>JAPMOQ010026707.1:742125-871135 GCA_026543055.1 Argiope trifasciata | reverse complement strand
TATATATATATATATATATATATATATATATATATATATATATATATTACACTCAAAATTATTATAATAAACTATTTTACTCAGTGCATTATAGGTAGGTAAACAACTTTTAAACTTAACTTTTTCATTGTGTGCCGGTAAATTTTGAAATCGTCAAAAGTGTGCCACGACAAAAAAGTTGGGAATCACTGCACTAATGTCTATAGAACTTCTTATTTCATATGCCTGGCTGTTAGAAGACAAGTGATCATTATACGAAATTTAGTTCCTTTTTTCAGCTTATTTTACTTGAAATTATTTATCAGGTTAGATAAGGTAATTTTATAAATAAGTGAATATAATGTTATAACTAGTAGGTATTTAAAACTCTAATCACTTTATTATTGCGATTGGAGAATTCATCATTTATTTATGTTCGATTTATAAGAAAGCGAGAACCTGAAACCTAATTCACCTCGCTACTTTTTTCCAATTTGCTCCAGATGAAAAAGAAAATACTTTTGGAGGAAACTCTTTTGAGGAAATATTTCCTATTAATAAAAATAGTTGATAAACTGGGGAAAAAATTTCGCTTAATACCTCATTCTCATTTTTTGGTTGACATTCCAAATGAACAGCACTAAAATTTAGTATATTAATATTGATGGATTATTAAATTTCTAGACTGAGTATTATTACACATCTGCTCTAAAAAAACTCAAATTACTTCTTTTATAGAAAGATTGGATATTAAATAACTGATTTATTTATTTATTTATTGCTATAGATTAGGTGAGAATGTGGGATGAAAGTTAGCGTGCTTTTTCCCCATTGAGAAACGGGTATTTTTAACTGTTGAGAAAGTTTATATATAAATATATTTTAATCCTCGACTAGACAAGTTTATGCATAGAAAATATTCTATATATATGGATTCCGTCATTCCAATAACAGATAGCGTAACCTATTTATATTTCATTTTCATTTCTAAACTAACAGCATTTTTTTCTCCTCTTCTAAAAAATCAATACTTATTCCAAAATAAATTAATCAATTTTCATCTGGGATATACCGCCCGTTAGCCAGGTTTTCAAGTAAAAGCGTCATCAATTTTTCTCGTTATTTTTGAGGAGATTCGAAAGTAATTTTTAAGAATGATATTTTATTGCATTTAAAAAATAATTATACATTTGCATGAACAACTTATTAAAAGGAGTTTTTATTTATTTTTTATCTTCTTTCGCTTTTAAAAAAGGGAAGACATAAAATTTATTTCTACTTCAATTATTTTAATTATGTTGCTTTAGTATAATTTAAAAGAAATTTACAGAAAAGTTATATTTTATATGAAGTTTGCCGATAATATCCCATTTTAAAGCTCACGCGGCACTGAATTACTGCTTCTTAAACTTATAATCAGAAATTAAATCCTTCAATGAGGCTATAATTCAATACAAAAATAACACATAAACCATAAACATCTCAAGCATCCTAAGAAGTTTTAAACTGAATCAATAAGACAATACATTCCCGAAATGAAATGTGTCATCTAATTCGCTAAAACAAGCATTATAAAAAAATTCTTAAAGTCAATTGCTACTTAGGTAAACTAAGAAATTTTTATTTTAGTTAGTTTTTATTAAATAATTACAGCTAATAAAAATATGTATATACATATGATATAATCACAATATTAAGTGGCAAAATAGAAAGCAATTTCTTTGCAGTTTTCCATTTTCCTTTCTATATATACTGTTGGACTATCTTTTTTTGTTACTAATTATTCGCTTTTTTTTTTTTCGTTTGATTTATGAAGCAGTGAAAAATATTGAAATCCTCGCATTTTACCGATTGAGATACTGCCTGTTGATTTCAATTTTCATTACAAAATGCTAAAACTCTATTTAAAGTATTTAATTAATATTTGAAAAATGTATTAACATCAAGTGTCGTCCACTACAAGTTTTAAAAAATGTATGTGAACTTGAATGGATGAATAAAAGTAATTTATTAACGATTGAAAATTTGAATAAAATATATAAGTAAATATTTATATAGAGTGGCAAAGCGTGAACTAATATTAGGAATTGAAAAAAAAACAAAGAAAATACGGTATTAACCATTTGTACTCGGAAAAATAATTTAATGCATATTTATTTACTTAAAGAAGGACTTGTTCATTGCTACGAAAAGTAAATATACATAATTGTTTTAATTTATATTTTTATGATTATTTTCCACATCTTTTTACCATTTTGTCGGTATTTTTAACAATTAAAATTAAAAAATAAATGAAATGTCATAAGTTGTACCGTCCTGAATGGTGAGTGAGAAGCACCATCCGAGTGCAAAGGATTAAATTTAGGGAGAAAGTAGAGTCCTTTTACATATCTCTCTCGTGTTATTTTTACTAATAAATTTGCTTTTATTTCAATTGACGTATATTATCTATCTCCATTTTCTTTGATAAACGTTTTGTAAGAGTACTTATCTTTGAACTATTATTAGTCTAATTTTTTTCATAGAAATTCATTTTAAAATTATTAATTATAAAATAATAGAACAAAGTATTAATAGTTATCCAGATGGTGAAAGCAATTTCACATCGCAATCGTGCAATGCATATCTTGCTTTTATATAATTTACTGATATTAAAGAAAATATCTAAAGATATATATCACAATTTTAATCTAAAATAACAAAAAGCAAACTTGCAAGCTACTATGAAATAAAATTCAAAGCTTTTTTTTGTTGTTGTTAAATAATTGTTGTAATAAATAGTTGTTGTTAAATAATTGAAAAGTAATTGAATTTCCATCCACAAATTCAATTACTTTTCAATTATTTTATGGTAAACGATATGATAGATTCGATTGAAAAAATCGACCGCATACATTTTTATCTTAGGGTAGATTCACTTGAAACTATATACAATTGAAAATATCGATCCTATAAATTTTTGTTTTTCTTACATTTTAAACTTAATTTTAAAATATAAATTGAATTTTGATCTTTTTAGTCAAAAGTAATTTATTTTATTATGGTAAGTTGTTTTATCTTGTTTTAAAAAGATATCAAATGGCATTTTATTTCCGATAAATTTTAATTAAAGGCTTAGGATATTATTGCGGTGGGCGTAAGTGGAATCGAATTGTAAATATTCGTATAACTTCCGAAGAGTAATCCATACTTTGAGAACGAAGTAATGTTTGGGAAAAGTAGGCATTTAATTTAATCCAAAGCCAATTTTTCTGGAAGTATTTTGTTTAAAATGTCATTACATTATTAGAAAAACAATGAATGTTACTATGAGATATCGGCAAAAAGGCATTAAAATAAACAAGAAGTAATAACTAAGCATATTTTTTTTTAAAAATTTTGGTACTACAAAAAAAAAGTCGCTAGTGGTAGAAAAGTATTTCAAGAATAACTTAATACGAATTCTAATTATTAAATTCCATATCTCTAGTATTATTTCCATTTTGTAAAAGATATCTTTCGAAATCTTGTAATTTAAGGATTTAAATTATAAGTTGAAGAATGGGACTCTACTTTTACAATTCTATATGAATTGAATTTCGCAAGAAAATATGATGGAAAGTAATAAATTCATACCTTTAACATATGCTTTGTTTTTGTATTAAAATTGAAAGGTTAAACAAAATCAGGAATCAGCGTTTCAATGAATTGAGTCAAGTTACGTGACGTCACAAAATGCGCATTGGATTCAAAATCAAAACCATGTGCTATGATTGATGCGTGTGAAGTAAAATTGAATCTAACCCATTGTATTTTTGTGTTAGAAATATGTTTTATGTGTATTTTATTTACGATAAAAAAATCTGGAATTGATAGTGATGAGTGTGTTGATAAATTAGTTGCTCATTATTGTAACTCCAATTACAATATAGATTGTCTAATCATCTAGGTGTTGAATCATTCTCTTAAAGAGGGAGGGGGGGTCAAGGGATTTTTTGGAGCGCCTTGACGATGATTGCGTTTGTTTACGTTTTCAAAACCTTAATTTGAAGAATTAGATTGGAAGAAGACGTAAAAATGAATACTTAGCTCTGGGCGCCACTTAACTTGGTTGCGTTATGATGCAAATCTCCTTCTTTATGGACTTACAATTAGAGATAAAGGAGAGAAAAAAGCCTGCACACTTACTTTCTGAAGTAGGGTTCGAAGGCACACTGCCTTTCCAGATCTATATCTTGAATATAACGCCTTAGGTAGCTCAGTCAACCTAATAGAGTTTGATTTACTCTATCTTTTTGAAATCCTTTCGTGCTGCTTGATTTGAAATTTCGAGAAAGAAATTAAATTCAGCGTGTTTGAACCTATCCTTCTCTTTCGAGAACCAAAGCTTAAGGAAATGTACTTTACACTGCTCGACACTATACCTAACTGCTACGCCTAACGATAATTTGTTGCTTCCACTTTTCGAGATTCCGAAAGAGAGAGATTGAATGTAAACTAATATTATTCGTTCCTCCACCACTGATGAATGGTTAGAATTAAGGGAAAAATAAAGCTTCTATATCATTCTCAGGAGTTTGACCTCACACCTTTATTTGGAAGAGTTGGGTTTAAACCTGGCTCCTTAGACCGCTCAGCTATCCTGATGACGCTTTGCTATTTTTACTTCGCAAGATTGTTCTGTAATATTTTGATTCGAAATTCCGAAAAACCGAGAGTTTGAGTGAAAATAAAAGCAATATGAAGCTCTACGGAGCTCTACAGAGTTAAAACTAAAGGAAGAAATGAAGCTGCTGTACTTATTATCATGAATTAAGTTCGAATTCACTCTCTCATTTGAGAACCAACGGCGAACTTTACACCACTCGGTGACCCTAAGCACGCTTGGTTGTCCTTACTTTTCGAAATCGTCCTATGCTGTTTGATTCGAAATTTAGAAAGAGAGTGTAATTGAGTGTAAGTAAAAGGAATATGAAGTTTCTTTACTAAGTTACGATTTAAATTAAGAGAAAAAATGAAGCTGTTACACTTGTTGTCAAGAATTAGGTTCGAACCCACTCTCTCATTCTATAATCAATGGTGAAATGTATACAGCTCTAACCCCTCTAAGGATCATTGGTTGTCCTTACTTCTCGAGAACATTCCAAGCTGTTTGATACGAAATTCCGAATAGAATAGGATATCGAACTCCATGAAAAATTATTCTTTGCTCGTTTTTCTATATTAGAGCTAAAGGAAGAAATCAGAGCTCGTCTCTAAGACTAGCACTTAGTTTTTAGATCCAGAGATTAAAATCTGTGTGTAAGACTACAAGTCTATCCTGATTATGGGTAAGTGTCTCTATTTTATATCTTTCAGTACTATTCAATTCAAAATTTTAAAATAGTGAAGAATTGGATGCAAGTAAAAAGTGCGTAATGCAGTGATGTAACGAAGAGTGGACAGTGGAGATACAAATACCCCGAATCACTAAATTGTGAAGGGGTTTTGAAATCCACATTTTTGCATTTATTTTACCCTTTCAAGTTATTTCCTTACTTCGAATTTTTCAAAAATGTCTGGAAACGGGCGAAAAATAAGAATACAACACTATGCCGAACTAAACAATTGTCTTTTTTGGAAGCATAATATGGAAAGATATCGCAGTACATTAAACTTCATGATACTTTCCTTGCTTTGTAAAATCCCCATTTAACAGCTGAAAAAATCCGTAATATTTCTACTATTTTTACTAGCATTTAAGATTCGAAACACGTACTAAATTTTTTCATTCGAAAAGAATCGAATAAATGATTAAAATTGAGATAAGATTCTAATTTTATTGAAGTGGCTATTTTATGTAATAATCTGAAACTATTTCTGAAGTAGAAAAACTCATACATTTCTGTCCTATCTTTTTACAATTTTAGACATATCCCCTAAATATAAATAAAAATCCCTGATTCGCGACTAGATTCAATACGAATATATTAAAATGTGTAACAAATCCGAATTGTTTCATATGTTTATAGGTTACTTCTTTTTTCTAAAATACTCGGCTGCTTGAAAATTCTAATCGGAGCAATTATTTTTACTTTGACTTTGTTAACAGTAAAAGCATGAAAATCGTCCAAAAAAATCTAAAATAAAATAAGAGTGACGTTCTTTTTGTGAGACCTTAACTTATTTCTTGAAAATATACAATTTCATAAAGCGGGGCAGTGTACTAACATGATATCTATAAAATATTAAATTAGGCTTTAATTCTTTAGATATTAATTGTGAATATATATATTAACTGATAAACATGCAGAACTTTGTGAATTCAATTCAAAATTCCGGAAAATTAATTTTTTAAAAATAGAAAATTTTAATGATTAAAATGTTTTTCAAGTAGTAATAAAGCTATTTAAAAATTCCATAATTTATCGTAAAATTATCAATGATATTTAAAATGCATCTTGACATAACACACATATCTGTTCATGTAATATTAAATGCAATAACGCGAACTAACTATAGGCCTTTTTTGCATAAACTTGAGTTTATGCGTTGTGTCAATTGTACTCTGCTAGAAATATTTAAATTTTTTATCTGAATTAATCTCTCAAAACCTTCGATTAAACATGTATCTGGAACTTTCTTGAAAAAATTCCAAAAATTTGCACTTTTTCTCGGGAAAGTTTTCCTGAATGAGAAGTGTAGAGATATTGCAATCATCAAAAAATTCAGACTCAAGATTTTAGGACTCCACGTGTTAGGCCTTCCTGAGTTCGAAAAACATTGTTTGGCATTATGTCTGTTTATAGATCTATTTAAGACAAAGGTAACTCAATAACGCTTGCTTCAAAACCAGTTTGAGCTAAACGAATGAAATTTGGTATATGACCACTACTATCTACTTTTTAGATTTCTATTAAATTTTGAGCAGTCTGTCCTGCTGTCCGAACATAAATTAATACAATAACCTCAAAAAAAATAGATGGAACAAAATTTTATACAAAACTATAATTAAAATCGTATATCACATACCAAATTTCATATATTGAAGTCACTGCATTTTTGAGTTATCGCGTGTACATGCTTAGGAAAGTACAGATC
Source organism: Argiope trifasciata (assembly GCA_026543055.1). Classification (NCBI taxonomy): domain Eukaryota; kingdom Metazoa; phylum Arthropoda; class Arachnida; order Araneae; family Araneidae; genus Argiope; species Argiope trifasciata. The sequence goes on along the minus strand of JAPMOQ010026707.1, from coordinate 864,097 downwards.
AACAAAGGGTAATCCCCTTGACGGATTTCATTCCAAATTTGACATTTATCTAAACTTTAGATGTTAAATCTGTATAAAGTTTATAAATCTTGTTCCCTTCATTTTATATTCATCATATTAATTTAGATAGAGCAACCAGATATAAAGACTTCTTATGAATGAATTTCACTAAAAATTTGATAGGCATCTACAAATTTGGAGAGAGATCGTACACAAACTTTCATCTATCTAGCTCAAGAGTTTGAGTGATCGTTTTTTGAGTTGTACAAATAGACAGAAATAAAGTAAAAAATGCATATTTCGGACACAAAAAGGTCTGAAACATGGACAGTAGTCAAAATCTTTATTTTCGACAATCACAATATTTTCGCTTTGTACGCTTCATATACGAAAAAGTGATATAAATCTTTGTGTATTAACTCGTTAAAATTTCCTATAATGCAAATTTTGCTATGTTTATTACCAAAAACGGTTTCAGCAAGACTTTGTTTAAATAAAAGAAACAAACTCCAAAAGTAAATGAATAATATATAGCAAAGAAATGATAATGGCCAAAATCTTTTTTCATTTTTTTAAAGCTGAAAATCTTGCTTACTTTCTTTGATTCCTTTAAAATTGTGAAAAATGTAACCCCGTGCTGAAAATGAGAGCGCACAATTTAAGCTGTATATCTCTCGAGAGTCTTTATGTTGAATGATTTATAGTAAACATTTTAGATTTTAGAAAATGAATTGCGGCATTTGTAACCGAAGATTTACCGGTTTGCGCTTTTTCGCAGGTAAAATCAAAGCCTTACTAGCAACCAACCGTCACGTATCACATGAAATAAATCGCCGATATTTTTTAAGGATCTTATTTATATTTAAGTCCCGTCGCTCAGTAACTTGGGAAATATTTGTCCCGTCACGATCCATGCCTTAATCTTCTTTTCTGTCAATTCAAAGCATTCACTGGAATTTTATTCGCCTTTTTCTGTTTAGATTATTTGAGAGTCTAATATATTAATGAGAATGGAATACAAAACCAGTGGGTGTGGTCTCCCCGAAATTTTCTCACACGCTTTCCAATAAAGATCTTATCTCCCTTCCCCTGCATAAAATTCGGGATTTTGGGGTAAGACTGCAATCACCTTGAATGACATTGATTTACAATTGCTGCAAAACATAGGTCTGTGGTTTTAATCTAGTATTTTCGCTAAATCTATCATGATAGTATATATTTTGAACTCTTTGCTTCACGACAAGTTTGACACAAAACTAAAATTGTAATCACAAAATTACATACCAAATTTCATTGATTTAAGTCATCGCCTTTACATTTATTCGAAATTACCTACAACAGACAAGCAACCGTTTGACGGGTTTGGTTCAAAATTGGATGCGTCGATATTTTTGTTGCTAAATCTGTATACCAAATTTTATCTACCTAGCTCTTTGCATTTTTTAATTATTTATGTTCCTTTGAACTTGGGCTGCCAGATACCAGATAATTTCTTCTGAATGGATTTCACTGAAAATTTGACAGAAATCTACATCTAGTCTTAATTCTTTAATTCCAACCAAAGCGTTTTTGGGTTATCGTGTTCATAGACTGATTTAAAAAATAGACAGACGGACTTAATGCCAAACATGTTTTTTTAACTCAGGAAAGTTGGAAACAAGGATATTTGAAAACAAGGTGTTTGAAATTTTTTTACGATTAAAATATTTCCTCTATATTTCGTATGCGATGAAGTTGAAAACCAAAATCGATTTCTATAGTTCGAATTAAAAATGAGTTTGTTTCTATCAACCAAATATTTATTTTACTTCAAGTGATTATCCTATAAAAATTTTTCATAGGCTCATTAATTAATAAAGGGCCTTGATAATATTTCTTTGTGTGATTTATCATAAATATGGATATACGGGGTTTAAGTATCTTTTCTATATTGTGTTGCTGGGAACTTTGAAAATTCCTTTTTTTTTCATGTGGAAAGAACGCTAAATACTTTAATTATGCCGCTGATGGTCATACTTTCCTCCTTAAAGTGAAATTAATTTTGAAAACAGTTTAATTTAAATAAAGCATGTATGGAAATTAAGAATTTCAAAAGAGTATATTGTCGCTATCGTAGTTAAAATAAAAAATCATTTTGAAGTAGAACATAATATTTTTATGAAAATCAAAGAGTCTTGTTACATAAATACATAAATTTTAAACGATTAAATTAATAAATGAAACGTAATTAGAACTAATTAAATTACCTAAGTGAATTTAATAAAAATACTCTTTTTCAAAAGTTACAAAATTGATGTTTAATTTACTTTTTTTAATGCAGAACGAAATTTATTTATCAGAAAATTAATTTGTAAATGTACATTGTAAGCCTCTCATCAGAGCTCTTCATAAGTTTTAAAAAACTTCAAAATTTATTAATAAACCCTTTGACAACATAATATGACCTTTGCAATCAAATTAATTAATTTTATTATGTAGAGATAGTAACTTATTAATATTTGAAGCGAAAAAGAAAGTTGTCATAAGTTAATGGCAAATTTTTGATAAAATTAAAATCTAAATAATTCATTTTCTAGGTTATCTAGAATTATATTCTTTTCTCTAATTGCAACGAAATATTATGTTTCATTAATTAACTATTAATTAGTATAAGTAAGAAGCCATATTAATTTGATCTAATAAACGTTTTCCTTTCAATCTTTTCTTAAGTCAATATCATTCCATTAATTTTTTAGTTTATCGTTAATTAAAAAAGAGCTATTTTAAAGGTAATAGTAGTTATTTATTGATAGAAATGGGGGGAAAAACGTAGTAACAAAGACAACAGCATAAGGAACTCATATGCGCTTCATGGTATTAAAATAAAAACCCCTTTCCCTGATTTTGATGAAAACTGAAACCTAGTTTCTGAATGAAATAAGTTTAAGTTTCATCCTGCGAGCTAATTTCTTTTAAAGGTTTCTTATGATATTTTGTATCATTATAATAATACAGACTATCTTATAAGATATACTTTGTATCATTATAATGATACAAAGTGTCATATGAGATACTTTGTATCATTATAATGATACAAAGTGTCATATAAGATACTTTGTATCATTATAATGATACAAAATGTCTTTTTACTCTTATTTCGTATCTTTTATTGCTTTCCAGCTAAATTCTGTATTTCTTTTTTGTATTTGGCGTTAATCTCATTTACTCAGCCTCCGGATTAATGATGAAATTGAATATCTGATGAAAAAAGAGCGATTTTGTTAAGCCGCATACGTTTAGGATATTACATAGAGTGGCGGTTGCGTTAGTTTCAAAATGCTTTTTTTTTTTTTTTTTTTTTTTTTTTTCGAAGAGAGGTTGATGCTGGCTTCCTAGCTTAAGGGCAGCGCGCCTTCCTCGTGAACTGTGAGTCCCAGGTTCGGGTCCTGATTAGGAAATGGTTGTTCTTTACCCTTTGTTTTATCTGCGAGATGTGTAAAAGACCCCCCCTTGTAAAAAAAGGTTGTGCAAATGGGTGTGTGAGTGTTGTTTTCATATAAGCTAGAAGTCAGAATTCTGTCCTCGGTTGCTCAGGGCTTTTAACCTCAGAAGCTACAGGCGGTTTAAAATGACATAATGAAGCTTCCAACTGGGATATATATTCGTAACATTTAAAACAATGGGTGCAATTCTTTTACGCAATATTCTTATTTGCCGATATGCATGCTAATATGACAATTAGACATTCTGGCTCGTGTAAAAAATATATATCAAGGAATGAAGAGAATACTGCTTTCAAGTACTTTCTTCAGTATTTTAAGGATTTACTTGCTTGTCATTTCAATTAAATATTGATAGTTATTGAATCTTATCTAAATTTATTTCTCAGTAAAGTCTGAAATATAAATAGTTACCAAATAATTTATATATAAATTTGATTATCGATATCAAAGACATTATAATGCTGGTTTTCATTATTATAATACCAGTAGGAGTGGTCTCCCCGAAACCTTTTCACATAATCTGTAATAAAGGTACTATCCTAGTGAATTCCTTATTTTGCATTCACACACAATAATTATGAAATACAAACTTTTTGCGTGACTTTGGCAATTTTACTGGATCTATAGTGCGATCCTTGCGGAGATTTTTGACAATTTATCCCTTGCACGTGGTTAATAGCACCGAATTTCTGTCTTAGACGTATTTTTCTTGATTGCAACAGAAAATTTACAAAAAGCATACTTTGGTCATAAAATCACATACCAAGTTTGTTGTATTTAAGCCATTGTGTTTCTTTAGTTATAACGTTTACATGTTTTTGAGTGCATAAATACACAAACGGTCAACCACTTGTTGAATTTTGCTCAAGTATTGACAGGTGTCTATACTATAGATATTAAATCTGTGTACCTAATTTTATCCCTCTATATCTCTTCGTATATAATTATTGTGTTATTTTACGCTAAAACAGCCGAATAGACAAATTTCCTCAGAATGGAATTTGCCCAAAATTTGATAGAAATCTATAAATTTGGTATAAAGACTGTATACTAAATTTCCTCCGTCTAGCTTAAAGCATTTTTGAGTTAATTTTGTCGCAGACAGTCAGACGCAAGGTTAAAAATGTTTCTAGAATTCAGGGAGGTCCAAAAGGCGGATATTCATAAAAAAAAAAACAGTTCGTATCTTTTGAAGATCGATACTTTGTCTGTACTTCGTATAGGAGAAAGTAAAAGCAGTTAAATTGCGTTTTGTCATTGCGTTTTTTTTTAAATTCCTCTTGGACGAAATTGGGATATTACTGAAACAATCAAGATATTTGATCTCTGAAGTTGATGAATCTCTTCCGCTTTTTAAACATTACCGAGCCAGAAAGAAATTATCATTATCTGCCTGTGCATGTGTAAGCAAGATTACTTAAAATCGTATTGATCCAGAATGGCGAAATAAGATGTGGTTTTAATAAAAATTTTCAGCGATCCTCTAGTAGAAAAATCCATCTGACAGCGCAACTGTGTGATCGTGAACATGGTAACAAAGCAGGCAAAATGATAGACGAATGAAATTGGGAACCTGACTTCATTAAAACTGAAGTTTTCTATCAAATTTTAAGCTAAATTCTTCAGAAGTTTGATTATCTGAGTTACTGTGAATTGATTTAAGTTTCTCCTTTCTATATGTGAAAGCAATAATTCAAAAATGCATTAAAAATACTACAAGAGGTTTTGTATGCGATTATCAAAATTGGGGATCGATTTCAAATTTTGGACGAAATAAATCAAAGGATAAAGTACTATTAAAATACATATTGATTCATTTCACTAAAATTAAATTTAAAATGCAAAATTTGTTCGTTTTTTTATGACATACAATTTTTTACTTTTAGTGGCAATTGGAAAAAATCAAGACAAAACTCCCCATGTTATAGAAGCATGCAATAAATGAAAGGAGTGATGAATGCATATTTTATCTTTGTCAAGGATTAAAATTGCTAAGAGGGTTTCTAAACTGTTATTGTGTGTTATAAAGTCCTACGTTTGACCGAACAATTCAATAGAAACCAAATGACATTTCCACTTCTTCATGAAAATTAATTTAATTAACTACTTTATAAAATAACAGTTTTGAAGAAATTTGCCTTGAAACTAAACAAAGTTTATATTATAAACTAAGTTTACTACATAAATTAACCTTAATGTAGTTAACAATTATTTGTCTAATCATGATATCCAGGGAGGGGGATAGTTGCAGCAAACACGTAAAAGTGGAGACAGAAGCTTCAGTGTTTAGCTTCCTGGTCAAAAGAAGGGTGACAAAAGGATTGTTGTTAACAGCTACTACCCTTAACGAGTCACAATGGTTTTGAGAAACTGTCCCGAACTTAAGTTATTGATTGATTATCCCAGAAACAATGGATTTTACAACTCCCAATTGTTGTAGAAATATCCCTTACTGACAGGGAAGTATTGCTGACTGAGGGTATCAATTCTAGACTTTTTCCTGGGAATAATATACATTTTCTAGTATGTACAGAACAAGATATAATTTTCACTATCGACATCTTCTTATAGCAACTGAAACGCAATTGATGGTAAAATGCTCTACATGTGATGATTACATGGTCAAACCAGTTTAGACTAGTTAAGAACAACCCCATTATTTCTAAGGAAATGCAGTTGAAACTGGTTTGAGGCAGAAAATTCCTGAGAAATGAAGAAATTTATAAAAGATTGAGTTTGTCCCAATAAATTTGAACAGTACTGTAAATTGAATATGAAATAAAAAAAATTTCAGATCCTATTCTTATCATTATATCAAATATTACAAGTAAAAACTAAAATTTCAAGATACCAGTTTTATAGTCAGTATAAATCAGATACTATTGGAAGAAACCGCGGTGGCCTGGGCTTTGGAACCGAAGAGTTTCAGGTTCGTAATCCGATTCCACCGAAAAGCCGTTTTGTAAGTGGATGTGGGGAAAGTTAACCCTTTGCGATCGGGGCCGCTACAGTGGCGGCATGCGCAAGTCGTCGTAAAAGTCGGTGCCGCCAGTATGGCGGCAAGATGTTATTAATACGTTGTGTAAGACACGTAAATATATATTTATATATGTATCGCTTTGAAATCTCCCCAGGACTTCCTATTGGTGATTGCTTTACAAAATATCACACTTTGGAAAATTAAAAAAATTAAAAATTAATGTTTTTTATGTATTATAAGCACTATCAAACACAATAAATCAGTTTCAACGAATTCAGTGTTTTTTAATATCCATATATTAGCTTTAAATCACTAAGGGAGAAATAACTCCGAAAAGTTAAATTTGCTTCGACTACCTGGTACTCACATCAGAGAAATTTGTCGATCGCAAAGGATTAAATCCATCCGGGCCAAATATCCTCCCGCTGGTGTGGTGTGGAGAGGGGGGTGCCAGTTCAGGTGTCATCCTTGACATCCGACTGCGGTTCAAAATTATGATTTCCGGCCCAAAATAGTAATAGTGTTGTTTTAAAAACGGAATGTTAATGTAACTAAATAATCTAATCACATACTAATGAAGTGTTAAACTATATCTTGTTCTTATATTATTGACTTACATCTTATTCAACTGTTTCTTGAAGTTTTAATAATCTCTTGAATAAGCAGGAATCATAAAAAAAATTACTTAAATTGCAACTTTAAATATAATTTTTTAGCTTTTAAACTTTTGTGATGTGAATTTAAATAGCAAAAAGAAATTCAAATATAGGAATAATATGAGCATTAGTGTTAAAGGTTTCATGAAATTGGAGCTGATAAATTACTATGCACTAAATTCGAGCACTCGTGTATTTCTACAGTGTTCTATAAAATTATCACAAAATATCTATTATACCTATTTTACAAACCTTATTTATTTATTATTATTGTATCTTCAGCTCAGCATATAACGTTTCTACTTTGCACATTCCACAAACAATATCGAATTTGGCAAAACTGAAATATTTCTTTGTTTAAAATTCAATTAATTTAATTCATGTAGTTATTTTAAATGATCAAGATTTTAGCATTAATTGTACTGAGAAAGACTTAAAACACTCTTCTCAGAAAGATCTATTTTTGTATTTTGCTGGAATCTAGATAAAAATAGAATATTTTAATGAGAAATATGAAAGTTTATTTATCGATTCGAGAGAATAGTTTTCTTTCTTTTAAAGATGTTTTTAATGAGTTCTAAGAAATTCTAAGAAAAGTTAATCTTTAAAGAATAAGCACAAATTGTAAAAAAGTATTAAATTACGCTCAGATATATTTAGGAGTAATTGTTTTTCTTCGATGAGATTTTTAGTAGGAAAAGTTTGTTTTTATAAGCTATTTTTGTATAAATTTCCCCTTTTAAAGTAACATAAAGTTATTTTGGGAGAAACTTTTTAATTTTAACCGAAAGAGTTGAAGCGAAATAAACAAAATTTTTAAACAATAAAATCATAATCCGAAATTCTTAGAATTTCTATTTCCTAAAATACAAAGAGTAGAAAAGGTAAGAATATTCCAGATAAAAAGGCTTTTGCTTTGGTTTCCATGGAAAATCTCGTGGAGTACAAAATTATTGTTCAAGTTAGTAAAGATTTTTTTAATCTCTTTTCATTTTCATTGTTTCGTCTTCATCAAAAATTCGAATCTTAATTAAATTCTTTTATTCGTAAGAAAATAAATTGAATATGAAAGATAATCTCATATTAAAATGGATGTAGTAAATTTATTTTTTGACACAAATTTCGAAAACATTTGTCCAATCAGAAAATGATGGAAATTTTTCAAAAAAAGTAATTAATTTTGTCTCGATTAAGCAAATTTAGTATATTATGATGCAAAATAAATGAAAATAAACATGCAACAGAAATAAATGAAAATAAACATGCAACCAATTTGAGTATTTCTATTACATTACATATTTGTCAAGTTACTCATTCAAAACCGTTAATTTCATTTTAACAATTTTGAGTTTCATTAAAAGCTTTTCGTTTTTGAGTGAGTTTTTTTTAATTGTTTCATTTTTTTTTGACATGGATGCAAGCCTTAGAATGAAACGTTCCCTCAGAATGATCATCATTCACGAAATACATCAGGATAAAATGCCATTTTTCAGTTGAAGCCTAATTAAACTATTCACATGGTTTTAAAATTTTTAAAACTTTTCTTTCACTTGATTTCCATCAAGTTTGTAGAGATCGAATAGTGTTATCGACTTTTCTCTTATTTCTTACTTTCTTAAATATTGAAATTTTGCAAATTTTGCATCTTCGAGGAGGATACGATAGTATTTTCAGAACTTAAACATCATTTGATCTTCAATTTAATTAAACTTTGACTTCATCAACACAGATGCCACCTGGTGATGACTTCAAGAAACAGTGCATCTCAAGATTAAAAAAATAGAAAATTACTAAAATAAAAAATGTGTTGTTTATATTTATAAAATAGTTTTTAATTAAGTTATGTTTATGATTATTTTTTTTCTTCTTATAAATACTTTTTAATTATTTAATATATTTGCTTTGTCTTACTTTGTCGAAATTTGAACTTTCCTGAGGAAGGATTTATATTTCTTTTCAACTGAAAAGAAAAGCAAATGAATGAATCTGATAATTCAAAGCATCCAATCTTGCAGATGTTGTTGATTCTACATTTAAATAGAGTGAATTTAATTGATTACTGTCATCTCTATACTGATTGATTCTCAGTTCCACCTATCTATTCTTTATAGTTTTTATAACATGGCTAAGAAGCTCTTAGAAAAATCTCCGGGATTAGAGCCCTAATGTAGCTATCACCACGATTCTCGAATATTCTAGATCATTCATTTTTAACCAAAATTCGCCAAACATTTTACCGAGGTTGGGGATAATTGTCTCAACATCCATTCAATGGCCATTAGATATCTGTTAAACTATCTTCCGTACCAGGAGATTTACTGCGCAGGAAAGCAGCATTAAAAATTCATAAATATTTATGACCCTCCTATTATTTATTCACCATCTACTTTTTGCTTAATATTTTCTCTTCCTCTCTGCAAATACACTCGTTTGTTTGTGGTAGCAGGTGAGCTGTCAACTTCTCAGAATTGCGTTGTATTATATTTTACATTCAAATGCTATCCTCAGCATTCGAATAAATACAAATCGATTTTCTTTATGTATGCTGCATAAAAATTTCTTTGAGAAAAAAGATCTAATAAGTAATCTGTCTATCATGATAGTTATATCATTGAATATATGTCACCAAAAATATATTTTTCAGTATTCATCCATTAAGACAATGAAATTATATTATTAATATGATTAAGTATGGTTTGTCATTAAATATGGTTTGCATACAAATGTAGCTAATTAAGGAATCCATTATCATTAAAATCCTAAAAGACCCAGCAGTGCGTTTCCATTTGCAAGTCGTGCAACTTGTCCGCGGTCATGCATGCGTTATCAGTCTGATGTTAATTTTTCCCTGAAAATATTATATTATTTTTGGAGTGGAGTAGCTCCTAAAAGATTGAAAAATTTCAGATTGCAACTGGATACTCGCTACAAAAAAAATTAAGACGATATATTGTTATATTTACATGTAAAACGAAAGGTCTTTTTATATCAACAGATGTTGATTACAAAAGTATATAAAAGTAGACAGAAAATTATTAACAGATGGAGTTTCTACTATTTCACATAATGAAATACATCTCTTTTCAACTAAACATAGAATAGCACCGCCAAAATATCTTCTTAAAGATATTTTTCTTTTCACATTAAGCTGATGCAGTCTAACCTGCAAACATTAATTTTTCCTCTAAAAGGTGATTAGACTTGGCTGCTAGAGACGTTTTCCCTTTTGAAGGAAAAAAAAAAATGTGGCCCCTATTCTAGGTTACACCAATTATTTTCATACATGTGGGCTTGGTGCCCATTAATAAGGTAAGAGCTCAAGTGTGCATATAATAACACGACATAGAAGTTGTTTGGTATTTGGTACTGAACACTTTAAGCAAATTGTAAAAATTACAAAAATGACCTAACCGTCCATCAGTTTAATGACAAACAACACTGCCAACAAAAATTGTTTCTGAGCTAATGTTCTGTATGTGCTTGAAAAAAGAAATAACCAGGCAAAGTTATAACGATTTTATATAATGAAACTTTTCATTTCTCAGGCGTACGTTGTATATTATCCCAAAATCAATTTTGTAAAGGGTGTTATTTAACAATAAGTTGACGGGTTTTTAATATAAGTAATTTGAACGGCAAATGCTCAAAAGTATAATTTTGACGTAAACTTTTTATAAATATAGCCTTTATTTTTATGAAAAGTATTATTTGTAGAAAATTTCTTTTTCTACTTTTCATTTTCTAATTTTTAAAAAAAATTTAATCTTGATGAAGGATTTTCGGAATTAAATACCGTATGGTACCGTTACTGTAGAAGGAAAATTTAGTTAAATTGATAGATTAACTGCTAATAAGGTTATGAAAATTTAAAAAAGAGCATATTATCATTCAAATATAATATAAATAAAATTTGATAACTCAAGTACACCAGGAAACTGAATGAAAAATATTTTTAAAATGTCCTTCTTTACAAATCTGAAACAAGTCAAGTTAAATTAATGTAAGTAAAAATGTTTAAAGCATAGGAACAGGATATGCTGTTGTTATACTTGATATATGAAATGTCTGTTTTTTGAATGCCTTTTTAGAAACCTAAAAATCATAAATTTCTTTGCAGAATAACAAACACTGCTGTTTTCAATTAAATTTAGATTTTTTTTCTGAAAACCAGTTTATTTTTAGCGTAAAACGAGCACGAAAACAAATATTCACAACGCGCTACTTTAGTCCAGTGAAATCATAAGACATTTATTATGAGCAAAGATGAACGAGAATGTAAAATCCTCCTGAAACATATGATAGGGTTATAATCATTGAAGAAGCTCGAATTGTTTATCCTGTAACTGGAAGTTATCTTCTATTGAGATAGGGGAGAAGTGAGAAACTGATCTCATTTCAGCTTTTGCCAGTATTGATTTCAACTCCCGCAGTTGTGTTAATGTTCCATCAGTCTTCACTCTCCCTGCTTCTCCCTCCCCCTTTTTTTTCGTTTGCTCCATGGTCGCCTATTCTTTGACGTTGATATCGATTTTAAAAAGTACAAAGATTTTTAGTGAGGGAGACTGAAAGCTTTTTGTAATGCTAGGAACACCACTCAAAATGGTTGTAAAAAGGGTTCAATAGTTTTGATAAAATATTACAATTTTATATTAAATATGTTACTTGAGTTTTTATTGTCTAGAAAATTTTTAATACTGTTTGTACTTTATCAAAATTTCAAAATGTCATCCTAAAACTTTTAAATAATTCTTTATTGGATGGCATAATTTTGATTAAATAGCATATCGTAAATTTTTCTTGATTAAATTTGTGATATCCAGATTCTTTCGATTATTTTGTGATTAGATATCCTGCTTTCTAATGACATGAAAAAAAGAGCAAAGAGATTAGAGATTTTTCTTCAAAGATAGCTAACCTAGTACTTCTTATAAATGTGTGATCGTCATGTGATACGATAGATCTCCTTGAGACAATTAAATTTGCAAAAATTAGACCCTGGTGAGAGTAAGAAGAACCAAATGTTAACGTAAATCATTAATTAAATTTGTATTTTAATTTTTAGGAAACCTTGATTTTAAAAACAGTAATGAATTTAATTTGTTGCATGCACATACTTTTTAATTTCAAGTTAAAAGTTTGAGCATTTCAGATTTTATTACATTTTAAAAAGTACGATTTATCCATTTTAAAAGCTCATTACTTGAATTAGTTCTGCTTGAGGCAGTTAAAGTTGCAAAAATTAGACTCCGGTTGAAAGTGAGAATAACTAAATACAAGTGCAAATCTGAAATTTGTTTAAAATTAAAATTGTTGGGAAAAAGATTTCAAAAACCACTTATAAATTAAATTTGTTGCATCTATATATTTTTCAATTTCCTGTTAAATATTTTGGACACTTTAGATTCAATTACATTATAAAAAGTACGGTTTATCCATTTTAAAAGTTTGCTACTTCCAGGTAAATACATCAGATCACACCTTCGGTTTTTAAAATTTTTAATGTCAAATTTAATAGCTATACTGACTCTTATATTTAATTTTAATCAGTTAGAAACAGCTTTTCTCAAATTTCTTGTACCTTTACATAATATTGCACGTTTTGTACTTAGCTTCGTGGAAATGGGAAGAATCGAAGTGAAGGAAATAGAGTATTTTGAAGTCTTTCATTTGGCTGGCAGTAAAATCATTACAGATGTATTGTTCTGATGGCTATGTCGTTTTTATCAAAGTCGTTTATCTGCTTCTTAGCGTTTGTAAAATATCGTGTTCGCACGGGTATACAAACATAGAGGCCGTCTTTCTTTTGACTTACTTTAAAAAATTTGACACAAATATACAATTTTGGTTCAAAAATATATCAGCAGAATTCATCCCTTAAAAGCTTGTTGCAGATTTCGCTTCCAAACACTCATAATTGGTCAGACCGATAAATATTCAACTTTTTAAAAGCAGGGTTTAAAATTCGAAACAGATCTTCTTTTTCTAGTACTGAAGTAATATTTGGGACGCCGAGAGCCACGCTGTTCCTCAGAACAAAGTTCTGGTTTTATGGATCTCACAATTCGAATACTTACTAATAAACTTCCCCTCTCTTCCCTTAAAATATCCCGAAGAGATCCGTCTCCTCCCTTCTAGACAAGTATAATCGATCTAGCTTATTGTTTTTAAAAATTATTTTGTTCTTAAAGACAATCAGGATTTCGATTTTAAATATTCTATCTAACATTTGACAAAATTCTGCAATTTTAATATAAATAGCACAAATTTCATTTGCATAAATAATTACATTTTTAAGATATTATATTCATAGCAGATCGGCTATGCGACAACCAGACAGACAAAATTTTAAAAATGGCTTTTATGGACTTAAAGATACTTGAAACATGAAGATACAACTAAATTTTCAGACCGAGATGAGAAGTTTGACGATTTCAATGATTTCTATTTATATCAGACTTTGTATATTAAAAATTAAAAATCAGTTGTATTTCTAATATACGCAAGCAAAACTAGATTTTACGAAAATTTTGAATTTTACTCACAGAAACAAAAATTAATTTCATAAAGATTCATGAAATGAACTTCTTCTGTGATACTAAATAGGACAAAATTGATATATATCGCAAAGAATCACTCGACATTTTTTACTCTGATCGTTCCTGAAAGACATACTTATTAACACTAGGATCACAGCTCTCTATCATTGCTCCATATTTTTATAGCCGGATGTCACGGCATTTTCTTGGCAAATTTGTGGGATATGGGGTATTAAATGTCACATCTATTAATGATTTTCGTGATTCTTTTAAGTTTTCTTCTTATGAATTGATAGTTACCTTTCAAATGTTCGCGTTTGTTCACCACAATTGCATGCGAGAGATATGATATTTGTCATATACATATTGTGTTCCAAACTAGAGCTTTCAGCAGAGTTCTCGAAAGAACAGGATTCAGAGAGGCGACGTTCGTGCCACACAGCCATTTCGCGTGAGTTCCAGAGAAATGGTCCCGCCGAAAGTAAATTGGTTGCTCCAAAACTAGAGCAGTTCAGAAGTGTTATTCATGTTCTCAATCTGCTTGCATCCAAGGCTGCTCTTGAAAGCGCAGGGCTGAATATTCGAATTTGGATTAGGAACGAAACCTTTTTCTCAATTTCTTTTTTTTTCCTAAGAAGAATCAAAAATTTCCTTTAGTACGTAAATGATGCAATCACAATTACATATAAAGATAATTCCTGTTCGTTGTATACTCCTCAGAAACACTTCAAATTTAATTTTAGAAATGACACTATAGAGTATCAAGTCACAAGTAGCATGAGACTAATTTCGGTTAAATGCTGCATGACGTGCTCAGTTAAGCCCATTATGTGACTGTGATATCAGTCATTTCTATATGATTAAATCTAAGAAGGTATTGTTTCAAAACTGCCTTCTGCTCTTTCAAGAATGAATTAAAGAAACTTGGAATATTTTTAGCTTCAAGAAACTGACTTTTCCCTTTTACAAAATGGGGATTATAGAAATGTTTAGTGTTTAATTCACTGATTACAGAAATGTTTAAATGTATACAGTGCATGAAGTCCCAAGCAGCATAAGACTAATATCAGTTAAATGCTTCATGGCATGCTATATTAAGCTCATTGTGTGTTGCGATATCAGTAATTTCTACTACATAATTAAGTCTGAGAAAGTGTTTTTTCTTCTTCAAAACTACGACCTACTCTATCAAGAATGAATTAACACTTTCGCAGGCTTCTCCTATCCGAGAATTTTTTTTGTTTTGTTTTTCTTCTGTTTTTCGCCGCATTAGAACAAACAAAAATAAAAACTTAAACAATTAAACATTTACAAAGCGTTTTAAACTTTTAAAAGTTTTAAAATGTAGAAAAGACGCTTGTGCGTCACGGCCATCATTCAGAAGTTTCACTTGGACGCGTTAGACATGTTACGAACGACGAAGAGATTAAAGGAATTTGGAATATTTCTATCTTCAAGAAATTGATTTTTCACTTTTAGAAAAAAGGGTTTATATTTCACTGATTACAGAAATGTTTAATGTGTATAGATTTGAAAAGCCGGAACTTCAAAAGTTAACATGTAGAAAGGAAATTAACAGGCCCCGCTGTAGTAGAAAGATATGATTTTCTTCTTCCTTTTTTTCTTCTAAATAATGTTTAGACAAATGTCTTTTTACTGAATCGTATGAAAGACGATACGATTGCATATATATTGCATTCATATCGTCTTATATTGCAATATTTGCAAATATAAGGCATCTGTTCAACTTATTTTTTTATCATTTTTTTGCATATTAATATTTATTAGTTCAGCAAGCTGTTATAAATTCATGTATTTTTTTTAGCTTTTTAAGTCACATGTCCCTCGATATTCTTTTACAATTTTTACTTGTAATCTGTTAAAATGAAATAACTCCACAATAATTATTTAAACTGTACTCCCATATTATTCTGATTTTGAAGTGATTGTATTAATTTTTCCCCTCTGCGTACCTATCTGTGTTTATGAAGTTGAAAATTATTACATCACGAAATATATTCGATATGTTATCTGAAATCAAATATAATAAACAATTTTATCTGTTGATTTATAACGAAAACAGCTTATTCTTTTTATAAATACTAAATTTCCACCTTAAATAAAACTTATTTGGAAAAAGCCTCTTTATTCACAACTAAAACTCAACGATTTTCATTGATGAAAACACCCACAGTTTCATATCCATTGATGAATTAAACAGAAATAAATTATTTAAGATTGAGATAATACTAAATTCCTTTAAAAATTAAGTCCCATTAAGAATTTGTTAAATTCAATTAAAGAATTACATTGAGCTCATTTTGGGAAGTATGTCAAATTCTATTAAATTACTCCATTAAATTGAATTAAAGACTTCCATTAAATATGTTAAGCTTTTCCATTTAGCTCAATTTGAGAATTGGGCCCTTTGCATTTCCTTAAAATTTTAAAATCTGCATCCATTATTTGCCTCAAAGGATATCTGGAAAGCGTTGACTTGAGTATAAAAATCTGGAATTAGAATATTTTTTTTCTTTCAAAATGTCGATTGTTTCTTCAAAGAAAAATTTCGAAATTTTGTTAAAATGTTTTAGACATAAAAAGTAACCAAATTCAATATTGAAGTAAATTAATGTTCATACTAACGCCTCAAATGCACCTCAAGTTTAATTTTGAAATCCATTGCTCAGGATGCGGTCATTCTTTTACAGAACAAAATAACTTGGATTTAAAGGCTGGATGATATAGGCAGCTATGTTTGTCGCTTTACTGTGACGTCACGTGTATTGATTCCATTGTGATAAATTTTTCGTTATTTTCTTATATTTTATCAAGAGCAAAAGAAAATGTAACGCAACCCCCATATTCAGAAATTCCATTCAAGTTGATAAAGTGAGATGTATTTCAGAGTGGCAATTTTAATCACGCCATTTTTTTTTTTTTCCGATAGCAGTGTTTTAGTAAACGTTGTGATAGAAGAAAATGATCGCAAAACCACTTCATTTGAACTTTCAATAGATCTAATAACAAAATGCATTGTGTCTTTACTTCAGTTAAGGTTGATAAGGAATGAAAATTTTAAGATGGGGATTTTGGTCTCGTTATCTGACTAAGGTTTAGAAATGGAAATTTCAGTCTGTTAAACCCTTCAGTAGCTTTAGAATGGGGCGAAAATCTAATAAAATAAATCACCAATAGTTATTATGAAATAGACGAAGCATCAATCTTTCATCTTTGACTTCTTCCTTTTACAGGGTCACATGTTATTAAATACTTTTAATTACCTCAACTTGCTTCATATTTGCAACGAAGAATTTCCCAATCAATTTTCTTCCTTTTTTTAATGTGCTAGAGCGTTAAAATTTTGAATACTTGTGTATATTCGATGATAATACATTATTTTAATATTTTCAGAATTTCTTTATCTATTGATTAATTATTTTGATTAAATCTCTATTCATGCGTGTGCTGCCTGCTAGAAAAGAACTGGAGAAAAATGGATATTACAGTATTTATTATCATGTATTTTAAGATATAGTGAAGACTAAAAAATAGAAATGGTGTATATAAAATGTTAACATTAATAAGTGTTTTTAAAACAGTTTTTATTAAATTTATTTCTTTTATTCAACAATTCTTTATCATAAAAAATACTTCTTTTGTATTTTAAATATAACAAATTCACATGAAATTAAATAAGCAGTACAATCTGGAACTATGGAGGTAAAGGAGGGATCTCTAATCTTTGTTTCATTATTAAGTTAATTGAAAAACTGTATTCGATATTCCTTAATAACTGTTATAATGACTTATATATAAAAACAAATAATATAAACTAGTTTTAATAAAAAGCTTTTTAATGCTTTTAGTGCTTTTTATTATATTTATATAACTATAAATCATGTCATATATAAGCTTATTAGCGAACATCTAAGATAATTTGAACATAATTCACTTATATATCGCTCCGGCTCATTAAATTTGAGGATTAATTTTCGTATTCCTAATTATTTTAATTACTGAATAATTAAGATAAATAAGTTGGATAATTAAGTTTAATTGTTTCAAATTCACGAATATTGCATGCAGGACAAGATTAATAGCTCTCATTAATTGTTTAAACTACCAAATATGTTTTGGAAAGCGAATGCAATTTCAGTGCTAATCATAATACTGCTCTTCCTATTTCGATGGTTAGAAAATTGTCATAAAGATTTTATTAATTATTTTGAATATTATTTTAAATCTGGATTTTGACTGCATAGATTTACAGCAATTTAAAATACTGTTAGAAATTAAAGAATTTATATCAATATGTTGTTACTTTTTAGGTAGAATATGGAACCAAACTTAGTGATTTTTCTCTTCAGAGCGTTGTTGCTCTTTACTATATGTGTGCAATCGACAGTTTCAGAGGAGTTGACTGGGCCTAATGTTTGCACCAGACTTGAAAAGTGAGTGATTTTTATTTTTATTTTACAGGAATTATTCCATAGATTTTATTAGCAAAAACATACGAAAAATATTTGACAATATATCTTGATAAATCGTATCATTAAAAAATTGTTATATTAAATAGTAGTTCATTTTCACATTCCTCCTCTGTAGAGGGAAATGCCTAAAAGTTAAAAAAGTCTGACTGAAAACAGAAACTTCTTGATTGTGATAGAATTGTCATTATTTGATTCTCCACTTTTAGAAACCATGAATTTTGACTCAACAGAATGTTTCCAGTCAAAATATTTCAAGAAGAGCAAAATGGGCTTCACTAAAATTAGAATATTTGTGAAGAAAGTTTTTATACATAATTGAGATAAATTTTAGGATAGTAACCAGCAATAAGTTCTTTGAGTGATTTCCATGATGTTTAATTCAAAATTTAAATTCTTTCAAGATTTTTGAAAATTTTTATGTTAAATCGACAGTAAGTATGAAAACAACACATGCAGTAAAAGCAAAATGCAGAAAAAAAGAAGTAGAACCTCATTTAGAATTTATACAACTTCATAAAAGAATTACAGGCAAAGAAGTAAAATTGTTCGCAATCGCTTTATAAGCCTTTCAGAACAATAACCACAGTTTTGACACAAAGGACGCATTTGGATGATTTTTTACTTTTACGTGGTAGAATTATCTGCCGTTTAGAATGTGGGCATACCCAGCTGGAAGTATCCGAGGAACTTGGAATCCCCAAGAGTGTAATATCCAGGCTTTGGCAACGATTTCCAGATGATGGTGATGAGAGTAGACATTACAGCAGAGGTCGCTTCTGAGTTACAATGCCGAATGATGACCGGTATTTGGCAGTTACTGCCAAAAGAAAGAGGCAGAGCACAGCATCAGACATGTCTCGTCAGCTCTCTTCAGCCTCTGGTATGGCAGTTTCAAAGCAGACCGTGTACATACCCCTTGGGGCAGATTGGTCTATATATGCTCCTAAAGCGGTGGTTACACGACCTGCAGATGAGGCATGAGTTCCTGTCGGTAAATTACCCAGCCATCAAAGGTGCCCAGAAAACCGCAAGAGGGGTCAGAAGAGGAAAAACCTGGCTCTTCTGCGGATGGACGCGCCGTAGGAACTCGGCTTAAGCCTGTCAGATGTGTTTTCCAATTTCTACAACTTGTGCGTCTTAACTCACTGTGGCCTGCTGTAGAGATCATACATTGTGGATATTGCAACAGTGGGCTTGTGTGATGTTTTCCAACGAGTCTAGGTTTAGAGTGCTGTCTGATTCTCCAAAGGTCATTCATATGGAGAGTTCCAGGTACCCGTTACCACCAACAGAACATCATTGAACGACACCGTTACGGTGATGCGAGATTGCTCGTTAAAGGAGGAATTATTCTGGATTCCAGAATTGATCTGTATGTTTAAATTGGAACCATGACAGGTCATTTCTATATCGACGTCATTCTGGAATAATAAATACGTTTGTTTCGGGGCGCCATAGGCACATAATTTGTGTTTATGGATGACAACGTTCGTCATCACCTTGCAAACATCGTAAAATGAATGCCTTCAATCTGAGGATATCACCCATATGGATTGGTCAGCATTCTCAGAGGACTTGAATCCAGTAGAGCATATGTGGGACATGCTTGGTCTTCGAGTTGCAGCCCGTCATCCATCTCCTACATATCTACCTGAACTTCGGAAAGCATTGCTTGATGAATTGTGTAATATTCTCCAAGATGAGATAGATAATTTGATGCTCAGCATGCCTAGGCATTGCATGGAGGGTACTGCTTCGTCTGGGGGACATTCTATGTTTTAACCATCATACCACCCATGTAATGTTAGTTTTTTTTATTACTCCCGGGAGCAAAAAATCGCAATTTTTGTTAATGATATCAAGCACATAGCATTTTCTTTGCCCTTTGTCTTTTGTTTAATAAATAGGCTTTTCAAATAAGTCACATTTGTTTTGCTTATGAATCTTCTTTCTTTTCCTGAAACTTGCATCAGTCATAATTTATGGACATGAGTTTATATATATATAATATAAACTCCTGTCCATAGTGCAATGTAAACCATGTCGAAAAATGGATTTCGGAAAATTTCATTGATATTTGCAAGATTAAAAAAAAATTAAATGAATGGCATGTAGTTTGAAATTCGTAAAAGATGTTCTTTCGTTAATCAGTATTAAGTTGAACATTTTTAATGTGATGACATTACCTTTCTACATAATATTGCATTTGCAACAGCTCTTGATAGCGATATTCATCTCCTCTTGCCTTCTGCATTCTATTTATGAAATTTAGTTCTATCTTTTACATTTTTTAAGCATTTGTAGTTGCCTCCTAGAAAGAAAAATTATTTTATGACGATCCTGTATACATATATTGAACAATTTCGGAATATTCATACACGAAAAAGTTTGTTAATATCTTTTGTAATCATATGAAGGGTGATTCAGAACTCGGAAACAGCTGTAAAAAGAAAAAAATCACAAAAAAATTAAAGTACATTTCGTTTGCACAAAAAGTATGGGGATTAAAATGAATTTATTTTATCACGAGGTTAATATTTATAGGTAGAAAAATTTGCAAGCTAAACACTCAGACGATTATGTAGTTGGTGAACTGATGTTTTTGGTATAAGACATTAATCGTAGCACCTTACAAATGGTTGGTGAGATGGACTTTTTTCAGGTGCTGAATTGTTAGATTTGGAATCGCACATGTTGACAGCTTTAAATATAATTTTTGACAACATAAAGAATATGAACAAAAGAAATGTTGCTTAATTCTGAGAAAAATTGCAATTCTTGGTAGATTCCTTGGTAGAAGATAACACGTTTAGCATTTGTAAATCATTACTCCGACTAATATTTATTTAACCAATCAACCTATCTATTTAACTTATCAACTACCGACTATCTGAAGGTATTGTAATTACAGAAGTAAAATATAAGAGAATATGATGCTAAAATAAAATATTGAAAAGAGCTAGGATGTAATGTAGAATGTATGTCATCTTTAAATAATTTTAGAAATCTGGAGACAAGAGACATCGGACAGGGCTTCGAACATCTGTTATTGTGTTCCACATATATCATCAGTTAAATCGATTCATATTCCTATGATTTATGCAATATTTTTTTTTATATTCAATGATCAAATTACCGGAAGAAAAATGTTTAGACTTTAGAGAGATACTTTAGAACTGACAACCCCTTTTCTGTCTTGGAAAAAAAAATTATGTGCTAAGTTTTTTTTTCCTTCGACGATGCCTTCTGCATATTTTGAATCATATGTACAATAAATGTCATGCTTGGAATAACAGTTTATTTCGCAGAAACACTGAGCTTTCTAATACATCTACATTTCTGTGAATGATGGATTTAAAACGCTCTGATTCATTTATTGTTCTATAATTATAAAATTTATTCCATACAAAATTTTTTATTGTTTTATAAGCAAATATCATAAGTTTAATTATCGGCATTATATTCTTTGAATAATTACAGAGTCAACTACACTTCATGGATTTCTTATTCTCGTCCCTATCAAATTAGAACAACGACTTGGTGTTTTAGTGTTCCTCCTAGATGCTCTACGTACAGGTAAGATACAAACCTTAACAGTAGTTTTATATCAGATACATATCATATTTTAAGCGTGTTAAATATATTTTTTGTAAAAAAATGAATGAATGTGATGCTTGAAAAGAGAACGTTTTATTTAATGTCATATCCTGAAAGTAGAATTATAGTACACTTGCCTATTCACTTTTTTGAATTTGTTTTATCCAGAATAGGTAGCAGCTAAGGAGGACTTCTTTTAATATCTAAATGTAACCTAATTGCACCTCCTTCAAATAGCATTCAACAAACATTCAAGATTAAATATTAAAATTTTTCAACTAATTCAGGTTAAGTGTTTTGGAACAGATTTTATATGATTGCAAATGTTTCTCATAAAACTAAAACTAGTTTCTAACACGCAAATTTTTAGGACAATGTATGGTGTGGCATATAGACAAGAAGCTCGAGAAAAGATGGAAACCATACAATATTGTTGCAAAGGATATGAAGAAAAAAATAGTACTTGTGTCCGTAAGTATTAAAATATTCAGTCAAATATTTGAATTTCTCTTCAACAAAGATTTTATTGAATTTACCTAGGAATTTTTACATTAGTGATAAATTAGTGTCTTTCAGACTTTTTCAATATTATCAATTATTTATTTTTAAAATAAATTTTCCGGCGTGATATCAATTCATCTGAATATTCTGATTCATAATAAATTATGTTAGTATATTTTTCATAAGCAACTGATGATAATTGAAAATTTTATTTTAAAAAATTCTAGTCGCATTAAAAATAAATTTATTTTCAGGCGACAATATAACATCAAAAACAGAAGGTTGCCGGATGTTTACATAAGAGTGAAAATATTTAATAGAAGTGGGCAAACAATTTTTAATACTTTCCCTTTAATTTTTGATCGCAGCAATATGTTTTAACTATGTACGATAAAATTTTCGAGAAAGATAAATTAATCTTTTTTACAATATTACACCCTACAGAGATCGTTTAGCAATTTTTGATAAAGTTTGAATCTTTATCTTTCGAGAAGAAAGAAATCTCTTTATATAATACATTTTTGTTAGTTTACTAGAAGCTGAATAAATTGACTCAAAGATAAACAAGCGATATAAAAAAATTATTCAATTCCTACTTAGACCAAAAAAGAAAATTTTTACTTCAGTTAGTTTTTGTTAAATAATTATCAAAAAATTAAGTATCAAAGAATTATTGATTTTCGCAAGATTTGAACTTGTTTTCTTCACTTTCATGTGAAAAATACCGAAATCTTTGCATTTTACAGATTTAGCGGCAGTTTGTTGATTTCAGTTTTCATTATGAACGTCTAAAACTGAATTTAAAGTGTTAATAATTCATTAAATTTAATTAATGAATTAATATTTGATATAAAAACTGTATTAACATCAAGTGTCATCTACTACAAGTTTTAAAAAACGCATTTGAGCTTGAGTGGATGAATAAAAAGTATTTCATTAACGATTGAAAATTTGAACAAGATATATGAATAAATATATATAGGGAGAGTTTGAACTAAGATTAGGAATTGAGAAAAAAAAAAAAAAACTGGATGTTATTCCGATTCTTTCATTTGCTCATTCTTAATTCGTAAACTTGTCTTTTTAAGTTCATGCTTGATGTAGGCTGTTATTATTTTCTTTAAAAAATAATTGCTCACATTTGAAATAATAAGGAAATAATAAAAAAAATATTATAAAACAAAAATAACGGAGGGGAAAACGTATTTTTCACAATATTATCTATTACTCCCTCCCTTATAATGCGCCATTTTAACCGTTCCCTTCAACCACGCGATCGCCTCACCTTTTTTTTATTAATACTTTTCCTGTCATATGCTTTTTAAAAAAAAAAATGCTTGATAACAAATGGCAAAAAAATTATTTTTTAATAATTCAGCCCGATTCGTAAGGATGTAATTGAATTCGCAGTTTTTTTCCATAGGTTTATTTAAATTATATTGAATATTATTTCAATTTTAAGCATATTGAATAAATAAAAATAACAATGTCATATCCAAACCATTTAATAGCAATAGAATTTTCAAATTTCCAGGTAATATCTTTTGTGAAAATAATGGAACACTGACAGAAAATGGTACTTGCTCATGCCCCGCAGGTAAAATAAATTATGTTTAACTGTTTCGTTTTCTGTAGCTCTTTCATCTTTTCAATTACCTTTTTTTTAAATTTTAAGTTCGCTTATGTGTGTGTAATATATCTTCAAGAGCTTATTATTCGAAATTCAAATTATTCTCTTTTCTTATAACAATTTTTTTTCCTTTCTTCCAGCTCGAATTATAATATAATATAATCTCGTTACAACAAATTTGAATATTTTAAAGATACTGAACAAAACGAAATTGAACTGGATTAAAATGCAAAATTCTATCATTTTATGCTCTGTCTTTTCGAAAGAATTCAATTTATCTATTAATAAATAGATTAACTGTTATATTCGTTTCAAAGAATTCTTTTTATTCTTTCGCTCTAGAAAGCGCTTTATTCGCTCTCTGAACGAACATACGTGCCTTATGAGTGACTTTATTATTTATGTCCGAGATTATACCAATAACATTTTATTAAGATGTATAGCTCCATGCATGACAATCTTTAACATGCCACCAAGGAACGCCGTTTATTTACCAATTACCCTCACAACAGAGCGCAAGCAGTTCGCAATCCCTTGGGTATAGCAGATTAACCTTTCGAAATCCAGGGGCTTGTTGCTGATTTATTATTTTTTCTGAGCTCGTCTCTCCGCAAAAAAATGCATCCTGTTATATTAATAACCAATCGATTATTTTCTCTTGAAAGATAGGTGGCGCACCTCTAAAAAAGCAATACATTTACACCCTGATTCTAAATGCAGCAAAACATATTTGTCCATGGGTTCAGCACAACTGCTAATCAGTGCTTTTGTCTTCACAGCTCAGTTAAAAGCATAGCTTTCTTTCTCTGATTCTCGTTTTACAATCACGCCAATTTCGTGACCCAATAACGCATAATAATAGGTCATAAATTGCAATTTCAGTTAGTTAAAGTAAAATAAATATCCTCCGAGATAGAGGTCTAAATGAGCTCTAGCATAAGTGACTTTTCAGGGGCAACTGACACTCATCTGTACATCGCTTTGAAGAAACCCTAACCCAGAGGGTAATTAATTCTTTATTAAGATGGATATTATTCTGCTAATTTTTAATAAAGCGGGTAAAAGTGTAGCCCGAAAATACAATTACTTCTTTTGATTCATGCTCCTCATGCTTTAACTTTACTATCTTTTATATGATAAGCTGTCTCATATAAAACTATTGTTCATTGCTTTATTCTTGTGCTATAGATTTTATTATTGCTTGTTTAATCAAAACAAAATTATCAAACATGTTTTATGATCATACTGTTTGTTCAACACTGAATGCGAAAAGCATAATTAATAGTTTTTAAAAAAATTTGCTATTTCAGGTTACATAGGTGAATTCTGCGAAAATAAATGCCCTCCTGGTTATTTTGGTTTGAACTGTACTCAAAAGTGTTACTGCGAACATGGAACTTGCAATGCCGTTACAGGATCCTGCGATTGCTTTGCAGGTTTTACTGGTCAAAAGTGTGACACGGAGTGTCCAAGCGATAAATTTGGTGTAGATTGTCAGTATCAATGCAACTGCAGCAGTAGAGCCGAATGCAATCCAGAGGATGGTTCCTGTTTCTGCCCTCCTGGATTCATGGGTGACAAGTTAGTATCTCTAATTGAAAGACCGTTGTTTTCATGTTTTATTTAAGAATAACGGAGATTTGTTTTTTTTATCGGTTCATATTAAAATAGTGATAATTCTAGACAAGTTATTTATAAGGTGCGTATGCAAAATTTTTCGAAACAAAATTAAATGTTCCTTTGGATCCAAGGATATCAAATTTAACTCATGATTATTATTTCTTAGATAATAGGTGCTCTGTACGAAATTGTTTTCGAAGTAGAATTAGGTTTCTAATTAGTTGCACATTCATTAAAATAAGTTTTTCCTCTATAACCGGAACATATAATCACACTCACATGCATACATACATACATACACGCGCACACGCACACACAAAAAACACCCCTCTATTTTGCACCACTTAATTTTTTTTAAAAAAAATCATTAATTCAGTTTATTTCTGTATAGTTCTTTTTTCTTCATAATTTTAATAAATTTCTCGAAATTAATTTCAAACACAATTTGTAACAATATTTCCTTTCTGATAAAGGAAGTGTACAAAGTGAAAATATTATATTCCTTGAAAAATTTGAACCCGAAATTTTGATGAAGTCTCACTGTCAGACTTTTTTGAGTTGAGAAAATACAATTTCAAAATTATGTCTATCTGCCTGCCCGTCAGTTTGTTTGTATGTTTGCCAGTGAAAGCGAAAACTCAAAAACGCGTTGAACTAGGCGGATCTCTTCTCCAAATTTGCTAATTTGTATCAAATATTGAACGAAATCCATTCAAAAGAAGACTGTCAGACAGTAACTCTTCAAATGTAAGTTAACTGATAACTACGAAATAAAAAAAATTAGATGGATAAAATTAGGCGCATGGTTTTAACATCAAATGTCGATGAGTATCAAATTTTGAATAAAATCCCTCAATAAGTTAACTGTTCTCAGTCTGCGGATTCGCATTCATATAAACACAATAATTAAAAAATGCCACAGTTTAGATGCTCGAAATTTTATGTGAATTTGCGACTACAACTGTGGTTCTGCGTTAAATTTTGGTTTTAATCGTTTAGAAAAAAAGTCATCTAAAATACACAATCGGTTTTATGATATTTGAATGCTAAATGCATTCCAGAGATTGATAAAATAATCGCACTATAATAGGCTCTTTCGTAGCTATTGTAGCCAATGGCACACGGGTACTAATAACACAAGTAAATTTATTAAAGAGCATGTGATAAAATTTCAGGGAAACTATTCCGGCAGGTTTTTTCACTGTTATAAAATATAAATCAATTTTTTTTAAAATCAATTTAAATTTCACTCTTGCGCTTTTAACTATTATTACCATTATAATAAATATAAAAGAAAAAACTCCTTTCTTTAGGCATTAATTTCAAAGCAAAATTTCCACTTTTATAAATATGGCTCTGAGGCTAGCATTTTTTAGTTAAATTATTTAATATAAGAATTTTAAACTACGGAATTTAACTTTTAACGCGACCAAACCAGAAAGTGAAAATGCAGACGAATCAATCGTAAAGAATTATCATGGTACGATGTTTCAAACTATAAGTTCCAAATTCAGAGAGATTTTTATTTCGCTTTAAAATAAAAAGGATGTGAAAAACATTTTTTTCTCCCCAGATGCGATGAAGAATGCCCTCATGGGAGATACGGAATGCGTTGTTCCAACCCGTGCATATGTCAAAACGGAGCGATGTGCCAGCCGGTTACTGGTGCTTGCACGTGCCCTCCTGGTGAGTTTTTAACTATTTCCTTGTGTTAAATTACTCATCGTGTCCCTGCGGGATCGAATAAAAAACATTTCGTTCTACCATAATAAAACATTTAAGAGAAATGGAACATTTTTGCATTTATGTTTCAAGATTTTATTACCAAAATGATTTTTTTTTATTTCAATTCGAATACATTATCGTCAACAGCATTTAATAATTTTTTCAACAACAATAAATCTGAAAAAACTTGTGAAATAATATATTTATGTTTTTGTTACATTCTCATAAGAATAAGCAAACGAAAAAAAATGCGATAAAAAAAGTAAGCCATGATGAATATAATATTATCATTTGATAG
Source organism: Argiope trifasciata (assembly GCA_026543055.1). Classification (NCBI taxonomy): domain Eukaryota; kingdom Metazoa; phylum Arthropoda; class Arachnida; order Araneae; family Araneidae; genus Argiope; species Argiope trifasciata. The sequence continues at coordinate 836,579 of JAPMOQ010026707.1, read as the reverse complement.
TTTTTAAGATTAACAAATCTGAATAAACTTGCAGATTATTTTATTAACATTTTTTGTTGTATTGGTAAAAAAATATGATGCGTTGAAAAAAATATGACAATAAATTAATCCAGGATGAATTTATAAGAAAAAAAAATCCTAAACATTTTTTTTAAATGAATATTGTCACGAAGATCAAAAGAATAACAGGTCACAAAGTAACACCATATCAAGTTTATTAACTCTAAGCAATTCGTATATGTAGACTAAGAACTGACTCCACTGCTTGTTAAAAACCTAATTTATACCTTTACATAATAATCTAGAATTATGGAGAATGTTATAGAAAGTTCTAGAAGCTTCTAGAACATTAAAAAATGAATAAAAAGAAATTTAAATTAAAGTTCAACCTTTCATGTAATGCTATTTGGCTGGGCTTCGAATCCTCGAGCTTGTGCTTTGCTGGCACGTACTTTACCTCTGAGCTCATGTAAAATCCAAAATGACCATCACATGAAAAAAAATTCCTAAGCATTCGTTCAAAATTAAAATATATTATGAATAAAATCAAAATTTATATTTAAAGTATTTCTATCAGAGCTTTAAGCTTTTCAGATTTTTTCTGTTGATTTTTAATTAAAAATTATTTTCTTGTTTTTAGAGCACTAATAAAAGAATGCTTTAGAAATTTTTAAGTTTATTCATAATTATTCGAAAGCTAACTTTCACTTTTCTTAAAATTTTAGCCCACTTAAAAAATTGTTTAAGTGCATTTTTATATGTTAAAAGAGAAGTCCTTTGAATTATTAAAATGTTTTATTATTATTATTACTTTTCAGGTTATACTGGCGAATTTTGTGAACAACTTTGTCCACCCGACTTCCACGGCACTAATTGCAGTATTAAATGTGAATGTGAAAAAATAGCTAACTGCAATCCCTTCACTGGAGACTGCGAATGTCCTCCTGGTTATACAGGACTCTATTGCGAATTTCAGTGTCCAAAGATGACTTACGGAATTGAATGTCAACAAAAATGCAACTGCAAAAATGATGCCTCATGTGATCCTGTAAATGGGACATGCGTGTGTGAACCAGGTTACTTTGGAGAGTTGTAAGGAAAACTTTTTTTAAAATTTAGTTCACACATGTGTAATAAGTTTCTTGCCTAAAACCAGCTTTGTGATAATCATTATAAAGTTACTGGTTTTGGAGTGAAATTATAGACGTATTACTTTTCTTTGATTCGGGGTGCTGTCTATAAGAATGCCAATTTTATATATAATGGGAATATGGATACTAATTTCTTCATCAATCAGAGATAATTCTGAATATCAGAATTATCTATGGTTGATGAAGAAATTAGCACTCATATTCTCTAGTAGTAAGTAAAAAAATTATCCTTATTCATCTGCTATGTATTCCGCTATTACGTGTGCTGGAAGATAGTCTATTTTCTAATCCGCGATTTCCACTAGCTAGAATGTTTCTTTTATTATTGTGTGCATAAATATGACGTTCCTTCTCTTAAATTTAAAAATACTGACACATACTTGTTACAAATATTAGAGATTGATTTACTCAAAATATATCCTCTCAAAAACTACAGTATTTGTCTATTTTTCGGGAAACAAACGAATTTTAAGAATAAAAATCTGGTTATTACGATGATATCCAATTAACAAGTCAATTTTGATATGTGAGTGGAAATTAAACCCCTCTCCAAAAAGGGCCCAGCATGAAATGGAAAAAATAGTAGTATGAAAGAGCAACACCTGGTGAATATGGTGGATGGGTAATCTCGGCGAACTAATTCTAAATTTTTTTTCGCTCGTCTGGCAAAATGTGGGAGAGCATTGTCATAGTGGAAAACAACCATGTTATGTCTGTTACCATATTATGGATGTGTCTGCTGCATCGTTTCAATGAAATTGACTAACTTTTGTTTGTTTCCTTTACCATAGAGGATTTCATCAAGTAATGATTTCAAATCTTCTTTGATTTTTTTACGACTTACCATGCGCTTTATGATGTACATTGAAATAATCATTTTTAAATTGCCGAAACCAGTCTTTGCAAATTGTATTCAATAGGGCATACTCACCTTTAATGTGCAGTAGCAACCGATGTGTTTTTGTTGCAGTTTTCTTTGCAAAGAACGCATGAAACAAAATTTTCCGAAAATGTTGTTTATTTTGCACAAAACTCAATATGTTTTCCAAGCTATATATATGTATATATATATATAATATAAAATCCTTTTAAGTCCTACAAAACCAAAACAGAGTCTCGTACAGCCATTGAATTACGTCCATGTACCTGTAATAATACCTTCATTTGATAATATGAGAGAAAATGTTAGGAAGACCACTTCCTCTATTTTAAATTATATCTAACTTTGCGAATATTTTACTTGTAATGTACTGGAAATATAAAGGCTTGAATATTGCTATTATTTTATGATTTTTTTTACTTCAGTTTCTTATAATATTTCCTCCTTAAATATTGCTTACCTAAATTGAAATCAATATAAAATTGTGCGATTGGAATGTTGAGGGAATATAAAAATTGGGTCCTCGAACTTTGTAAATAGTCATTCCAAGATTTATCCAGGTGCTTAATATTATAGTATTGCATATAAATACCTACCCTCTTCAAAAGTATATATGCGTATCTCCATAAGTCTAGTAGTACAGTAAACGTTTCGAAAACAATGACATATCAAAGAGTAAAGGGCATATAAAATATTTTTTAGAAAAGTTCGTCCTTTAAATTATTTGCTACTTTGATTTCATGTATTGAATACCAGAATTTTGGGTGTTTAAATGTGTAATGAAATCAAATGATTTAAGAGATGGAAAATACTTACATAAGATAACAACGAGTTCCCCAAATGGAGTACGTCATCTAGTAAGGAATTTGAACATATATCTACAGGATTGTGTAAAATTGCTACCAGCTGATGTAACTAATACCTCAGCTGACATTTTATTTCCCAAGCTTTAATATAAATTAAGCTGGAAGATAACTAAGCAATAAATGGATCTAAAATGCAACTGTCGTACATGCGTTGAAGATATTATTTGGAAAGGGAAATTTGAATCAAAACTTAAATCGTCTATTTTGATTCACTAGACCAAGATTTTGATGATGAGTCACCAAGATTATTTTTTGATCATGAGCTTAAACCGCCAGTATCCTGAAATGACCATTATTCAAAACTTAATCATGTTAATGAGGTGCAAAGTTTTAGACGGCTTTTGGTTATCATATATTGATGATTGCTCCCATGCTGTCTTTAGTATTAGATATTGATTGAAATTTAAATATACATTTCGATTTATCTAAACTAACTTAGAGAACTCTGTGTTGAATAGAAGAAAAATCGTTCGTGATTCTGCTTTATTTTCTTATCTCATTTGTAATTAAATCTGCAGTCAATGATGGAAATGAAACGTATGTGTAGTATCACGTCCGAGTCACCAATGTTGCGATTGGCAATAGCTAGGATCAAATTCGCAACTCTTTGGTTGATAGTCAGATAAAATGACCACAAGACTGAGAGTCAAGACGCTACTATCCATAAGGTGGCGAGTTCTGACCTAGCTTTCGCCAATAGTAACATATGCATGAAAATTTTGCATAAATTTCAAAAATAAGTTGTACTGTGATTAAGATTTTTTTTCTTTCTTACAGTTGTGATCAAATTTGCCCTCCAGGAACATATGGAGAAAACTGCTCAAATCTGTGCTCTTGCGTGAATAATGCTGATTGTGTTCATACGAATGGAAAATGCATTTGTGCTCCAGGTAAGAAACGAGTTATAGAATTACTTAATAATATCCATATTCAGAAATATTCAAAGAACATTTTTTGAAGTGTCATCTCAATTTTCTGTCTATTTTATTGGTATGCACAAATGAGTCGTAAAATTCCTTCCTAATAAACAAAAAAAAGTTTGAAATGTCTTTAAATGTCTTCACTTTATATTAAAAAACACACACATATTTCATATGTACAATCAACGAGTTCTTTCATGTTTAGTATGAATAAATTTAAATTCAATAAAAGGCATCTTAAATTCTTCAGCCTATTATATCTTGATTCTTGTGCATAATCAGTAAAAAAACTTTGTCGGAAGCCACACCCCCTTCGAGGTTTCTTTTTTTCTTCTTCTTCTTTTCTTTATAATTTTATAAAATATTTCTATCCGTTTCGAAACTTGGTTTGTGTATCAAAACTTTCAATGATTTAAATTTAACCTTTAACTCCTAAAGAACTTTTTTTTTTCATTAGAGCATACACATACTAAAAATTTCCCCTAGCCTGCTTTAGGCTATGAGTGAGCTGAATGACAGAATTACCACGCCAATTAAAACAGGCACCACAGTAACCACAAAACAAGCTCGCATTACGACCTAGCCCATGCTTCCACCTCTTACGCAAGTGTACGGCCAGTCTTCGGAATGAGGATAACTCATCCCCTCTCATTATTGAATCAATCAAGGCGAGGGCATGTTTACCTTTATGGTAACTTCTCATCCCCATAATCAAAGAGACCCCCAGTAATATTGTTGGAATATACATATGATGATGTAGAAGTATTCCAATAAACTTCAAGTGCAAATCATGCGTTTCAAGAGACTTGTTTTACATAGTACATCTACCAATTTTATATGTTTCTATCATTATTCCAGTTAATGACATAGCGGATTTCCTATTGATATGCATAGGGATTTTGGAAGGAGAGGCGTTAATTTAATGTATAGGACAATTATTAGAAATCAGCGAGAAGCGAGTCTGCTTCATGAAAGGTTTCCAAAAATATACATATTCAAAAAGTGAACAGTTTTCGTGTTTATATAACGACTGTGTAAACCAATTCCGTTTTCTAACATTATGCAGACGTTGCTTACTATAGCTATTATTCAAATCATGTCTATGTATATTTATAATCATTTTATTGTTGTGCCATAAGCATAAATATATTACAATAATTCCTGTGTAAAGCATATTTGTTTTGATATATCCGATTTACCTTAGAATTTTTGAGAGGTTCTTTTTAATTCCTTGTTGAACTTAATAGTATTCTTTAAATACACATTTCTAAAATATACTCTTTTTTCTTATGAAAATAAACTAATATAGTAATAAAACAAATAAAAATGCAAAACCTAGCAAAAATTTTATTTTTATAGATACATAATTATACTAAGAGAAACAAATAGTATTTTTCTCCGGAAGCTTTCTTTTATTATTTCGAAGAAATGGAGATGAATTCGGAACATCTTTAATAAAAAAATCGTTTAATTCAAAACAAGTGCGAAAAAATAATTAATAAAAGCAGAAAGATACGTCAAACCCGAAAGAATTTTTTTCCTCTTAACCTCTTTTTAATGAGATCCAAGAAATCCAATGCAACAGTATTCATTAATTTTTTCAGAACAAAAACAAGTGCCAAAAAATATGTTCTAATATATTTGGGATTAATTCCTATTAGAGATGACATTTTAATAGAAAGAGATGAAGCGAAAAAATTTAATTCTCAACCAATAAAAACTTAATTTACAATTTCTTAGAATACGGATCGAATGTTGTTTTTTTTCTTTTGTTCAAATAGAAAATTCTTGGTAAAAACATTTGCTTTGACTTCTGAGAAAATTTCATGGAATGGAATGAAAATAATATGTAAACTTGATTTATTTCGTTTTTTTTAAAACTTTTTCTGTTTTTTTTTATCGGCAGACTTAAAGATTCTTTTGTAAATGGGAAATTAAATTTGATATAAATTATCATTTGACATTGAAATGGATAGTAAAATACCCATTTTCAGACATAAATTTAAAAAACAATTCCACAGTTCATTTTTTTTTTCTGATATCGTTGAACTTCAATTATTCAAGCTGATTGGGACAGTAATCAGCTAATGAATATCGAAAATACGTGTAACAAAAATTAAATTTTAAGTCGAAACTTCTTTTCTCTCGACAAAATTTTTTCCAATTATTTATTCGAAATTATGAACCTAAAACCTCACTTACTATTATGTACTATTATGTTACAATTTTTTTAGCTACCAGACATTTAATTAGAGTAAGGGATGTTACTAATATTTTCTCAATGATTTAATTAACAAGGACTTCGGTGACTAGAGACCCGGATATTCGAGATTCTTCCGCAATCAAGGAAAGAAAAACATCGAAATTTTGTAATAAAAAAAATATTAATTTTGTCGTTTGGAATGCTTTATAATCTAAAAGGAGTTGCTAGTACTCAACAGAATTAAGTAATTAAATAAAAATGAGTAATGACTCTTTTACAGCTTTATGGTAACATTAAATATTTTAGTGCCACATAATTCATTAAAATAAAAACGTTCTATCAGGATGATACTCAGACATGAAATAATTCAGGATGGGATCCTTTTGAACTCGCTTTTAATTAAAGTTTCATATTTGTAAAGAAGAAATTCTGCAATTGGTTTACCACTCACTTCCCTATGAGCTAGAGAATTGAAATTTTGAATACTTGCTCATTCCGGATTATAATATATTTTAATATTTTTAAAAGTTAATAATTGAATTAAAATTTTGTTCCATAAAAGTGAGTCACCAAGTTGTGAGTTTTAGACGCATTATATCTCAAAATTATAAAGTAGCAAAAGATCAAAATATTAAAAAAATATGTTTAGGACATTAATAAGTGTGTGATTATAATTTTTTTATAAAATTTATTTAGTTTAGTATCAAGTAGATCATTCGCATAGATTTTAAATTTCCACTTTCATACTCTTAGTATATGAGTTTACTATTTATTTGCTTTGTTTTAAAAAATTAGACCTGATCCTATTTAATCCCTACTGCCCCTTATAAAGGATATCACAAAATTAATGGAAGATTTGAATTGGCACCATTCGTGCAGTAAAGTGCTGGCAACAGTATTTAAAAAACATTTGACAGCCGATTGTTTAGCGGTAGTAAAAATGGAACGTAAATCGATAGAGCAATGTATTTTCATTGTTGAATAGTATTTATAAAATAATGAAAATCTGACTATCACAGTTAGGAAATATGAGAATTGCACTCCAGATCGTGTGATTTAACACCATTGGAGTTCTTTTTATTGGGTCATTTGAAGTTAAAGGTCTATGCCAACAAGCCCATAAGCATGCATGCAGTCAAAAGGGAATTTCTATGTTGCATCAACGGAATTCAGTCGCATTTATGCGAAATAGTCACAGCAAATTTCTACTAAAGAGTACATATGTTCAAGCAAAGTTATGGTGGCTATTTGCCCTATGTGTTGTTTCGTACATAACGGATTTTAAGATCCTGTGTACTTTACAATTCAATAAAAATGTAACAATTTAAAGGAGAAAAAGCTGTGTTCCTAATTTAATTCAAATTTTATTTAATTAGTAATATCATGTAACGCTCTATTTTTACTCACTCTAAGCTATCGGCTGTCAAATGGGGTTTTTCATAGATTTGCCAAATATTTACTGCACGAATGGTGGTAAATTAAAATCTTGTGTTAATTTTAGGACATCCTTTAATTACAATTTACTGTTACCGTATCTCTTATTATTATTATTTGGAAGCAGAGAAGTAACTGAATCTAGTTACTCTTAGCGTTGATTACCGAAGCTATTTTGAAATTTTATTTCATGTTCCTCAATATTCTTAATTAAATAAAGACTTAAAATTCCCTTTATCGTTTCATATAGGATATTCTGGTCAACAGTGTGAGGAAACCTGCCCTTTCGGTACTTATGGATTCAATTGCACCCATCAATGCGATTGCAAAAATGGTGCTAACTGCAATCCTTTCACTGGTGAATGTGAATGCCCCCCTGGTTATACTGGATACTTGTGTGAGGAAAAGTGTCCAAATTCTTCTTTTGGTTCAAATTGCCAATACAAATGTAATTGCAGTAACGATGCTGAATGCGACCCCGCCAACGGAACTTGCATTTGTAAACCAGGATTTTCTGGAGAGCAGTGAGTTATTTTTCAGATATTTTTTTATTCACATGGTTTTTTTTGTGCCTACATTTAAGTAGGTAGAGGAAGAGTAATAATTTAAAGCTGTATGGCAATCAGTGTCGTTGGTGGTTTAAACTTTATAGATTCAACATTCATATATCATATACGGTGTGTAAACCTTTTTTAAAAAAAATTATAATAGAGAGCACGGAATTTGAATGATGGAGATGTCTTTTTTATTTTTATCAGACAGTGATAAAAAATGGACAGCTCACATTATGAAGCTTTAGCCGCTACATAATATCAAAATTTGTTGTATTCTTTTGTACATTCGCTGGATTTAAACACGATCAAATATGGGACTTAATCTAATTCAAGATTCACCAATGTCGTATAAAATATAAATATGATCAGTATGATTTGAAATATATTTGGAAAAGAGTTATTATTACCGAGTGGAATAACATTTCTTCTGAAAAAACATTCAAACTAATCCTATCTATGCTCATATGATTGGCAGTGCTTCTTAGACGTAAGTACTAAACAATTAGATAATAAAATTTGATTGATAGTCCAAGGTTATTACTTTTCTAATCTCTTCTATATGCCCACAAACCTATTTTTGGTTTCCATTTATGTTTTTTAAGTTTAATTAATCTCTTTAAAAAACAGTACGTGTCATATACCCGAAATTGTTATTCAAAATTAATTGCTTAAAAAATATAATAAATGAAATTAAAATTCATATCATCATTAAAACTTGTTTTTATCCTTGAATATTTGCTATGTGTTTGTCCTCAAATTTTTTCAGCATAATTTGAAATAAATAAAAAAACTGGTTATTGTGATAATCGTTTGTAGTGTCATTTTTTCTTTCTTTCTTTCAGCGAATTTTTCACCCTCGTGGTATCAGAACGGTATTTTAAATACTTTTGCGCCAATAATTTAAAATAAAATTAATAAATCTCCATTAAAATCACAAATAGTATAAAATCTAGCCATAAAAATAGTCATAATTAGTAGTAGTCATCTAGTATTTTTTTTATCAATTTCCATTTCTATTCGTGGAATATGAAATATAAATTGCTTCAATTATAATTTCACTACAAATATAATGTTTAATTTCAGTCGCTGATTTTTTAATAAGCACATTTATTAACGATGATAAAAATTTTATACATGCAGGTGTAGTGAATTATGTAGTCCAGGATTCTACGGACCAAACTGCTCCACCAAATGCCAGTGTTCTAATGGTGCACATTGCATAACAACAACAGGAGAATGCGTGTGCCAGCCAGGTAAATTTTCATTGCTTTTCAATAGCAGATTTATATATTTTATGAATCTAATATAAGATGGATAATTTGTTATAATATGACTAGAAATTAGTATAATATAAATAAAACATATTAAGAGATTTAAATTTCATCCAAAAGTGAAGATAATGGCTTCTGATGATATATTTTGCTTAGTAGTGATTCTTGCTGGCTTCCTATCCAAATAAGATTTGCATTTTCGCAAAATTATTGTATTGATAATTTAAAATCTCCACCAAATTTCTAATTTCTAGTATCATCTCCACAAATAAATTTCGGCCTTATCTTGTAATTTTTTTTATTCCAAGAAAATAAGATTTGCATCTCTACAAGGTAAATTTTCTGAAAGTATATTCCCCAAAACCGATTTAGGCTTTATTTTGTAATTTTTAAGACTATTTTATAATAAAGTAACTAAGCAAATGTAATAAATATTCATCATTTCATTTTATTATGGTCATTAAACGATTTCAGCTACTATGACAATCTCAAAAGTTTTCTAAAATGGCTGGTTTTTTTTTGTTGTGACTTATGGCACTTTAAAAGCCTGTTGACAGTTATCTGTCAGTGCTGTTTGCAATATAAGTGGCAAACTACTTTATTTATATTTGTTTCAGATAATTCAATTCCCAATACTTAAATGCACGCAAATTTTATGGAAATGAGAGAAAAAATCGTTGAATTAATTGCAGATAAATTTTAAGTTTGTTTTCCCAGTAGATGAACTTCTAACACTTTATGGACACAACTATCTTCGATAATTAACAGAAACGAAAACAAAATTTCAACGTATTATCATTTCAAAGTCATAATCAAACATTTCCGCTTGATTTATCACAATTTTATCCTATTGCCCATATTATTAAATTTTATTTCAGGTTTTACGGGAAAGCAGTGTGAGAACGAATGCCCCAATGGAACTTATGGCCCAGAGTGCACTAATATTTGTGAATGCAGAAATTTTGCAAAATGTGATCCAGTCACTGGTGGTTGCGAATGTCTTGCAGGCTACTCTGGTCCTCATTGTGATAGACGATGTCCTAATCTAACTTACGGATTAAACTGTAGATATAGCTGTAATTGCACAAACGGAGCTTCTTGTGACCCTGTGAATGGAACATGTTTATGCCTTCCTGGTCATACTGGTAAAAAGTAAGTTATTTCAACTGCTACTGATATCTTCTGAAATTGTTGTCAAGTTTCCAAATGGAATATGAGTAATTCTCGATTCATATTACATAAATTTAGTTCTATTTTTGTAGAAAAACTTATCAATCGTTATTTTTTTTAAATATGTTTTACTCGCATTTGAAAAAGTTTACATAGAACAGTGATTTCATATGGGAAATAATTTGAGAAGGATTATTGAGAATGTACCAAAAGATTGCTAACCAACAAGTTATGTTACAGATGTGAGGCAATATGTCCACCAGGTTGGTATGGTAGAGAGTGCGCTTATAAGTGCCAATGTCTCAATGGAGGTGGATGTCTTCATACTACTGGAGCATGTGTCTGTCCTCCAGGTGAGTTGATAAAAAGACTAATATGTGCATTTAAAGCATTATTCATAGATTTTATTAAAAATAAAATGTCAAGCAAAGAATTAAAAGAGTGCAATTTTTTAAATTCTCATGTCAGGTTTCTTTGGTGAATATTGTGAAGAACGGTGTCCACAGGGATATTTTGGTCGAAACTGCTCGCAACAGTGCGATTGCCTTCATGCGAGTGGCTGCAACGCATTTACTGGTGAATGTGAATGTCTCCCCGGTTACGTTGGTCCTCAATGTAAAGAAATGTGCAAGGTAAAAGATTAAGTTTATAAATATTTACTTATATTCACTATATCAACAAAAGAGGAATACTATATTGGCATAACACTGAATTATCCATTGTTTGAAATTTGTGTAAGATTAAATACAACATCAAAAAGCCCAAAACATACATATAAATTCCAAAATAAACTCATCTATCTGTAAAAATGACTTGTCAATATTTTTGAAGGAAAAAAAAATGCATTCCAAAAATTGCAGACATATTATATATAACTAATTTAACTATAAATAATTCAATCGTAGATTGAATATTTGTACCATCAACCAAGGTTAGAAGTGATCCATCACGTTATCACACAGATCAAAGACCTGAAATAAGAAAAATAGATCATTGAATAGAGCCAAATAGAATGAATGCATTGTATTTGTGATGAGTTTGAAATATTCTTGAGATGTAAATATCATATGAAGATAGGAAATTCAAAATTTCATATCAAAATAGCCTCATCATTTATCAAAGAAATGAAAAGAATCTTTGTGACGAGTAATTTTGTGAAATAAAAGCATACCTTTTTGATAGAGGCAATAGAATACTTCCTTTGACAGCCAACTGGTCAGGCCTTGGATGAGAATGACTGCCCAATGAATATTACCAACTAAACAATAATGTAATTGAAGCTAAATTTGGGGGAGGGGCTATTACATGAGCCTTTTACTTTTACTTTTAGACTTTTAGACTTTTAGATTTGTGTTGCATAATATATGTAAAAGATGATTATCTTGACATTTTAGATCATTCAAAAATGTGTTTCTTATCAAAATCTCATAGTGACCTTTTTCTATAAATGAATTAGTGAAACACAACAAGTATCTGCAGTCATTGAGGTATTGAAGAAATGGAATGGTCTCCTCAAAATTTTACCAAACACTCGTGATGAATATTGGAATAGATGTTGATAACTATTTCATATCTGTCTATATCAATGTTATAATGGTAATGATTCTATAGAGATAATATCCAAATAATTGTTTTTCACTACTAATATCCAGGTAATTGTTTGATCACGAATTCCAGCAGAATTTGATATCAGTTCGTGTAAAAATCATCGAACCAATATACAAATTCCATAATTTCTAATTTGTTAATTCTCTTATCTAAGATCCATATTTTACTCAAAGTGGAGCGTAGATAACAGGAAACGTACTTTCTTCTTGAAACTTTAAAATAAAGTATATTTTACAAACTAAGTATTCATTTAAGTTGCAGAAACCAAAATAACTTCTTACCTATCAGTGACTTTTTAATATGACTGCTTTTATCAAAACAAGGAGAGCTGTTTCCATAAAATGTATTTCTTGTTTAGCATCAAATGAATGTACTTAACCAAAGAGATTCCTTCAAAGTGCATAGGACAATGTTAATTGTGGTCTGAAAAAATGTAATATTTTCTCCTTTTTATCCCTCATTCTCCTGTTTCTCTTCATTTGACTAACAAACGATGATTTATTACAGTACAAGTTGAAAATTATTTTTATATAGTAAAATGTTTCATATCTTTTTCAGGTTGGATACTTCGGTCATAATTGCAGTTACTCTTGTAACTGCAATAAACATACCACTGCTGGTTGCAATCCTATTACCGGTGAATGTACTTGCATTTCTGGATGGCAAGGAAAGTTTCATTTTTTTGTAGTAAATTTGAATGAAATAATCATAAACAGGGTCTCAAAATCCATAAACAATTTTTTATAAACCATAAGAGAGGATGAACAAAAACGCGTTTCTATGTAAAAGAAACACAACAAGAATATAATTTAGAGTGCAGTATAAGCTACTTCATTAATCGAAACTTAAGAGTATAATAACTGGTAAGATATGATGATGGTTTTGCAATCGTATGAAGTTTCATTATTCGTAATTATGAAGCCCTGAGATCATGATATTTCTATTGCATTCGAAAACTTTTAGCACTCCATGTGAAATCGGACTGAAGCGTGCGTCAATGAGAATGATTGGAAATGAATGTTGAAACCGTACTCTATATCTACCAGATGTTATATTGCTAATTTTCTTCTACAAAACGGTCAACATTGTAACCTATATTTCTTTTATAATGTGTCTTGGTGTTTCTTCTCTCTCTTGTCTTTTTGGTTGAGTTATCCTATATAAATACAGTTCATTTGGATTCCCTCTACTTTCCTTTGAAATATGTAAGTGGAATTATAAGATACCCTGTAAAAATACCTTTGATCATTTGATTTAAATTGCTTGCTATTTAATAAATTTTTAATTGCTTTGCTATGTATAACCAAAAGCCAGATACTTACAAATTGCCATGGAAAATCAAGCAAATTTAGTAAATATAGAATATTTGATGAGACTGTAGAAATATAATTAGTTGCTTAACCAAATGAAACCGCCTAAGAATTCTCACTGTCAAACTAGAATTTATGCTATAATTACAATAAACGAATATATATGATCTACGTGAGATTCCTTTTATGCAAAACAGGCTTAACGAATTTTAATTTTCTTAAATATGCGTAATCATTTTTAAGAAGTTTTCGATATTTATGTTTTTCCAGTTACTTCTAAAGTTTCATAAGAAGATTGCTAAAAATAGTTCTCAAATTTTCTCATATTGTACCATAAAAACTCTTTTTTTATAATAGTCAAAGAAAGTAGTGTATCTTTCCAATATTATTATCATTTATTGAACGAAAAATAAATTTTTTATACTAAGATAAATTTTATCTTTAACCTTTGGACGTACACACTCGAAATCACAAATTTCATCAATCAATTCAGCGACATAAATTTTCTATATTTATTGTTTGGACACATAATAAAACTATAATATGAAAAAATATAGAAAATAAATACCCATTCAGTTTTTAAGCATTACTTATTTTAATCTGCACAGCTACATAAAAAGTTTTATGAGATAAAGATGACTTTTCCTTTTTAAAGAACCATGCACTTAAATAAACCTACTACCTACGTTCTTAAAGTTCATTTCAAGCATTATCTATTAAAAGTTTTAAAACACAACTTTTGGAGACTCATTATAAAGCAATAATAATTCAGTTAAAAATCTTTGGCATAGTTATTTAAAAGCTCTGAATTTCATGGAATTGATTGCAAAAAAATTTACATAATGCAAGCTAAATTTTTTTGAATAAATATTCATAAAAGGTGAATAAATATTTATTATTGATAGTTAAAAAAGTTAATCTTAACCAAGGTTATTGGGATAAAGATACTAAATGAATTCAAAATTTGTTAATAAAGTGATAATTATTATACAATTTAAGAGCTCACATTGTAATTATTACTTTTCAGAAACAGTAATTCTAATACTATAAACTCATCATATTGCATCTCCTTTTATACAGAAATCTGCAGAATATTAAAAGCAGTTTTTAAAAAAAGGAATATTTATGAAAGTTAATTACAAATTATTATTGTTTTGAAAATAACTTACTTCTATATCATATAATTCTTACATTTTTCAACATATAGAGAATTCTATAATGACCCGTTGAATAATTTCTTTGTATAGAAATTTAAAATTTCTCAATTTGTCGAAATAATGACAGTCGGAAAATATAAACTGAAAGAAAAAAAATAATGGCTGACCTGGATCAATATAGGCAAACCTATCATCTAAATCTCCTATATAATGATTCAAACTTATTGAATTGAAACTTAATGATTCAAAATTGCAAAATTATTCGAAAATTTAAATAAGTGATTAAAGTAAGTACATTCCTCGATAATAAATGTCATCTAGAATAATTTAGTAAATACATATCTTGTACAATACGTGGATTTCCACACATTTGTGAAATAATATCAACAAAGTATTTCATTGTGAAAGGTAACAGGTTATATACTGCAAACATCCTTTACTTTTTATTTAAAGGATGTCTATATTAAAGAAATTTTTATTTAAAGGTGGGAAAGTTTTTAATTAATATTCACTTCAAATTACGTTTTCCTTGTTAAATAATTAATTTCATTTATAATTCATGAAGCAGAATAAAACAAATAAGTATACTGTATTTTCGTCTGATGATTTCATAACAACTTATGAAATTTCGAAGATATATAATCCTAAATTGATAACATCGAAAAATTAATTCAAGTTATCTTTGGAGAGAATATAACAGATTGTGAATCTTTCATTACTTGGCCCGTAATGATTAACTGGACATAGAATGTAAACGCCTTTAACGGAAAAGTGAATGAAGCTACCGTCTTTGAACGGGATCAGATGTACGTAAAGCTTAATAAGCTTGGCAATTAATTAAACATCTCCCTCCGCTCTTCAAGCATCCATTGAAAAGCTGAATATTATTCAGATGCCGACTAGATGTTATGCAAATTTAATTCAAATCAGAATACATTAAGGATCATGATATTTCGACCTTTATACGATTTTGATATATTCAAAGGCATTAATTATTTAATCAAAAATCATGCATTATGGATAGCTTCTTTGTAATGGTTTTTATTTAGCAAAATTTGTCTGATTAGTTGAATATTGTTCTTTTATCATCACTCCCATTTTTTAGTCAATATTTTATCTTGAAAAACTTATTTCAAATACATATAATGAATGCGCAATGCTCAGGCTGAATTAATAATATATTTCCTATTTATTAATTCTGAATATATTTTTTATGGAATGATATCTTCTTCGTACTGCTTTGTTTTCGAACATTTTAATTATTTTACAGGTCCAAGGTGTGAATCACAATGCTCACCAAATACTTGGGGACAAAATTGCCAACGAGAATGTCGCTGTATGAATAATAATACATGTCATCATTTAACTGGTAAATGTATGTGCGCCAGAGGATGGACCGGAGTCGACTGCTCCCAGAGTAAGTTACTGTTACTTCACTTTTAATATAATATAACAACTTCTTCTGAGATTATATTTAATCAGATAAATATTTTTAGATACAAAAAAGTTTTTAAAAAAATCTAGAAAACATTACATCCATAAAAAAATTCTTGAAAACAGTTGCATCGTTAAAAAAATTCTAGAAAACAGTTGCATCCATTAAAAACATTCTAGAAAACAGTTGCATCTATTAAAAAAATTCTAGGAAACAGTTACATTCATAAAAAAATATTCTAGAAAACAGTTACATTCATAAAAAATATTCCAGAAAACAGTTGCATCCATTTTACTTTAAAATACAAAGATAAAGATCTCAAGAAAATAAAAATTTTTATTGACATTTCTCTTATTTTCTTGTACGCGAAATACATAAAGAGAAAGTATTGGAATCGTCTATAATTTTCACCATTAGATTTTGACAAATCTCCTCATTCAGGTCTTCCTGAGGCCTTAAAGTACATTTTCGAAATTATGTCAATCGGTCTGTGAATTCTATAAATGATAAACGAATTGAGCTGGAGCTATGAAACTTAGTAGTAGCTTTAACATCAGTTTTTAGAATTCTGGCAAAATATTTAAAAAGCCCATTAAAGGGACGTCTGTTTGTATATCTTCCCATACCCATGTGATTATAATTACTAAAAACGCAAAAATTTTCATAAATGAAATCTAGCATAAGAATTTATCATCGATATTTCACATGAAAATTAAATTTTGGGCCAAATTTTTTCGAACTCTAACATATAAGGCTCTACGTATAGGGAATGAAGTTTTGTACCTAACATTACAGGTCTGTGTCAAATTTTCGATCGAATTAGGGAAAAAGGCGTCCAAAAGTCATTTACAGTCTTCTTTCTTAAGTACGAATCGCACTATGTTGAGTCACTGCACTTTACAATCAGAAAGGGGGTGGGCACTCACGTTTGTGGATGGTTCAAGAATTTTTCGCTTTCCTTCCACACATCACCGTTATGCCATCAAGAGGATGCAACTGAGAATGCTTGGTTATTTAATAGTATCGGTTATTAAATAGTAACTTAGAAAAGAAGTTGCTTGATTATTTAATAGACGAGAAGGTCTAGGGGAGAATATCTTGTTGATTTTAAATAAGTATGCATTCTTCTTGTATAAGTATGCATTTTCTTGTGAATTAATTAAAGAATATCCATTCGTGGATTTTATGTTTAATGCTCCAAGAATAATTCTTAAATATCTTGCGGATAGTTTCCAAATTTTATTAAACCAGGAGCTTGACAATGCAAGGCAGGATTAGTTAATTACAAAATTGTATTCTGAAAACGCTTCTACACGCTGGCATCTTTTTTATATTTTAATACAGCATTTGTATTGCTGTTTGTTATCAGATTTTACTTATAAGTAAGCGTTATTTTAATTTTTAATCCATACCAGCGGGTGACCGAGCTCCGCTCGGAGAAAACAGGTATCGAAGCTAACTCGAAGATTTAAATTTTCAATTGTGATTTATCAAAACAATACATGCCATAAGAAAATTTGTGAAACCATTGGTGAAAAGATAACCGGTTAAAGTGCACCATTGTAAACTATTCTAAACAAAGTTAGAGTTTGGAAAGGGAACTATTCTATACAAAGGTAAAGTAAAGGTAAAGATTGAAGTGTGTTGAAGTTCAATATTTTTGACAAATTTATTTAGAAAAACCAAACATATAGACATACATAAGAAACATATTATAAACCTATAACAGCATAAACATAAAACTTTATTAGTTCGCCATATCGGCTATAGATGGCAGCACGTTACCGCTTGAAAAATTAAGTAGCCATTATGGCGAACTAATAAAGTTTGAAAATATCCTATCTGTAACTCCGAACTGCTCGACCGTAGCGCTTTAAAACCGGCGCCAATCGATTCCTCGTGGCCAAAAACCCCAGACCCCCAAGTTTACCGGAGTTTATTAATTCTGGGGCGATTTTCGACTTGGCAGCCATTCCTCGTATTATAGTATTAGATTTGGAGTAGAATATATCAGTAAAAAGTGTTAATCCATTTATATTGTTAATTTTCCCTAATTTTAATAATCAGAAACGATTCATAAACAATTACTGTGAAAAGTTTTTTACACCAGGCTGTTCATTGTACAGTAAAAATATAGAATTTCTGCAACTTTTCTACAATTTCAAATTATAATTCAAAAAAATGATCAGCAAAGTTATATATTTTATGATTATTTTGCCCTTAAAATTAGTATTACATTTCTAAAATACAAAGAAAAATAATGCAGAAGTTCACTTAAGTAGTTGAAGCGAAACCGATACTGACTCTGCCAACAAGGAAGAGTGCTAGGCCGAAGTGCCTTTAATTGATATTTTACAGTAAAGGATTCACTTTATTGTTTATGCCAATTCACATGTTGAATGCCACCGAAATTTCTTTAACTAATATTCAATATTATATTAACATGAATTATTAATATTTAAATCAAAATATCCTACCCTTTTTATTCTTTTTGGCGGCCTTTTTATGTCTACAGGCATCATGTTGAAGAAATTTTCCATCGGCCTTGCTGTCATGTAAATGTATAAATAAAATAATAAAGCGTTAATTTGAAAATAAAAGAAATCTCAATGCAATCTTTCAGAACAAACGAACTTTCCAAACCCCTTTTAAATACAAGTATTGAAGAATCTAATAAAATAAAATATTGCCAAAATTCTGGTGGCTCTAAAAGTTGTTGAACATACCATTTGGAGTTCAGATCTATTGTTTAAAAATATCCAAATCTTATCATGGACCAAAATGAATGGTTTTTATTCTTAATTTGTATGAGATCTCATCAATTTTAGTCCATGTGTAACTCTATGAACAAGAAGATTTAAACTTGATTATCAGTTGGATAATCTACAAACCAGCAATCTTTTACTGTGCAGCGAATCTAACCTGAAATTATTTTTCAGAATGTTCCCTTAAGATCCAAGATCCATTTCTTTGAAGATGTAAATCTTTGGATAGTAAAATATAAATTTAATCATCGTCTGAATTATATAGATAACGTTCTTTGTTTAATTTGATTTGAAATTATTTTTTAGAGTGTCCACCAGGTACTTACGGATTGGGATGTGAAGAACAGTGTCCTTTTTGCATGTACGGAGACGGAACCTGTAACCATATTACTGGTCAATGCAATTGCTTGCCTGGATATATTGGGAGTCGATGTGAGAAAAGTAAGACTAAAACAAGTTATTATATTGTACTTAAAACAAAGAAATTTGTTATTTAAATATCATGTACAAAGCCACATGTCATTATCGTGTATGCTTGTCAATTTGAATGTAAAAAATGTTACACACTAAAGCTAGCTATTTTTTATTCTAAATATTCCCCCATTCCTTAAAACGATTCCTGGTTTTAGAGCTATAATAAAATTATCATTTTAATTTTTAAAAATGGCTGCCTTCAAATCAATGAGGATGAAACTTAACATATTGTCCGAAAATCCCCCGGTGGATGAATCGTGAAAATCCCATATCTCGGATAAAGGATAATGTCAAAATGTTGCTAAAAAACAATACAGGGAGAAAAAATACAGTCGAGAGTATGCAAAGAAAAACGGTTTTTAGAAACACAAGCAAATAAGACGCAAATATTGCTCTCAAAGTGCAGCGGGAGCTCGCTCTGTAATCAACACTTTAAAGAGAGAATTGATGCTCTTGTGCATGTCTCCATTAATATTGCATCCTTCTCAGGGTATAGAATTTTCTCAAAGGATCTCGGATCTTGGCTTTAATAGAGGTATAACAATATTTGATGTATTTTCGAGAATTTTTTCACTCGAAAGTCGCCAAATGCTCTCCAAAGCTATGTATCATTAATCTGGTATCAGCTAAGTAACCATTAAAATATATTAACTGTCCTTACTATGTAACTATCTTCGCAGAGAAACAATATCGCTTATTTCTAACAAAATATATTTTTTATATTGTTAATGCAGCAACTAAACCACAGCATTTCAGAAAAAAAATACAAATTTTACATTTTTTAAAAAAGCAATAACACATAAATTTCTTCAAACGATATTTGTCAAAGTAAAGAAAAGACAATTTATAATTCCTTTTCTTCTCATTTATAATTGATAACGCAAATTTCCTTTGAATGTGATTTTATTCATTTAAATCAAAGAGCATTTATTTATAAATCGTCATTTGTGTGTATGCAAAGCAAAATAAATCGTTTTGGATTTGTAAGCTCACCTTTAAAAAAATCTTATACATAAAAAAACTGTCAATAATTTAGCCTAATAAATTATGTATTCAAATATTCTTACGGTGAATAAGAAAGTCATAAAAAATTTTATTACCATAAATGAAGAGCTTTTTGTTTCTTTTTAGAGTTGACATTTAGGTGAATGTCAATATATTTTTTGATTAAAAATATTCTTAATACACTGAGATAATATTTATCATATTAATAATTATCAATTAAAAAATATATAAGGCTTTTTAATAAAATCATTTATTAAATTAAAGTAACTGTTCTTATTTTTAGATTAATATAATTACTTGCATAGTAAGCCAAATATTTTTAGTAACATAGTTTTGTTACAAAGTTTTAACCAAATACATATATCTACTCAATTTATGAAAGAAAAATAGTATTATTTATACATTTAAAAAAAGTAGTTATGTTCTAAATTTTTAAGTTCAAAAATTCATATAATAGGTATTTTTTCCTTCAGCGTTTGAATGGAAGATGTGAAAATAAGTTTTAAATCCTCCTTCATTCTTAAAACATAGAAAAGCTTTCATGGTATCATTTTCTCTGAAAAGAATTGTTTCAGTCTACAGAATTGTCTCTTTGGCCTTAAGCGAAATGAATTTTAATGATCTTTTCATTAAGAACCCTAGTGAGCAGTTTCACGCTTGGGGAAATTCCATCTGACGGTTCGCAATGCTTGAAATTGTAATTATCTTCATTTCAAGGGCGTGATCCGTGTAAAATGACGATCGTACCTTAAAAGAATTAAATGGGGGAAGTAGGACAGAGAACTGTTTAACCTCCTCTAATTCCAACCATGAACGTAGGGATGCATTTTTTTCAAACAAATTCGAATGAAAATTTTATTTGAAGGCTGTTTTATTCTTAAAATGTTAAAAGAAAATATTTTTATTTTATTATAATTCTTAATCATTTCCAAGAACTGTTTTTATTCAAAACCAAAGTGAAGGAATTATATTATGTGAAGATTGGCTATTAAATTACTATTTCTAAAATTATTTTAAAAACTTATTTTCTGCTTCGGGATTCCGCTTAGATATCTTTTAACATTGAAAGTTTGAAGAAAAACCAATTAATAATTAAAAAAGAAGATACGTAAACAAAAAATGAAGATACGAAAAGGAATGAATAAATAGGCGATTGAGACTGTTCGAAGGCTAGTCCCAGAAACACCGCGAAATTAGCTCATTACGCAATAGATATGCAATAGGTGAAAGCGAAAACCAAGGATTCCTCCCATAAAATTTGGCGATAACTGAGTTGCTCATGTTGCAGACCAGATTTGGCACAAGACCAACTATGCGGATCTTCTTTTATATTTTCCCTACCCATGCTGGCTCGCCTTTGCTCTCATGATTTGTTTTCCTGTGCTTTTTCTCTTTGGTTCTTATTTATCAATACATAGAATACATATCATGTTGTCCCTACGGAAATTTATTTCTTTTGCTATGCATTCATTTTTTCCCCTTAGAAAGCCGTTCTTCGAAAAAAGATATGTCGATGTTTTTATATAATTCGATTTAGCTTATTATAATTTAAAATTTGTTTTTGTTTTTTTAAATTGTTTAAGAGCTGTATTTTAATTGTATTTTCTTGTATAATATTTTTTGCAGCTCTGCTACTTCCTGAACTGACGAATTGGCTCTTGTTATATTATAACAATTCTATAATTATTTTTTATACATATTAATGTCATTAGAGGGCACCTCCGATATAAAGATTAGAAGCAAACTTAGAAGTAAGTCGGTTTTCGAGTCCTGGTGGGTAAAATTACGATGACGTTGCTCTGGACCCATCGCTAATGACCAGTCGTCCCTATAGTAGGATAAATACTTGAACTATTCATAGTTGGGGCATTTTTGACATTATTTGTCGCAACGACTCAATGATTCAGTTCACCCAGGTTCAACAGCATGGCGTGGTTATGATATATTTATGGTTATGACACATACGAACATTTATTTAAATATGCAGATGATTTTTTGATTAACAATTTATAACTAAATGAGTAATGTGTTCATTTTTCAAAGATCATTTAAGTCTCATGTTTCAACACGCTAGAGGTTTATCTAATAAGTTAAATTAAGATTTGAACCTATTGAAGTCTAATATATTTTTATTCACGAAAAAAGTATGAATGTAGCGAAATAAAAATCACTGCGACTTATATATTATTAATATTTTAATTGCTGTATGTTTTTTTAAGTCTTGCTTTCCTGAGAACTTTTGAAATCGTTCTGCATTCTCAACTATTTTTCAACTCATTAGAAAATTTTTTATATAATTTAATTATAAAAATCTATTGAAACTTTTGTTTTGCATATGTTTAAGAAGCCCTATCATTTTATTGGTTTGAACAACGTTTTATGGAATTATTTCTCAAATACTCAGCTACCCAAGTGTGTTCTAGAACGTTGGTGTCTTCTAAGGTAAAAACGACGTTGCTGAAAACTGTTTAGGTAACAGGTGAATTTACCTGTGGATTAGTAAGAAATATCAAGAATTCAAAAATTTTAACCTTCTTAAGAAGTATTTGCTGCAGCTACGTAATAAAAGGGTTTAAAAATCCCCATTGATTTCGAAAAGAATAATCAGTGTTCAGTATTTGAAATTAAGAAATAAAAATGACATTTTTTAAAAAATAGATATTACAGATTCTCTTCGTTTTCTCTCTATATTTATAGCCTCTCACCCCCCACCAGTTTATCCTTGGAAATTTGGAAATAAAGTATCGGTTCAAGTATCATTTTTACCATCTGACCACAATTCAATATTATGAGCTCAGTCCCAAAATAGTCCTAGAATAGCTTCAAAATAGAATTTAAATACAACTAACCTAAACTCCGTGTTAATAGATTAATAACCAAATAACGATAATGGATTAATAATTAAAACTAATAAAATACTTTTATTAAATGTATCATCACTTAAAATCCTAAATACAAAAATATATTTTGCAATATCAAAACATGACTATTTCTGAATTCACTACTAAAGTGTGTTAGTGAATTTAAATGAACAAAAAATAAATAATTGGCATTAGTCTCCCAATTCTGAAGTTCGTACTTACAAAATTGCAGTAAGAAATCATTGCGCATTCCGTGAATCGCATTAAAATACTCTGATGAATAAACAAAATAATTTTTGTTTAGATAGTCGGGAAGATAACCGTTTATTCTCAGGTAGTCACTTGATGTTTTTCGATTTCCGGAAACGCCCTGTTGAAATTGATTGGGCTCAACGGATCCATTTCGTTAACCCTAGTATTTTGTTCTGCCACATAGCAACGTAGAGTGAATCATTTTTCCAAAAAGTTATTACGTTGATTAGTCAAATGATCAGAATGCAAGGTTGTGATTCGCTCATTCCGACCATTCCAAAGTTCAAGTTATGTGTTTTGAGCATTCTTTTTTTCTTTTGGAGTGATTGCCATTTATGTAGCAACAAGCTGTCACTTTTTTTTTTCATTTGCAAAATGATAATGGTATAAATCACAGATTCTAAAGATCCAGAATTTTTTTGGGTTGTTGTTATCCTCCTTTTTTTTAAAATTTTTTTTTAAGGTTTTGTACTTAGTAGAAAGTCTAAATAATTTTCCTCTTACTAAAACGAAGCGCATGGAAATTCACTAGATTAGGGGTGGCGAACCTTTATGGATCAACGTACCATTTATTCTAAAGAAATGTTTAATGAGGTATAGATGTGCCGTTAACTAATTCTGATCTCTGCTTATTAGCAAAATAATAATACAAACAACTCAAAATTTTTTATTTACTATGAAGAGATACATTTGGTTCTGTATAGTAGTAAATGTTTTAGCTGTTCAAGTAATTCAAATTAAATTAACATTAGCGTGACTTCTGTTGTTGCAGATTATATTACAAATAGATTATATTAGGATTGTAAGATATTACTTTTAACAGAATACATGCTGAAATGGAGACATCTACCAAACGGTTTCGAAGTGATCTTTAATGTTATTCATCTTTGAAAATAATGACTCGCAGTCATTAATAGATAAAAATATGGTTAAACTGACACGAGCCATATTCTTCAAACAATTAAATGTGTCTGAAATCAAATTTCATATTTCCATAATATCGTTACTGTCATTTTTACTTATCTCTTGTTAATCTTATTGCTTCAATCAATTCCAAATTTTTTTCTTTGTTTCAATAAAGTTTTGACTCCATGTTGAAATAGACTGGAAATTAATAAGTTGCATTTCAAATTCTTCAATTTCCAACCAATCGAATTGGGACAAATTCAATTTATCAAATAAAATCACATACAAACCGTTTGCAAACAGTAGAAGGCAATCCGTTTTGATCTCTGGTCTGACCAAAATATTGTGCCACGTGCCATTGGTTTGCCATTCCTGCATTCGATTGTTGATAATACGCATCAACCAAATTTTCTTTCGATCAAATTATAATATTATAAAAATTATTTCATTATAAAAATTATTCAGTTATTTAAAATAAAAGAAAATCTTATCACAAAAAATCATATAAAGGAAAATTTAAAAAGTAGTAATCAATAAAATTATCGTTGTTCAATAACTTAATGAAATAGATGTTAAAATATTAAATCTTACGTTTCCATTATAAAACTGAAATGCATAACTAATAGAAACTAGACAGAAATAAAAATAAAATTTAATGTCTTTGCTCACAATTGTCAAACAAAATTCTTTTCTTGTCTTTACTTTGCTTACATAAATAATGAACGGTCAGGTTAATCCTGGTTTTTTAATCGTGTTCTCAGCTTAACATCTAACATGCTTGGGTCAGTTTTCATTCTTTAAATTGCTACTTCTTATTAATAATTTAAAAGGTTAACAAGATTTCGTTTCGAAAATAATCTGTACTGTCGAATTCATATATTCGATTTTTATTGTATATTTAAAGCAATGATTAAATTTTAGTGAATAAACGCAATTCATTATATTCTATTGAATATAATTCACTTTTTTTGAGGTTTTTTTGCCGAAAAAAAATTCGGTTTCCATCAAAAGCACTCCATTATGGTGGAGGTTAGGAGAGTTATTTACAAAGTTTGATTGACAAGCCGAATAACTTTAAGCAAGGAAAGAGTTTTTGAAGAACAAATACTCACCCATTTCATTGAAGAGATTTCTTAAAAGTAGAAGTTTCTCGAAATCTGGTAGCCTTATAATTTGAAAATCGTACACAAAAAAATTATTTGCATGTTTACAGTTTGAAGGTATAATTCGTTTCAATGGGAAAAATGGGTAAGTTCCTGAATTAATAGAGATGGTACCTATTTTCAAATGCTTGTTCCCGTTTGGAAGGTCGTGATAGCCTGGTAATAAAGTTTCGGATTTGGAGCCAAAGGTTTTCCGGTCCAAGATATCATTCCACTGAAAAACCGTCATGTAAGCGGTCTGGTGCAAGTTAATTCCATCGGATTCAAACGTACTGACCCTTTTTTTATTGGGTAGCAGGCATTTACAAACGTACTCTCCCTGGTGTGGAAGTTTAAAGAGGAGGTGCCAGTTTAGGTGTTATCTTCGTTATCTGACCGCAGTACAATGTTACGTCTGTCCCAACATAGCCCTAGTGTTGCTTTAAAATGGGGACGTTAATATAACTAAATTAAACTTGTCCCCGTTTGAATATCTGCTCTCAAATATAATATCTGCGATGAAACTCAATTCTGCAAGTTACTTAGAGAAAAGTTATTGCTATTGTCCTGATATCCATGTTTAATGAACATAACACTTCCGTAGATTCCTTACTATTCAAATAGCTGGAAATTAAAAAGAAAAGATAAGCATAGTAAGAACTAAAAGCAAAGATTTTGTGATATATCATGGTCAGTCAGCATAGACGTTACTTTAGTTATAGCTTTACGCATTCTTCTTGAACTACTGTGAAAACTACTAAGCATGCTTGACGCTTACCTCATTACAACACATTTCGTACATTACATGATATTGCTTACACTTGCGTACAAAAATTGAGTTTGAATTTCGGAGTGTGCACAAATCATTTACCACTTTTAGTCTATGATTTCTTGCAACTTTACAAATAGTGATATAAATCTCTTTTTAAGAAAGAAATTTTACCATTATACTAAATAAAACAAGGAATATCCCGAGCTGTTATGTGGACACAAGGTAATAATAGACTGATAGCAATACGAGCTCCCATTACAAGAATATCAAGCCTGCAATCTTCAAAAGGATGTAATTCTGTCATCAGTGATGCGACTGTCATCCAGCTATATTATAATTTCTGAAACAGAAAAAGAGAGAACCTGCTTGCATTTACAGCGATTTCTCATTTTTGCACTCGAGATGGACAAATATCACATTATATTGGGTATAATAATAACTTTGTCAATTAATTTGCTAAGATATTATATCAATCAAATCTTATTTTCCCCTCATAGGATGCCCTAAAGGTCGCTGGGGAGTCGAGTGCAAAGAAAGATGTGTATGTGAACATGGAGCGGCATGCAATCAAACTGATGGTCATTGCTTGTGTTTACCTGGGTGGACAGGAGATGATTGTTCCATTCGTAAGAATTCTTTTAGATTCATTCTTGATACGAATTTCTAAAAATAAATGAATTTATTTAGGTTTATATTATATTGGGGAAAAAGTCTACAGAATTTTTAAAAATTGGTGTTTTTAGAAAAACTATCTGTGAAATTGCTTTGATTTGCAAAGAACACGTGCTTGAAATATATTTGACAGAATCTGGAGCATTAATTATTAACTTAAGATATCAGACTAAATTGTTGAGTTGCTTCTTCTTGAAAAATTCGAAAACTTTTTTTATAATATAAAAAAGCCTAGATCATGCAGATTCTTAAACAGTCTTTTTTCTTAGTAATGTTTGATAGAACTACAGATACAGCTATTTCACTAATAGAAATAAGATAAAAATTATACTGGTAGTTGTGATTTTTAGCCGGAAGTTGATGATATGTTTTATTTTTAGTAAAAATTGAAATATTTATGTTCTCTTTTCATACCTATTCACAATATACTTATTTCAGACAATTCTGTTATAAAGAAATTTGGAAATGGTATTTGTTTCTGATGTGTGTTTATATTATCTAATTTGCAAGCAGTTTTTTTAAAGTATTTTCTAAAGAATGAATGTTTCATCATGATTTCTCAGAGAAAACATGATATCTGAAAAAAAATTCTATAAAAGTTAACGAAATTCAGTATGCATGTATTAAACATCTTCCAGTTCATAATAGATTCCGCATTTTAAAATGGCTTTTTTTAGTCATATTTACAGATACATTCAGTTCAAAATGCAAAAAAAAAAAAAAAAAAAAAAAAAAAATTGGTGAAAAAAATCATTAACCGCAACTTTAAATGTTCATAAAATATTTATTCAAAATTTTATTTTGTGATCCATTAAATTCAAGTTTATTTGAGAAAATTTATTTGAATAAAAATTAAGTATTTCCCTCAAGTTGTTTTTTTCAACACTAAAGATATTGTTAAACTCTCATTAACTAACTTGCATTCTTTTTTCAAAAACTAATGGTAATATATACTTTTTTCTCCTAATTGTAGAATTTTAAGATTATTTCATTTATTTAATATTATAAAAAAACTTTATGCGCCATTTAATTAAAAAGTTTGCTCCGAGTCTAGTCGGGAACCGTAATTAAACAAATTAAAAATAAAACAGAGAAAGTTTTTTTAAACGCATATGTATTTACTATACTTGTAACTATGTGATAATTTAAGAATAATTATGAACCTAAACTGAATTCTAAAAAGTGCAGTGTTAAGTTTATTTCTAATATTTTCTTTTTTTTCCCTTCAGAATAAAAATGCAGTTCTGCAAAGGACTCAATATTCAACTGGGGTTAAAAAAATTAACTGCAATGAAAATAAATATACAATAAAGTATTGTATTTACGTCTTTCTTGCGAATGATTTAAAATGACGTATAAATGAAAAGTCACCTTACCGATGTTTTAATTCTTCAATTATGATTATTATAAGTTTAATGCAAGTTATGCAAGTTCATTTAAAAAATGATTTTAAAGGATAATATATTTCAGCATTATCGATGCAATATATTATTACAATCTTTAAAAAATTACATTGAAAACCAATATTAAATTTTTATTTTTAAATTGAGAAAAATTATACCTTTATTATTGAATTATTCGTGTCTAATTTTAACCGAAAGATATACAAGCGGTAGGTGTATTTTTAATAATATTTTTATTAAAGTCTGAAATGCCGATTTCCTGTAAGTATTAAGTACGATATTATGAGTCGAATTTTCACCGAATATTCTTTCATTAGTTTTTTGCTTCAAAGGAGTCCATTACATTCTTAAAAGAAAGGGCTTCCTAATAATCTTTTTTCATCATTTTTTAAATTATTATCTGACCGTTTCTTTTCTTAAATGAATTGCAAATTTATTCCGAAATGAATACATCGTTATCATAGTTTATTTACTCCACAAAAGTGGTATCTAAACCAATGGGGAAAACGTCTTACATTTTAATGAAACTATTCTGGATTAGCAGCATTTGTTAACCAATCGGTTCATCGGAATCAATTGTTGCTAAAGATTTCAATTTGCTTCTTTCCAAAATATTTATAAGTTTCAAATTTCGATAGACATTTAACTTAAATTATTTCAAAAACCTTGCACAGTTATGTTCATTGTGCTTTACATTTCTCTAATTCGCTGTCTACATCTTCATATACCTTATTATACCACAAGAAAGAGCGACTGTATTTAAAAACTGGCGCTCTTTAAAAACTTTTCACCGTTGCTTGAATCTGAGGTTGAATTTTAATTTTAATTGTAATAGAATGTCAAAGTTTTTTATTAAAAGCATGCCTTAAACTGAAAAATATTAATTTATAGAAAAATAAACTGAATCTTCATATCTTGATCAACAACAAAGGAAGAAAAGTCAAGATAAAAAATTAGTAGCAACTATGGGAACGGTTTGAGTTTACTGTAACATCAAAATATAGTGTAGTGAAATACACTTAAAATATTTTAAAAAATAAAGAATAATTATATCGCAACTATTTAGTAATATTTAAACAATAAATTGACTTTTATAAAAATCATTTTTCTATTGAAATATGTTCGAAAGTTATCTCGGGAAAAATGCCAAACTTTTATTTAAGTTTAAATTAAAACTGTGATCGAAATTTCAAAAAATAGCTCCAAAGTGCACATTCCAACTCTCCAAAGTATATATGTACCAAATTTGGTAGCTCTAGTACAAATTGCCTGGCCATGTGTAACATCAACATGCAGGCGATGACAAGAACACTTTCATTTCTATTTTAAATAAAGATTACTATTTCAAACTTTTCCCTCAATATATTTATTTCCATTTTTCAATAGCTTGTATGAATGGGACGTACGGATTTTACTGTCAACACTCTTGTAATTGCCACAATGGTGCATCTTGCCAACCCAACAATGGCCTTTGTCGATGTCAACCAGGATGGATGGGAGCAAGATGTGCAGATGGTAAACTTCATTTCCTTTCTGGAATTTGAACCTCTAGGATTGTAAAGCTTTTAAATAATTAATATTACGAAAATAAATTCAGATTTTTAATTCAATGTAAAGTGTTGGTGTACATAAAATAGTGTGAGGTATTTGGAAGTCGAATGTGTAACCGTAATATAATTCATCTACGTTCTCTTCATCTATTTTCTAACCACTTGAATTCAAACTTTAAAAAAAACACTTAAATTACCTAGCTACCCGAACTGCTGACTTTTCCAATCTTCTTTGGGTTTAGTTTCTTTAACTGCCTTACAGTAAATTGTAGTATTGAATTAAAACTCTTCAATTAAAATAAACGCCTTCTCTGCAGTATTTCTATAAAATTCTTCTTTCAAAAATTATTATTCTTTAATTATTATTATTAATTATTATCTATTATTACTTAATTATCATTCTTAAATTATTCTTTTCAAATACCTATCCTTTTTTCGTTTTTAGAGTCGCTGCTCAGAATACACGGCGCTGGTTTATAATCAGTATTTGATAAATAATTTTTTGATATCACGAAAAGATTAACAATTTACCCAATAATGAAAAAAATGATAACGATATACCTGTAATTTAAAAACTCTTTTTCTGCTTATTTGCCAGAGGTACGCTTCGTGTATATATATAATATTCCTTACAACTGGAAAGTGTCGCCGATTTCATAGTAGGACCAATAATTTAGTTGGAAGAATTGTAGAAGTTTCAACTTCCACTACGAATTTTATTTTATCATGATTGATGCATGTGATAGTAATTACCTTCCAAATATTCTTTAAATGATTCTTCCCGATTGCATGCTCCATTACAGAATGTAACAAGTTATCGTTGATTTATCGATGAGTAGCAATCCATCATGGTGGTTAGACTATCAATTTTTCATTTGTAAACTACAGTATTTAGAGGACCACATAACCAAAAATAGCAAGGAATATATCCGGAAAACGTGGCATGTAGCATATAGATAGTCTCAAGGTTAATAATCAGTTCATCTATGAAGAAAAGTCCTTTCAATTACTCCATATTACACAAGTGAAGCAGTGGAGCTAATCAAAATCTTTAGTAAACGCGGAAAATTCGATGAACTGAATGATAAGGATATCCAAACCGAACAAATGTCCTCTCACTCCAAATGGATGGACAGCTTTCTCTGAAATCTCTCTAGGTGTTCACCATTAGGATTGACCTGAATCTGGCAACGAGTGTTCCTGAATTATACATCTAAATAGATGGGCGAAAAGGGAATAACTTAATCATGATCACTTCACAACACTATTGGCTTGATATGGAGCGGCCATGACTTATCGATCTAAAATATTATCTTAAAACTTTCTGAACTCATAGTCCAATGTGAAGAAGTCCGTCTTGTATAAATTCGACAGACTGTAGGCACTTATATAGTTGCAATTGTTGATTAGTGAAATTTAAGAGCATTATTAAATATTTCTGCGCAATTCCATCATCTGTGACATATTCTGCATAAAAATTTGCTCAATGTTGTCAACTTGTGCATTTTGCGTAATCGGTGTCCCATTTACAACTGTTCACTATTATAAGCTGCAAATTCCACTATTCAAGGCAGCACAAACTCATTGTGTATACGTGGATCAAAGATACCAAAATAAAAGAAATCTCTAGATGAAATGTGATTGCTAGATTTTTTTTTTCTATTAAAGAGCTTGTGGAACTTATTCAGCACCATATTGCGCTTGTTGGCGAAAATCGAGCTTTTATTTGTATAAATCGAAATCTCATGATTGGAATAGCATGAGCCTAAATACAATCCCATTTTTAACCAACATATTTTTAAAATCAAGCTCCAATTATCTTACATTATCATTATGCTCATCCTTTGCTATATATTCTGATCAATGATTAGTAACATTTGGCAAGGCTTTCGAAGTTATTGTAGAGAAGAATTTTCATTTATTCCAACTAAATACTTATCGTAGCTTTTAAAAATCTGAGTATTCATTATCAACAAGATATTTTTAATGTTTCATTTCCTTTAATACTTTTCATTCTATCCTAATAACTTTGCTATGAAAATAAATCATGTAAGAAAATAAATGTTTTTTTTCTTTATAAAATGCATTTCTTCAGAACATTATAAAAATTGTTTAGTCTTCTACGGCGTTACTCATTATTTGTAAGTAATTTGAAATGAAAAGATTTAGGTATTTTTCGTATTTAAAATTATTTATTTCTTCAAAATTAATTAATTGAACTCATTTAGGTTTATTAAGATAATTCGTTTCTTATTAATTTCTTCTCGCATAAATTCGTCATCCAGATGAATATAAGCGCAATATGAAGGCAAGTGATGACATCTGTTGACTATTAAAAGCAAATTATTCCGGTAAAAGCAAACGGCTTCATAGAGTAGGAAAGAGATAACAAAAAACTCAATAAAGCATTCGATTCTAAAATTGAAACTTTTCTGTCACAGAAGTTAGAATTCGTAGTGAATTTAAAAACTCGTTTCATGTGTCTTCATTTCTGGTAATCAATATTTATTTTTATAATTTTTTTAGAATCGCATATTTCACTTAAAAATGGATGGACAATTTTTTTTTCCAGTTGCGCTGATTTTTGTTGCATATCCAGTTTATTACGTAATAAGGTTGGAAATATTCTTAAAACAATGATTTTATTAAATTATTACTGTTAATTATACATAACAGCAAACAGGACAAAAGTAAATTATCCCATTTTTTATATTAAATCAATTCAGTTATGTTAATTGTAAATATTAAAATCTAATTTTTACGTTCTCATGCTTTTAAAATTAATTTCAAATTACTCCAGTGCATAGGTCAAGAACTCTATATAACTTTAATCAAAATGTTACATGTTTATAGCTTTCTTAAAACTTATAGCTAACAATTCTAAACACTATTTTTATCGCGCACTTTATAAAAGTGAGAAAGAATTCTTGAGTATAAAATTTTCATTGACTTTCATACTGCTAACCCTTTGAAGAAATAAAAGAAAAATGAAAGTTTTCAAAAATGAAAAAGGAAACTACAAGAGCTGTATGTATATGTCATCGATTGGATTCTTTCGTAACAATAAATCTGGGACTTGATCCAAAAATGCTGTAACGTGATTTATCAATAAAACCATGTACATTTCTTTGTCGTAAGAAATAGTCGAATTCAAGAAAGAATATTTTTCTCTTGCCAGGCAATTTTGTATTCGATTTTATAACATATATTCGTTCAAAAACAATTTATTCTAGTTATAGAAAAACTTTATTAAAATCTTTTGTTTAATTATTTGAATTCCATTTCAAGAATAGCAAGAATCAACAATAATTACAGCTGTTAAATTTTAGTATGCCGAAAAAACGGCAATTTTTTTAGTCTTTCTTTTTATGCATCACTTTAAACTTCGTAATGAAGACTTTAGATATGAGTGCATATAATGTGCGGAAAAATAGTTTTATGCGTTTGTTTTGTGTTGTGCTGAAAAATGTTTTTAAAAAAACTAAACCTCCCTGATATAGTAAAATATGAGATGGTTAGATGATATCAATCAAATAAAATTTGATCCTTTTTATATAAATAGATAAAAATAACAAAGAAAAAATATCACTCTGGATTTCGGTCAAATTGAAATAAGAGAAAAGCTCCTGTTATGTGTTTATATATCATGTAGTAATAAGCATAGTATGTTTTTTTTTAATGTTTTGATCATTTGCCTCATTTGAGAATATTTTTGTGGTCCTTTTAACTTGTTTTATTTAATGACTCGACATGTTTGGATCCGAGTCTTAAGGAATTGGTAAACTTTTTGCATATATTTACGAATGTGAAATAATTTAATACGGCTCTAAATTGTAACGACAAATACCTTGAATTGATTTTATCTAATATTAACTCATCTGTTTATACAATTCGACATAGTGACAGTACTCTGGTTGTGAACAACAGTTATCATCCTGCACTATCTATTTTTATTCTTTCTGTATCAACACATGCAAAAGCGTGCTGGCATATAAACTTAAAAATGCCGATTTTTTATCATTATGGTACTTAATCCGTCAAACCGTGATTAAATAATATAAATTTTATAAGACTTTTAACATGATAGCTGCAAAAGACTTTCATCATAAGATGCCTAGATTTTTTTTAATCCACTAGTTCTCAACTCTTTTCTACATAGCCTTATTTTTTATTTACTTAACTATATTATTTTTAGCTATACATGTCGACATATTTAAATATGTTTGTACATTTGTCTTGGTATTGTGCTTGTGGGTGCTTTATTTTTTTCCCCTTGCTAGGTGTTTGCATTTTATTCCTATATAATTTTGAATTTTGTAATTCTGTATTTTCTGCTATTATCTTTTTATGTGTGCTGTAAGAATCGTGTTCTTTGTGTATTTTTGGCTCATGCACTCTATAAATAGATTCATCACGGTAGTGAGTTTTTTTTTGTGTAAGTAAATAAACTTATCTTGTATATTATTAAGGGAAACTTGAAATCAATCCTATGGTTATTGAAAAATCAAATTTGTTCGATGTGAATTACGACGCTTTATCCTACACGAAAACATGAAAAACAGGTAACAAAATGCAGATAAAATGTGCAGAAAACCGCAATCGAGAAATCCATAACACATAAGCAGAAAATCGTCATTAAAGAATCATAACACGAAGCACACAGAGGGAACTAAATGGAAATCAACAGGCCAAAGAG
This sequence comes from Argiope trifasciata, assembly GCA_026543055.1. Classification (NCBI taxonomy): domain Eukaryota; kingdom Metazoa; phylum Arthropoda; class Arachnida; order Araneae; family Araneidae; genus Argiope; species Argiope trifasciata. Next base: position 802,122 of record JAPMOQ010026707.1, on the reverse strand, counting down.
AGAATTCATCAGATTCGCTAACAAATGACTTGATTCTGCTTTTTATACCTCCCATTACAAGGCATCGAAGGTTCAAGAATAAACATCAGAACTCGAATCCTAATAGAATTCTCCAAGATTCTAGAATATTCTTTGTCTTTCGCTTTCCTCGTCAAGTCGCCTAATAATCACTAAGGCTGAAAGTCATTGACTTAGCATCCATTCAGCGGCTGTTACTACATAAGTAAAAATAACTTCTTTATCAAGAGACATAAAAAAGCAAGAAAGCAATGTTTTTCGTAATAATATAAATAAATAGTATCTTTCCATTGATGAAAAAGAGTTTGTCAAAACTGCAATTCAGCTTAAATCAGTCCTGAACTGAAGAAATGTACTTTCTTCATAGGACAATAACACAACAGAAATGTGGTCACATATTTTTAAAGAAATACAGCAAGAATGCTCCTATTTCTTATGTATTTACACAAAATGGATAATTTAACTTTAAGTTTCATAGAATAATGGAAAAAAATAGTATTCATTTTGAAAATCTTCGCTTAGAACTGATTTCTTCCAAAATTTGATACAAATCTACAATTTAGATATCAATATCGAATACAATTTCTTTAGATTATTTCGATTTTGAGCAATCGGTTTCTTAAATAAACAAATGTATAAACCGATAAGCAGTCAACTCCTTGAAATATATAATTTAAAGTTTAATATATTTCTACACATTTAGCGATAAAACTGTATATGAAATTTCATTCATTTAGCTTGTTACGTTTTTGAGTTATCATATTTACATATACACACCATTACATACATATCGCATTACCAATAAATAGACATGTAAGTTTTTCTAGAGCGAATTGCAGACAAAAATTGATAGAAGAATAAAATTTTGGTTTGGAGACTACATGCCAAATTTTACGCTTTTGACTTATTGAGTTTTGAAGATATCTTGAAATTCAAAAAATAGCTTTTTCGTATTCATAGGATTTGAAAATCGGTAACCTGTTAAAATCTCAGGTTTGATTTCTTTTTTTTACTGGTTCAGTATTTTCTCTTTGTATGTTTCTTGTTCAAAATGTTTTTGTTTTTTTTTGCTTCAAAAGTTATTTTCTTTGTCATATTAATAATCATCAAAGAATCTTTATATAAAAAGCGTTTAATTAACACATCTATCAAAATAATGTGAATAAACTTTCTCAGATGTGGAAAGCTCTTAACAAACTCGTATGACTTAGCTTAATTATTTTTATTTGTGTAATATTAATCAACTAACTGTTTTTAAAGAGTATATTCGCCATGGAAAAAGTACAACCTTTTGTGTTATGACGAATTTATTCAATGACAATTATATTTTTATAATAATTTTTTAATTATTACATTTATTATTAATTAATAATATATAATATTTATGTATTCATGACAATTTAGATCCGCATTTTCCGAAGAGGTAAGAAACAGTTAAGTGTTTAACTTGCCTTGTCTTACGTTTACGAGAAAGTTGCTTATACTTTTCCCACAATTTTTAAATGCTTCTGATTCATTATTTTCTTTCAAGATCTTAATTTAATCTGATTTTTACAGCATGCCCAGAAGGCTTTTACGGCGATCATTGTATGCAAGTTTGTGATTGCTCTCGTGGTATGGTTTGTGACCCCAAAGTTGGATGTATTGATCAAGATATCAGTAAGTATTTCATAAAAGCATCAATTTTACTTATTTACTTGAACTTAATTCATGTTCAATTATATCATAAAACATAATTTTAAATAAAGTTTTGCAAATGTGCACAGTAAAAAAAATTGAATAGTCTAAATTATAAGTATAAAGATATTAACATACATTTATAAAAAAAATCCATATCTAAAACTCACAAAGCTATTTTGGTTGCTAAATTATATTATATAGTAAATAATCAAAATGCGCAATTGAATTTTCTTGTATTATGGATCCGGACTGACAGCTCCAGCTTAAATTTTCAATTCTTTTTTACAAAATTTGACTGGCCATTAAATGGAGGTTTGTTCAATCGCTCTTCATTTTTTAAAGTTAATTGGATTATTTATTTGAAGTTAAAAAATCGGCGACAGTCTGACATATTGTCCATCATACAAAGTTATACAAATTAAAAATCTCACGAGTAGCTTCAGAGTTTTTGTTTTTTAATACATAGATTAAATGCAAAAAAGGAACAGGAAATGCTCAGTTTTGTCCAACAGAAACTCTATTTTAAAGATCTAAAAATTTAGAAAAAAAAATCGATAATATTTTTATAAAATTCAAAATTTTGTGTAAAGTATTAAATTCTCTTTTAGACTGTTATAAAGCATTCTCCGAGTGTATTTTATTTCTTCTTGTATTTTTAAATTTTAAAAATTCTAGAATTATTTTTCAATACAATAAATGACTAATATGCCATCAGATTACATTTGTAAAACAAGTAAGCTTGAAAATACATATAGTTAAATGATTAATTTGTTGAAATCGATAAAAAAAACTTTTATAAATTCTTAAAACAGACTTGTTTTTCTTCTATAAATAAACATTATAAAAATCTATAGACAATAGTATAATTGATTGAATCAAAAAGCTATCATCATTGAAATAAATTGCACAAATTTTAGATGCCGCAGAGCTGAGTACGGATTTATCGACGTTTAATCCGTGGTTTATTACTGGAGTGAGCATTGTTGTTTTCCTTGTTATTTTAATAATAATTTGCATTGCTACACATTACAAAAAGAAAATGGAACAACTGAGTACCGATTTATCATCTGTGTAAGTATTAAATGATAGTTATTTTATATTCTAAGTAATACTGAAATCTTAAAAAGTTTGTATCATAATATTAATTATTTTTTTTAATTCCACAAAAAAATCTTCATTTGTAGTAGGATTCTTAGTTTTTTTAAAGTTGTTTGATTAAATGGGGTTTATTTAACACGTTCACTGCCTTTACCCACGCCCGATTTTAGACCATCTATCAAATTAAATGATCCCTTCTTTGCCATCTTTTAACTGTAGTAGAGAAGGTGTCATCTAATAACATAGATGGTTTGGTACAATTGCATATTTTTTGTAACGGAGAGGCGCGTCAGTGGTAGCGAATGTGTTAAACGTATATTGTTTTTAGCTATGGGATAGCATAAAATTTGATGGGCATATATTTAAGCTATGAAGCTTACCCTATTACTTACTTGCGTTTAATAACCTAAAAAATGTTAAGGAGATTTAAACTTCAAGTCAGAAATTGTTTTACGATATAATATTTTAGGCTCGATTCTTCTGTTATACTATTTTAAAAAATGCATTCTTGTTTATAACAATGATAACTTGTACACAAAATGTTAACATAACACACGTGTGTATAAACACAATAATTAAAATAAAAAATGTTTTTGTAAAATGCACATAAAAATATTTTTTAATTTACTAAAATTAAAGTCAGAAGTATACGAAAATTAAATTGATATCACTGAAAAGCTACATTTTAAAATGGAGCAAAAACGGTTTTTATGCACGAAATTATTGAGGAGAAACCTCAACATTTCGATTAATCTTTAATTACGGACCTTAAAGAATTTTTGAAAAGTCCTTTTTGTAATAATTTACAACCTAAAAAGTAAATATATACCAAACTTGGTAGCATTAAATTCAAGAGTTTGGCCTATCTGAATTTTTTTTGCACCGTACATGTCGTACATCATTCTTTTATATACATACTTGTCATCATTCATTTACAACTGGCATCCAACCTATGAATATTATCAAATAAAAAAATAATAATGATAATCCGTAGAGTTAAATTTCTGATCATGCAGTGATAATCATTGTTAACGAATTAGATTAGTTTTCATTCTGAAAGATATTAATATATTGACCAAATTAAGCACGTTCTTTGGAAATTTTTCCATAATTATAAGTATCATGCCTAGCTAATTAGTTATTGCAGCATTGTCACTCGTTTTATCATGATCTTATTAGTTACGTTACTTTTGTTTTGTTCTAATCCGAAATTTTTTTAAAAATAAGACCTTATGTGATAAAAAAAATCATTAACATTCACTTTTATGTATCTCAAAAAAATCACTGCGAGTAAAATTTCTTGGAAGAGGATAGAATGATAGATAAACCATGTCAATTATAGGTTGTATTCTTTATTTTTATTCTCTATATTTTTAACTAAGACTATACTTCTATAAATAGTCATAACTGTTTTTTGTTGTTGTTGTTGTTTCTTTGTTTGATATGTTCTTTACAAATTTCGATCTTTTGTATTTGACCGACAATTATAAAAATCTTACATTCCCTTTTCACTTATAACTATTCTTGAATTCATATTCTCTTCTAAATTATGCACTTCTTTTTCTAAATTATGCACTTCTTTATTTAATATTCATAAAATTTTATTTAATGGGGTTTTTTTGTATGATACATTATATGTGAGTCAAAAATAAATTTAGTCAATATTCCGTAACTGAAAGTTGCAATATTAAACATATTACGAATGAAATAAGCAACAATTAATATTGTGGGTTAATATACTTGTTAAAGAGGATAAAAAAGGCCGCTTTTATTTCTTTTTTGCACAATTATTAACCTAGGCAAATTTAACCATATGCATTATGAATATCAAATATTATCTTTCATTTTTTTATCAACAAACACGAAAAAAAAGTATTTCAGTTTGATAGATTCAACTAAAAAAATGCTAGTAGAAAACTTTTAAAAACTGGTTAAATTTTTTTTTTAATTAAAAGTTAATTTCTATTTATATTTTTATTGTGAAAAGACACATCAATATCTTTTTGTAATTCCGCAGATACCAAGGGGAACGCAGAGATGCTTTAGGTAAGTTGCCGTCTTTATAAACTATTAATTTGGAGCTAAATTTACTTCTTTTGGAAAGAATATTTAAAACATTTCTATTTAGCTTTAATAATATATAACAATAAAGTATAAAAAAATTTTAATACTTTATCAAATTATATTTTAAAACTGAAGTTTAAAACAAAACTACTCTATTTTCAGAAATAAAACACTTTTTAATGTATTTTTTTATTTGGTCATAAAGATTTAGCAGATTAAAAAACCTTTTTTTTTTTCGAATGATCTAAAAGAAATTGCCCATTTCCCAGTTTTTCTACGATTTGAAATGTCTGTTTTCACAGATGTTCAGCATTTCAACAATCCAATTTACTCCAGCGTGCCCTGGATGAATGATTCACCCGAAAACAATGTATCTCAGGTGAACAATGAAATTTCGAATCACATCGAATATGACAAATCTAATTTGAAAGATGTCATTGCGGTGTCAAAAGAAGCTGACATGGATTGCGTGAGTGAAATAGGTAAGAGAATCTGTTGATTTCTTCGTTTCTCTCAAAAAGTAAATGGACCTCGAATCAATCGATAAAATATCTTAGATATGTTTGTAGAAAGATCAGAAAATTAAAGCAGACAAATATAGAATATGTATTTTTCTTCCATTAAATATGAGGTTATTCACGTGTTTTTAAAGCTAATTGTAATGAAAGATGTTGGGAGAAATTAAAAATATTAAAAATGAAAATAATATCGATGCGAAGTTTATTGGCTTCAAAAAATATATTGTAGAGAACGCTCACGTGTCATATACTCACCAATATAATTTTAAAATACCTTACAGATCTTGTAAGAAAATAATGGCCATAATACAGTGTGTAATATAATGTAAAATGATAAATGCAATAATATTCTTTGTGAGATCGATGTCACGTGAATCGACTTTGTAAGTCTAAACCTTACCACAAAATCACATTCTGCAAAATATATTCATTTTTGATTCGATAAAGGTGACATACCTAAATCCATCTAATCTTAGGGGAATTCTAATAACCGATTCTGAGTTAAATTCGTCTCGTCAATCTACTTATTGGAATTGCAGTGAGTTAAATGCGTCTAGCCAATCTAATATAGAATTTTTATGAAGAAAATGGTCGAATCGGCATAATAAAATGCAAGATAAAGAAATGCTATTTTTCATGTGAATATCTAAGACATTATGCTGCACTCCGCTTCAGGTCTAAATCTTACAAACATCAAATTCTGAAAAATACTTTCATTTACTTAAAGATAACTTGCTATCCAAGTGTTATATTTAACTCAAAGGATCATCATCTAACTGGGGTTCAAAATTACGAAGCCCGCCCTAAAGTAGCCTTGGATTGCCTCCAAATGGGACAATAACATGATTAAACTAAACTATACGAAATCAAACCAAACTTAACTCAAAGGATCTTCTCTGTAATTATTAGGTTCTAGATGACAAGTAAAGTATTTAAAAATTTTAATGGAACGTGTAACCATTAAATCTTGGTTTTATTCCAATCGAGATTGTAACACTTTGATCATACAAAATATCACAGCTGAATAATAAGTTGTTTTAGTAATTATCAACGGGTTAATGCCGAAAAATTAATAATGGAAATTTGAATCTTATTTAACAATTATTTACTTTTGTTTTCTTAATTTTCTTTATAATGTAATTTTCTACATCTATAAAATGTTCGACGAATTTCCGACTTATAAAATATTATTATTTCCATAAATGCTTTTTTAAAAATCATGTATAAGTGCCAAAATTCACTTTATAAATTATATTAAATCTACTATATAACGTTGTTACAAGCCGAAATCATTGTTTTTTGCTATCTTTGCTTAGGAACTAGCTGTGCGTCTGGATACAGTAGTTTAAACTCAGCGCAAGACTTTTGCTACAACAGCAACATTTATAATGAAGGAGGAAGCAAAGCAATGTGCCTGGTGAAACCGAATATATGTATTGAAGAAGAAAATGACATAAAACCAACGCTCTAAGAGTGAATCATTCAAATCTTTTCAATGCTGAAAATGAAATAAAGCAATGAATAAAAAAATTTGGATAAAATAAAAGAAATAAATAAAGCAATGTGAAATGGATAGCACTGAGTAGATTTGTCCTATTTACAAACTCCCAATGAAAAAAGTAGTCGGATATATAAATTTATATTTATTTTTTCAGTTTGCTTTTTTAATACTCTTATTGGAAGTGTAAAAGATTGGTAATCGAAAGACAACTGAAAACGTCAATACCAAAGAAATATTTTTGGTATGTAACGAAAAATGTCTTTAATGTTTTAGAGGATGGATTAATCTGCGAAATACATTTAATCTTATTTTACTTAAAATTGGGGATTCTTTTAATCGTTTTTTATTCTCAATACTAACAAATAAGTCAAAATTGAAAAGATGTCGATAACTTACTTCATGCTCAGTAATTTAAATTCACAAAAAAATTACGATCTCCGGTGAAATAAAACACACACACACACATACACACACAAAAAAAAAACATCCTTAGTGTCATGATACAAACTTACTTAAAAAATACACTTGATACTTTGATACACTTCCAAACACTGCAAACTCCTTTTAACAGTTTTTTTTCCCCAATACATACTTATTTTGTAATTTCTAAGGCATTAGAAATATATTATCAAACAAAAAGAAGGCATAGGAATAAAAATTGGCAGAAATTGTAATCTAATACGGTAATTTTACCAGATCCTTCAGTTATTAAGTATTCTTAGAAAATGCAATCGATATTGAATAATAATGAAAAATCATTCATACCCACCTTTCATATTTTGAGCGTTACACATTGAGCTTTCTATAAATAAACAAATTTAATTGCTATCGCCACTTTAATGCTAAATACGAAGAAATTATATCGTTCTAAGGCAAGCATTCAAATGAAACACTGATCAATTAGAATAAAAATCTAATTTTTTTTTTTCAATAAAATAGGAAAGCACTTTTAACAAATACAGAATTGTAATTCATTTACTAATATATTTTACTATGTTACCTTTAATGATACTTCACTTTTTTCTAATAGGTTAAAATTTTTGCACCTATCGCTAAATATAAAATTTTAACACATGTACAAATTCAGTATAAGTTCCGCATATAATTAAACGCGGAATTTCTTAGAAAATTCTCAAATAACCTATGGTATGCAACAGCCATAGTTTGTATTTAATTATTTCGCTTGATTTAGGCAATAGTCATCACATGATTTTTCAATGTAAATATTATTCCTTAGAACAAACACTTCAAGTGACCATAGTTAATCAGTCGAGTTGATTGCATCATAAAGTTTCATGAAGCTAGGTAAGAAAGCTACATAAAATATCACTCAACTAATAAATACTTAGATTGCTGTGATGACCACGAAAGCAGTAATTCTGATTATAACATCCACTCGTGAATAAAGAAATTCGGCCCAAGCTGAAATAATCGGCAATTACAAAATAAATTATTAAATATATATTATCAGGTAGTCTCCATGCTAAATGATGCAAAAGTCTTTTATCCACGTAGCATTGTTTAATTCGTAAAGACGTAACATGGATAATGTGTTTGTATATATTTGGCATGAAAGTATGCATAAACATAACAAACACTTTAAACGAAGCAACCAAGATATGAAACAAAAACAAACAACAACAAAAAAAAGGTTGCGTTATTTGTACGAAACATTCAATAATAAACAGCCAAGAAAGGAAGGGGAAAAAATAGTTTCATTAAGCAACTTTTCAAATCCTTGATAAAATAAAAAGATGCTTGCATAACGAGTAATAAAAATATTAAAATGATACCTGATTAATACTTGATTTTAATAAATGTTTAATGAAGGATGTTGAAAATTTCAGACAAAATAGAAAATAGATGCCGCCTTTCATTATATGAAGGGAAATGAAATACAATTACATGTTATTTAACAAATCTATTACAACTAATTTCAAGACTATACTTTTTTATTGCAATAAAGACAATTCCTTTCACAAAATCTCATTCAAAGTTAACAACAATCATAACAACACAAATTACAGTTGATCAGAAAGTAGCAAAATATTGATTTAAAATAAACATTTGAAAAAAAAATAAAATATGATAAATGTCCTACATTTCACAAAATAAAATTTTATCAAATATACAATATAACATTAATTAAATGTAAGTTAACAGAATTTATTGGAAAAAAAATACTTTTTAATTAGCCGATATTTTAAACATTTCATAACTTGACTTAACTTCTTTAAAAACTGAGCCATCAGCATATAAAATCACACTACAGAATAGAAGCAGGTATAAATTCTAGAATAATTTGCTACAATAGCAATACAAAAGTTAAAAATATTAAATCTATCTTAAATATCTAGAAAAATTATTCTTTCCATTCCGAGTCACAACTAGAGATACATGGCAGGCAATTCTTTTGTATTTTGTACATATCAATGAGTACAACCATAGAAAAACACTTCATATTTAACATCTGCATTGAGAAAATATAAAAGTCATAATCAGAATATGTAATGCAAAGTTTAAAAATGTATGACTGAATATGGTATTCATTTTTTTTTTTTTTTTCAATAGCAAAAACTGACAGATGATTTTTTTTTAATTTCCATTCGGCTTATTTTTACTAAAGCCTTTGGAATATGTATAATTCTGAGATTAACATGTATATATATAAAAGCAACGAATATTGAAACTATCTAACATCAGAAAAAAGTATTTTTATGTGCCATTACATAAACTGCTTTCTTTAGAAATATGTGATAAGTATACTTAAAGTTTATAAAGAGTAATTATGTAATTTAATGAAAAACTACAACGACCATAAAAAGCACATCATGTGTGCATTCAACATAAATTTAATAGTATAATATTTAATTTGACATGTCAAAATATATATTATGTCTAAGTTTAAACAGAAGAAAACATTACTATATAATACAATTTTATCTATCACAAGAATATTAGCATGAAACAGTTTATACACAATACACTATTTTATTCCTCTCTCCGCACATATTCTGCTGAATTAAAAACAGCGATTCCCACGCCAAAAAACAAATTTAAGAAATAAATTTTTTTTTGTAGCTTCAGATTTACAAAAGTTATAACAAAGCTACTTTCATCATAAATTGCATACTAAAAGTAGAAACCTGTTAAAAAATCTAAGTATTAAAAAAATAAGATGTATCGAAAATTAAGAAGTTTAATTATATAAAATTCGTTACGAAAGATATAAACTAAAAAGAAAACAGAGTCTTTAAATAATTTTATAACATTTAAAAAAAGACTACAGTAGTTAAAATATGTTAACTCAGGTAAAAAACAACACAACAAATTAAATAAAAAATTGTCTCACAATTTCAAAGACATATCTGGTAACTTTTAACCCTATGAGTGATCTAAGTTGGCTGCATGAGTTCAAAACTAAGATTGTAAATTTTTCAATGCAAAAAGTTAAAATCAATGATTATTTAATTAAAATAGAGAGAGGATGAAAAATTTGGGCTGAGAGAGAAATAACTGATACACATTGAAAAAAATGAGAATAATAAGAATACTATCTAGCATTAATGTTATGGCATTTGTGATATTAAATCCACTTAAATGAGATAGAGGCATTCAAAACTAGTCGAAATAAAATACTATATATCTATTTATTCTAGAGATCTGATGAAATTTTAAATTGAGAAGCATTAAAATTTCCTTTTATTTCTGCTCCACTCCTTTTTAATCTCTGCATTTGAATAACATGTTATTAAAATATATTAAATACTTTTTAATATAATCCTTACTAAACATTCCTTTTATTTTAGAACTACCCTCCAGCATAATGAAATTGGCACAGAGTACAATATGTTTGCACAATGTTGCAATGACCATATAAAGCCTAAATTTATCCTTTTTTTAAAATTAAAAGTGAGCAAATAATCCTTTATGAGTTTATTCGTTTAACTTAGAAAAAAACGTCATTTCTAATTCAATCAAAACTAGAAAAAATCTCTAAATGATTATAAAAAATATCACTGAAATGTATGCAAAAGATAAATATACCAATACTAAAAACAGAAAATTTATATTTGCAAAATACTTTAAGAAACTTCTATTTTATACAGGTATCATTACATCAAACACTTTTTTTTCCGAAAGAAATTACTATGCAGAAAATCAATAAAATAAAGAAGCAAAAAAACTAGTATCAATATAATGACAGCTTGAATATTGAAATGCCTAATTTGTAGTTATTTATGGCATTTATATCAAAACTATATTATGATTTTAAGATAAATACAATGGTGGGAAAAAGTTGGAATGAAGAAAATGTCATCTACCAAATGAGTGTTCTTGCATAATGGGAAAACAAATGCAATAAAATAATAATTGTCCAACATTTTTTTTAAATTATAAACAAAGAAAATAAATATCTCCACTCAAATCAAATAACTCAGAAAGCGGTAAATGCATCTATTAAGCAACAAATAAATAGACAAAATAATTTTTTTAAGTAAAATAATTTTACTTCAAAATAGGTTAACTTTCACAAAAACTTGTCGACTAGTTCGGCATACAATAATAAGCATCATAAAATAGTAAGAAAATAAGATGATTCTTTACTTACTTTAAATCCGAAAATACAATAAAAAACGAAATTTAATTGTGAAGAGCGGGGTGAAAATAACCAAACAGATTCCTTAGCTCACAAAATTTCATTAATCCATGAGCCTTTAGAAGCGAAACGTTTTATTCAAAAGCACAGCCAAAGCATATATTGATTCCTTGTAGCATAGTCCTGTTAAGAATCTTGAGATTTTACAATATAATAAAATTAATTCTTGCTGTTTCCTGTACAGATATGCAGATATATTTATAATATCACTGTGAAAAAAACTACTTTTTAATACTTTTTATTTAAAGGAAGAAGCCTCCATAAATCCAAAGAATTTGTGATTAGAAGTATATATTGCCCACCCCCCATTCTCTTAAAAGAACACATTTTAAAAATCAAACATGTGGAAATGATAATTTTTAATATGAGATGCAATTCTAGCACATAGTAAACAGAAAGATTCTAATTTATTAGAAGTATTAGTATAATGTGCTTTAATTTTTAAAAATCTAAAATATATAAGGTATTGATTGCAGTGGCATATTGTTGATATTTTATTAGAAAAAGATCGAAATTCTTTTAAATCTATAATAAAAGATTAATGATGAATAAAAGCCTTTTTTCTATTAATCAGTTAAAAGTAAAATACCCATACACTTTTAAAATTTTATATCAAAACATATCAGTAAGTTCTGGTTGTCACTTTTCGCTCTGCTAATTATTAACAAATAGAATAAAGATTATAAGAAAACCTTAATTCAAATCTCTTTTTTCCATGTTTATGAAATTTGAATTTCATAAAAAGAAAAGAAAAAATATACCAAATTTTAACATCAAAAATTAAATTTTATAAATATAAATGTTTAAAAATCTGAAGGAAGTAATAGCTAAAAGCACAAAGAATTGGACAATTATTTTATGACAAAGAATATTTTGGATAGCTAAATTTCCCCTCAACAATTGCAAAATATGCACTAGAGACAACTTGTAGATCATAATGACAAATAACAATTTCCGTAATTGTCTTGGAAATAAGACACATAAGATGTCTTCAAAACTTTTTTTGCGTATATTTAAGGTTAAATAAATTATATTTCTCAACAGATAGGAACCTTAAATTAATTCGGATTCTTCACCAAAGTTTCATATTAGAATTATAGGGCTAAGGATCCACATTTCTTTTCAGACAACAGATTAGATTAAAGATATAACTCAAGAATGCCTTCTGTTTTTCCTTGTTGGATAGTAAGAGGAATTGGAATATAAGATGTTAAATCACAAATATTATATGGTAACTTGAGTTTCTTTTAAAATAGAACTGTTTTATACAAATTTAGCAAAACTACCTACATTAATTTTAAGACTTTAGGGATTTCTTTATATTACAAAATATATATACTCCCAGTAGCCTACAATAATTTGACTAACAAAACTATTAGTGTTCTCTGTACATCGTTTTATACAAGTTGTACATTAATACATAAAATATGTTAATCTATATTAAGGAAGAATTGTCATTATATGTATAATTAGATTTTTACATCGTCTTTTTCCCACCAGTGCTTACATGAGAGTAATTTTTAATAAAAAGTATAATTTAATTAAGATTGACAACAAACAAAATATAACATTTCTCCAAATAGCTGATGTTCTACTAACAGAAAATTAAAACAAGGGGGACTCTTTCAAGGAACCAATTACTAATCTGGGTATTTGAAAATTTCATATAAATTAAAAATAATTTGTAATAAGTATACATCTGAAAATAAAACTGAAAACATATAACATATTCCTATAAAGGTTTTATTTTTTAAGTTATACGAAACAGCAATTTATATCAATTAATTACCATGTGCACATTTAAACATTTGCATTTGAAGCATTTAGATCATCAATTTAGAACAGACACATACATATAATTTTAAGATAATATCACATTACAGATGTTTCAGAAATCAATTGTTTCCAAATAAAAAATTAAAATTAAATAAATATTTTATATACTTCATGAAATTACAGTAAGAGAGGAAATTGAATTTAAACAGCACATTTTTTATACTGATAATATGTTTTTAATAAAGAAAAAAAGAAGCTCAAGATCAAGGGCGTATTTCGAAATTTACTTGGAACTTCATGAAAAAGTTCCAGAATAAAATATGAAACGTTTCTACAATCTAATGCTTACAATTTTTTTAATAAATAGAAAATTCATGAAAAAATAAGATTAATGCTTGTTTAAAATATAGATCAAGTAACAACTATACCCGTAACAGACATATGAATGGAAATCTAAGTATCATACATTAAAAGCAGAATTGTAAAACATCATTTATTTTTAGAAATTAAACTTTTGTTTCCGCATATCCATACTGCCTTCATTAACAAAATCAAACTAATTATGAAAAATTGAATGAACATGCATACGAAAAAACTGCTTTATTCAAATTACGTTGTTATAAGTCTATGTCAGATTTATTATCTCCAGTTCGTAACATGACCAATAGATAATATAATCAATTATCTTTCACAAATAATTTTTGAAAGTGGCAAAAATTTGGATTTTCATATTTTAGGTTAAACAAATGAAATAGCAAATATCCAACTAAATGAGAAAGAAAACAAACAAAGAAAAAAAACACAAAAAAAAGATTATTTTAATATATATGTCGTGAACAGTTAAATTTTGATAATAAGAATTTTTAATGCAAAATTTTATTACATTAAATAACAGTAGTAATTTTTCAGAAATTAGTATTATCGCTGCTATTACATGTTACAGTTACCATTTTAGGCATTAATACATAGATTACATAAAAAGTAATCAAAGAATTTTCACATGAAATTACACTGACAAGAAATAAGTCATAAAATTATGTTGCATGTAGATTGAAGCAACAAATAAACTTAACTTCTTATTTAAAAATGGAAATTTCATAAAACATCCTCAAAAGTAAATTATTTACAACGATGTAAATATGATCACAATATGAATTAAAATGTATATATAGATTAATGACACCAGTTACCATAATAATTATTTCCTTCTGAAAAACAAATTTTAAAAAATAATAAATACTTCGGAGGAAAATAAAACGCATTTTGTTATTATATGAATAGTATACATAACTGTTATCTTAATTTTCTCAAGTTGAATTGATGGTATTAACTATATATGTTACCGTGAAAGACCGAAATCAGAGAATGTCGACATTCACCGGTGAATGTCAACAAACACCAAATACGTCGGTGAAAGATCGAATATTTCATTACATTCTTGTACATTCGGACCCTCACCAGTGTATGTCGACAATCACAGATATGCTCTGGTTTAAGTCGAAAAGAGAGGAGCCGACAATGAGACGACTGGCTGTTTCCAGCCAAATCCTTTGTGCTGGTGGAGTCAGTCAGCTTTGTCAGTCTTATGCATATGCAAGGTTCCAAGTTCTAGGTTTCAAGGTTTTGCATAGCGAACAAATCACAAGTATAGAAACAGGAAAAACTTGAAGATATCGCCAATACTTTTGAAACCGAAGAACAACTTGAAGAAACTGGTAATACTTCTGAAAAAAATTTGAGCGGTGGTGAAACCGAAAACCAAATTCCAAAGAAAAATATTGAAGAGGACTTGCAATCTACCACGTCTTCACATCAAGTTCTGGATGAAAAACACGAGTTAAATTCTATAAAAAGAGCGGCCGCGAAAGAGAATCTTCAACTGCACACAACAAAAATGTTGCGAACCTCACAAAATCAATTTCCTCCTGCTCAAATTGGTGATACTGTACGAATACAAGTCCCAGATGTCGACCGTAGTCGTACAGATAACCGAAATGTGTTAGCTTTGTTGTGGAATAGAAGACTACGACTTCTATAAACTTGCGAATGAAAATGGTACCCTCAAGCAGCATTACACACGTAATCAGTTCGAAATTTGTGAAGAAAATCTCCTTTCCCTAGATAAGATTTCTTTTCAAGGAATTTCTCTGAGAGAAGCAGCTACAGCTGATTCGAGAAGCGGTGGGCAAGGCTATACACGATGTCATTGCAAAAGGAAGTGTTCCACAAATAAAAGCAATTGTAAAAGCAAGGACCTCTTGTACGATTCAAAGTGTCATAATAGTTTAAGTTGTTGCAATAAATAAGATTTGATTCACATAATTTAGTCAGTTTTTTTATAACTATTATTTTCTCATTTAGAACATACTGTATAATTAAGTTTTTACTTAAATTATTTTCCTTTCTTATTTTGAACGTACTGTGCGTTTTAAGTTCTTAGTTATTCCTCTCAGAAAGAGGCGAAAAATATATCGTGACTGAATTACGGAGAAAAAAATATAAATCTCGGACATGTTCAACATTTACCATTAGTGCATGGTGAATGTCGACATTCACTGGTGAAAGTCAGAAATAAGGGTATTTAGCAAATATTTCGGACATACACCAAGCGATTATATGGATGTTGACATTCACCGGTGAATGTCGACATTCTCCGGGTTTCGGTGTTTCACCGTAACATATATATGACATTTCAAAATATATCTTCTAATTAGGAAATAGGCTTTCAATTTCAAAGTGTTTAATTTAAATGTTAAAATCCTCAAATAGTTGTTTTGCTTGAAACCAGTAAATCTAACTCAAATAATAATGCTCCAACATCATGATTTTTATTTTTCTTAAATGATATTTTAACAAGACACCAGCAAAAATAAGAATTTAATACATTTTTGTTTCTGATATATTGATGATTATTAAAAATGCTGCACATACCAATTTAATTTTCCGATTCATTGGCAGCTTTTTGATATATTTTAAACTTTGCACACTTCATAATTGGTTTAAATTGCCATATAAACAAGCTATTTTGTAAAAAAAAAAAAGCTTAAAAGATTTTAACAAACAGAAAATAAAAAGGCTTTTAAACACCAATATTTTTAATTTTACATAATTGTTCATTGGGATATTTTTAAAAGAATGTTTGAATAAATTTATCTAAAGATCATGTGTATGATACTAGTCAATGTATATGAGTTTTAAAATTTGATAATAATAGACAGTATGCACATGTTTATCTGGTCTAAATCATATGTCTTGACGAATATGAATGAACATATCCGAAATAAAAAAAACAATAAGATGTTATTAAAATAATAATTCAAAATGCAGCTTTAAATAAGTATGAACGGATACAGACAAGAAGGCACTCATGAAATATCCAGGCATCAACAAATATATAATATATCGGGCTTGAAATTTGTGTCACATTTCAAGTACCTCTATCTAAAGCTTTCATAAACTCTTCTTCTGAAAACTGAACAGCTGTAGCAGCTTCAATATGCATCTGTAAAAGAATAAAATATATTTTGATATTCATATAAAGGACCAGCTTTAAAAATCCCAATAAATAATAATACGAAATAAAAATACTTTAAACACAGACAATAATTCTAATCTTATAATTATTATTATTCAACAATAAGATGCGCATTATGGAAGAATTTGTAAAACAAAAAAAGTATCTGTCAATAATAGCTTATATTTAAAAGTTACATAGATTTGGTGCACTTCTCAATCAAATTTTAAATTAGGAAAATCTACATCAGTTTTAACTGCATTAATTAAATCTAGATTTTTTTTTTTTTTTTTTTTTTTGCAATGTAATTTAAATATAAAAGCTTAACAATGGGAGTTTTAAAAAATAATTTCCCATTCACAATAAAATCCGATTCCAAACTTAATATGCTTAAAATAAGCAATCTTAAGAATCACTACACAAATTTGACATATTGGATAGCAACATTGAGGGAGATTGGGGCAGAATATATCCCAAGACGATCCAAGGACAATTATTAGTACTAACCAAGCCAGGAAATTAATTATCTGCAATAAATGACAGAATTGAATCCAAATCCATTTATAACATTGAGTTAACTGGATCACTATTTATAAAAAATAAAAAAAAATTATTTTTTTAGCATGAAATAAAAATAATGCATAATACTAGAAAAATTACTAAGCAGAAATAATATAATTTATTTATATAAATGCTTAAAATGGAAGCTTGATGGCTGTGCGAAATTTACAAAAAATTTAACTTCCCAATCAAAAGGAAATTTTGCTTTATTTATCACTCAGACATAAGAGAGATTATTCTGCCAACAAACCACTGTTTTGAAATTGGAATTTCAAAGCAAAAAATAAATACGTTTTAAACAATAAAGAATTTGAAACGCTACTTTTTAGGAAAAGATTGAAATCCAGCCTATGACATTTGCAACATCATTCAATAAGCAATCTGATGTAACTAAACTTTGATGACATAAAAATGATATACGATTTTGACAAACAGCAGAATAAAAAAAAAATTGTAGAAAAGAGAACAGGAAAGGAAACACTGGGCAAAATACGAAGGGAGTCAGGGACCAAAAGTCATGTAATAAATATAGGTGTTCAGAAAATAGTCTAGCTATCTCGTTTTATAAGTTCACCATTTTCATTCTTTTTTTCATTTTACAACAATAGGCAGTCCTTAAAAATGATTAAATATTATAGCTATTATTTTTAACTTCAAAATTAAATAGGGCTTTAAATATCGCTTTGGTACAAAACATACAATAATAAAGTTACCTTTTGTCTTTTTAAATTGTTAATAAGTTGCATTTGCTTTTTAATAGCATTGTGTAATTCAGCATTTTGTTTGTCAATTCTTCTATTTTCAGTTGAAAGTTCTTCCATTTTTCTTTGATAGTTTTCTTGAGCTTCCTAGTAAAAAGAGTGAAGTGTAACAGTCAGAAAGTCTAAGTAAAAATAAAGCTCATATAATAAAATACGCAATCATTTTCTACACTATATAACGTAATGTCCTGTCATCTCACAGCATAAAAGTTGAGCATATGATTATAACTTATCATGTGAGTAATGCGAAAGAACAAAAATTCTGTCATAAAATTAATGATGTTTAAATAATCTTCAATAAAACATTTCAGCTTTGGATGTTAACCTTCAAAAATATGTAAGCGCATTATTTAAAACGATAACACATCAACAATGATGGGTTAAAAAAAACACATTTTGAAAATTTAGATACAGAGATTTATAAATAATAACTTAGATAAAATTATTTTCTTTAACTTCTGAAATTCATTCAAAGTGGCACTTATTTTTTTTAATAATATCACTATAAAAACATTTAAAATCTATAAACTAACAAGTTAGTTATTAAATGTTTTGTTTTAACATTTCCTAAAAGAATGCCCCTGAGCTATTCTCATAAAGGAATCTTTGGGCATTTCATCAAAATTAAAATTAAAATATTGTTAGATACTAAGCAAAAAAATATAAAATTGCTATAATTGTTTAATAAGTATCTAACAATAATATCATGAATTTAAAAAGCTTGCAACAGTTGTCCCCTTTGAAATATGGCTTTTTTTTTTAAAGTAAGTCAGTTAACTTTTTTGATACAATGGTTTAAAAATATTTATTCAAAAAATTCAGAATTAATAATTTCAAAATAAAAACGCTAAGCTTCAGAGAAAAACGTCACTTTTATTTATCTTTCATAATTGTTTAAAAACCTATAATCATTAAGAATAATAAACCTTAACATAAATTTATCTGCCTCTTAAAATTAATGAAAGAAAGTTTTACTGACTTTCGAAGCCTGTTTGGCTTGACGTAATTCAGTTTTAATTCTCTCGTTTTCTTCTAAAGCTCGAGAAAGCTTCGTCTCGAGGCTGGATTTGATAGAAGCCGCTTGCCTTTGTCCCTGCTTTAAAATGTCAGTTTCCTTTGAAAATAAATAAATTGTGTTAGAATATGCTCATAACAGACTATATTTAATATGAAAAATAACAGCAAATAATCCTATGTTATAATTTTTTTTCGATAATTAAACATTAGCAGTATTTAAATGTATATGACAACTACAATAAAACTTTAAGATATTCAAGACAACCTTTTATATATTACTTATCTTTCACCATAGGATATACTATATAACAATTCAGATGAATGGACGTTTTCCAACAATAGTGCTTAATGGTCATATGTATAAACATAAAAGCATTTAAAGCTGCCAAAACAGAAAAATTGATTATTATAATTAGGTGTTTTTTCCTGTTAAAGTTCAAAGTATTTCATTTTCATAAGGATTTTATTCATTTGTTAATAACTAATACATATTTATATTAAATTTACAACTCACATTTATTTAATATGTTTGTAATACAAAGCAGAGTAGAAACAGAAAAGATGAAAGATTTATGAAATTCCTCATTTTATGTGTACTCCCACACAAGACTAAAGTAAATGGTATAGATCCTCATCATAATTATTATAGAAAATACTAAAGTAAGATTGTTTAGCATCTTTTTTTATTCAATTTCTTATAGGTTTACTTGTCAAAAGAATCTCGATTGGGACAAACAGCAGCACAATTAAAAGCAAATTTCGATTAATAATATTTTGAAAAACAGCAATAAAAATACAGTTCTGTTCAAAAAATAAGCAACGAATGCAAAACCTAGAATTAAACAAAAATTATTTAATGGACATGTGTGAAAAATGTACACGAGTTAGATGTTACATTACTAGAGCACGTATCAAGTAATAAAGTAAATACAAACAAAAAAATACATATACTACGATCGTTGTGGTGCAACAGCCTAAATTACTGGGAATAATGTGCAATAGGAATCCCACGCTAATAAAGTGTATAATGTCATCTACTACCATGTATATTTGCCAATGGAGAGGAATACTGGTAATAATGTCGTTGATCACATGTTGGAGCTTGTGAAGGATCCTGGTTGTAAGCTGCGATTTGCAATCCGTCTTCCGAACTTCTCCCACACATGTTCTATAGGATTCAGGTCTGGCGATCTAACATGACACGCAATCTGTGGAATGGTTTCATTCTCCAAATAACTCCGCACCGATCGTATTCTATGCGGTCGAGCGTTATTGTCCATAAATATCGCATTAGTACAAATTGCAGTGATAAAAGAACGCACAAGATGGTCTAAGATTTTATCAAGTTATCAGACTGCCGTGATGGACCTCGCCTCCCCCGCCAGCGAATACTTCTTTCCTTTTTCAGAACCACCACCTCTGTAGTGGTCTAATTCGACCTTGTTTGGAGCTCGATGATGTGTCTCCGGCTTAAGTCACAACATTGCCCTTCGAGATTCGTTCTGAATGTTAAATCAAAATTCATTCGTGAAGAGCACGTGGCTCCATTACTCTAGTGTCCAACTGTGATGTTCAAGAGTGGAATGCAA
Source organism: Argiope trifasciata (assembly GCA_026543055.1). NCBI lineage: Eukaryota > Metazoa > Arthropoda > Arachnida > Araneae > Araneidae > Argiope > Argiope trifasciata. The sequence continues at coordinate 781,365 of JAPMOQ010026707.1, read as the reverse complement.
CTTATGGACCTTCCTGCAACGGCTGAGAGCGGCAATACCAAATGTGGCTCTGTTATAGTCCTTCGTCTTCCTGCACATTGCAACAGATAGCGATCATCTGACGATGTGATAATACTCTGGTGTCCAGAATCATGTCTTCTTCTGGCGTTAGGATGCCTTTGATAATTGTTCCACAGTCTATGGATGACAGTACGAGGCGCATTCAGCACTCTAGCAACAGTAAATTGTCTTACGCCAGCTTTCAACATAACGACAGCCCTCTAACTTATCTTGTCGTGCAAAAGGTTTCTTCTACGATTGCATTCCGCTTTAGCTACCTCAGATCTCGCGGAATTATCGTCGCTTGTATTTGTCCAGTAATCTCCTTTTTAAGGTGTTACTGTGTGACTGAGGGATTCCATTTTATGCTAATTTAACTATTTGCATTCGGCGATGCAATCTCTGTCTCATATGTAAATTATATGCTTTAATTCATTATTTTGTATGAGTACCCCGTCCTTTCATATTTGTTGCTTATTTTTTGAGCAAAAGTGTATCTAAACAAGTGCAGCGAAATAAAGAATAACAGATGGATCAAGTGATGGAATGTGTTAGTGAAACATTAACACTTCATGAAAATTTCAGAATCTTTAAGATGCATAAAAAGATTCCAATAAGACTTTTCTACAACAAAAATTTGGTTTTAAATTGTTCAATTAAAATGTTTAAATTATGGAAGGATGAAAGCCATGTAATTTATTATAACAAAATGGAAGGGCAACAGAAGAGGAGGGGGAATGATTAAATCACTAAATAATAAACATTGCGATTATTGTCTTGTATAAATAATATATTAATAACTAAACAATAAAATTTCCAAATAATAAGTATTTATGCATAAGGTGTAAGTGACTAAGTTGTAACTTATTTCAGATGATATTACAATGTCAAGTAATGAAGAAGCTCATTGTGATTATATACGCTTTTGCAATAAGTACAGAAATAAATAAGAAAATAAATAAAGGTTTCTTAGATCTTAAAAAACTTTTGCTCAGCAAATAAATATATTACCGATTAGAAACTAAAAATATATATTAATTTCACAACCCGATTCGTCAATTTTGAAGGAAGTGCACAACCCGAGAGTATAAAAAGATTTTTAATTTTAAAAAAATAATAATTTTTTAAATGTTGATTGCTTAACAACAAAGGTTATAATAAACTAACGAAGAAAAATTCTTAAATTCCAAACATAAATTAAAATACAATTGATCTTAGCCATTTGTTACTTACAACATGTAAAGCTCAAGTCAGAGTGGATGATATATCAATCAATTTTATTACTTTCGCGTCTCATCTGACCAGGCAAAGGTTTTCCAGTCGTTTAGTATCCAATCTATATGATCACGAACCCATGAGAGGCACTGTAGGCGATATCGTGCTGTTGTTAGTAAAGGCATTCAAGTCAGTCTTATGCTGTCACAGCTCATTAAAGCCAAATTTTGTCTAACTGTCCAAACGGATAAGTCAATCGAACGTCCTACATTGCTCCTTATTGTTATTTCATGCAGAGTTACATATCTGTTAGCAGTCACAGTTTTACGTACACGTCGCTCTTTTCTATTACTGAGCGCAGGCAGCCGGCCACAGCTTTGTACATGGTAGGGCAATATGCCTGAAATTAGGTACTCTCGGCAAACTCTTAATACTATGGATCACAAAATATTTAATTACCAAACGACTTCCGAAAGGGACTGTCCTATCCATTAAACTCCAACTACCATTCAGCGTTTAAAGTCTGTTAATTCCCGTCGAGTCTTTTAAAAGATCATATTCCCATTATAACGTCAGAAACCTTTCTACTTGAATCATTTGAATACAAATGAAAGCCTTTCCAATGCACTGCCCATTTATACATTCTGTACGTGATGTTAATGCTATTGATATATTGCTATCCCATGGCTTTTATCACCTCAGTGTATACTGCAAAACGCATTTAAAAGAATCTTGTATACATGCAAATCAAAATACAGAAAATCTGAATGACAATAATATAACAAATGCTTACTACTTATATTCAAAGCATTCTGCAGTAATAGATGATGCCATCTGAGTAAAATATAAAGCAACAAAAATGTATAAGTTTAACCTTTCTACATACCAAAAATGTTTCAAAAATTTCGGCGTGTAAAATTAAATTGCGAGATGTTCAGAATGCTCCAGTGCAAATTTCAAGAGCCTAATTCAAGAGTTAACTAATTTTCAAAATTTCTAATATGATGGCCATAAACTATACTTGATCAAATAATTACACATTGGAGGCAAATATGTACTATCACCTCTCTAAACAATATTATTCTTTTAAGAAAATGGGGTTTTGCTTACTCTTCCTTTTGTTGTGAATAATTTCACTTTTTATTTGAATCTAAGCCTATAACTTCTAGATTTCTGACCTTATTTATTGTTTAATAGAATTTAAAGTCATAATTAACAAGATGATGTAGAAATGAATAATGTGTATATGTTCTGACACAAATTTAATACAGTGCTTGGTAAAAATTATTTTATAAGATAATCCAAATAGGCAGTCGGTTAGTTAATATAGTCTGTAGAACAAAATACATCAAAACTTTAATACATTTGGAAAAATAAATTAGGACACATATTCATTGTGAATTTAAATTAAATGTGTCTTAACATACAAAGCAGTTTCATCCATATCAATTCAATGTTTAATAATTTAACTCTTAGACAAAATACGATATATCAATTTATTTCAACAACAAAAGTCATTATGGAATCAGATGCTGTATAAACAGAAAATATATAATAGGAAAGAATATCAAAAATTTCACGCATTCAAAAAATCAAATATTTACTATTCTAATTCCTATTTTAAATAAAACTAGTTTCTTGGGTAGATTTCAACAAAAACTTTTTTAAAGAGAAAAATTGTAAGAACTTTAACATAAGATTAGTGAAATAACAAACTATGAATTTAAAATTGTGCATTTAAAAATATTCTATTGCTAAATAGCTACAGTTAGAAAAATGTAGGTTTAAAAAATAAAATGCACACAAACAGAAAATAATAAAATTAAAATGGACTTACCTTATTCACAAAACTTAATTCTTTTTTTATCCTGTCACATTTATCCTTCGTTTCATCTAACGCTTTCTGCAATTTTTCTATTTGCTGCTCTTTGTTAGAATTCTCACGTTGTAACTTGCTTCGGTCTATTTCAGTGTCTTTTAATCGCTGTTCAAGCAAAATAATCATTTCGTCCTAAAAAATTTCATATATTCATTACTTGATTTCAAAATGGAAATCAAAGAGCTATTTATTACAATAAATAGAAAAAATACAAAAGACAAACAAAATGTTAATATTGAAATCCTTTGAAGTCTAATATAGCTGGAGAACTTTTTAATGCATTAATTTACTATTAAAAAAAGCAAAGGTTTGCTAAAGTAATTGAAAAATAACGATTTTGATTTCAATTATTTATTTTCCACATTTTTTTAAATATAGAGATAAATTATTTTTGATTAAATATTAAACAGAAAGAAATCTGAAGATATTTAACCATCATTTATTTTAATATCCAATCTTGTATTTGAAGATTCATTACATCTCAAGAAAACAATTTAATTTTCTATATGTTAAAAAAAACGAATATAATAAAATCACAGATAAATAGGTTTATTTCCATTAATCATGTTCTCAGCATAAAAAAAAATTTTATGGAATATCATTTAAGTATACATTGAAACTAAAAGAAATTTCAGACAGGTTAAAATTCACTAATTCAAAGATCGCTCATTTATTAGCAATTATAGCAGAGATTGACTTTAAAAAATTTTAAGTCTTGCCATAACTATGCATGGTTATACCTAAGTGATTAATATTCTTGAAACTGTATCTGACAGAAAAGACAAAAATAAATAAATAAACTTCTAACTAATCTTTAAACAAGTTAATCTAATTCCTCTAAGCATTTTAAGAGTTTTCATTTATTATTTATCAGCAGCTATAATTTAATATTATATAAATAGATTAATAAGAATTTAATCGATAACTTGAATGACATAAATACAGGTAATTAGAACAATTTATTGATAGAAATCTCAATCATATCAAGTATAATAGAATTTTAATGCTGGTTTGACTAATAAGATATCAACAAGAAACACAAATAAGTAACCCAAAGATAACTCGAATGAATAACACAAACTGATAATATGAAGGTAGTCTGAATATGAAAGCCCATTTTAAAGATACATGCAACTGATAAATTAAGAAAAGATTTTATTCCTTCCGTAAGTAGATAAAAAATGATACACAAATTAAATAGCTTTTTATGTTTTACTGCAAATATAGGGGAAGCATTACTTTCACTATATACATATAATAAAACGAAAATCCTATTACAAATTAAAATTGATCAGTTAATGAAACCTCAAAGAAAGCATATTATTATTAATTTTCTAAAATAAGGAAAATTATAACAACTTCAAAAGCTAAGTTTAAACATCATCTTCATTTAGAAGCAAAATATCCTCAGCAAATTTTTGACAGTTTGATTAGATATATACCATACTGCAATTTAAAACTCTATCATATTCCAAAGCAACTTTAATTACAAGGATAATTTGTGCTTCAATGTAGTTCCATTGCTACATTGCAATTTAAATCTACAATGTAGCATAATTAGAATTTAAAATGAACAGAATGCATGCAAACCAATTTGTACATTTAGCATTAATTTCCTATTCATTTCTCAAAAATTAATCTATACTGAAATCATAAATTAGGCAAGTGATTTTTTAAACATATCTACCAATGTTACAGGCATAGTTTTAACAAATATGAGTATTTGTACTTCAGAATATAAATATCAATTATAAACTTATTTGTTTCAGATTTGGGAACAAAAACAAATAACTACAGCTGGCAGCTTTGTTTCATATTTAAACAAAAATGGAAATAACAATTAACAACATTAAATCACTTGATAATCAATTAATAAGCTTAAACAAAAAAAAATCCCAAAACTGCAAAAACTAAAAAAATGTATTAAATATTTTTGGATATTAAAAAAGATAAATAAATCTTAAAAAAAAAACATTTAAAGCATTTTAATGTTTTTGTTCTTATCTTTTGGCATTTCACAACTAAAGTATATTTTTACTCTTTAATCTTAAAAAATTCCACTGAATCATTTAAGACTGACATTTAACAAGCCAAAAAATTCATATAATTGATAGATTGTTGTGCATACAAGTTAGGAAATGAAAACTTATATAACTTTAAACGAGAAATTTAATTAAAAAATTACTTTTTTTAGCATCACATAATGTTGCACAGCATAACATATATAAACCTACCTTATCAACACATTCCCGTATTAAAGTCTCTAATTCTTCCTTCAAACTTCTAACTTGAGCATTTAAAAATTGCACAGTCACCTCTAAAAAGAAAAAAAAATCATAAGATAAAATTTCAAAACAGATAAAACCATAATGTCAATGCTTTCTGAAAATGGGTAGCAATTTAAGTAAATGAAATTATCTCAATAAGGTATTAGCTATACAAAATAGGAAGAGAAGAAATTAAAATGCACTTTTAGCAAGAGAAGAGCTTTATGAGCAAAGTTTATGGAAGAAGGGAAAAAAAATTTAAGGAATTTTATTTTGTTTCAGTCAATAATGCTATAAAAGTAACATATACTATTTCCAAATATATACATTAAAAACTTGTTTATCATTAAATTTCATATTAAAAACTTGTTTATCATTAATTATTTAAATTAATGCATTATAGATCTATAATTTGTATTCCACCAATAAATATCCATTTTAATTATGTTATGGTAATACCTTAATAAATATAATAACTATATGATTTTTATAATTATATACAAAACATCAATATTATTCAGTTTTATAAATAGCATTTGTGAAACTTTTAACAAGAAAAATTGGAAGCTCTCAGATAATACGAAGCGATAAATGATAAAATGTTTTGAGACGATAAGACTATTTTTGGGGATTTGGAGGAGTCCTCAATTTAATATAAAATTCTATCTTAAACAGATAGTTTATAAATGGGAAAACATAATTCCGCATCACGATGCAAAGCACTCTACTCAAACTATCAATAATAATAATAAATAAATAAATAAATAAAAAGTGAACTACCTTGCAAAATGCAGTGCAAAAGTAGTGCAGAGAAGAAAATTTGCCAAAATACCAATAATGCACAGCGGTTTCTAGCAAACACTATCTATACTCTTGCCTGTAAAAATTGTTTCCCCACCGTCAGTATAATAATCCGGAATGTCTCCCAGTATGCCACCCAAGCCACCTCCTTCTCGCAATAAAGGAGCCAAAGATGAGTTGCGGGTAACCGTTGAGGCCAATAGCCTTTTGTTTTCTTGACTTAAGTCTCTGTGTCTGTTTAATAACGAATCACGATTAGGATATCTCCTAGGTGGCTTATAGCTAGAAGTACTTGTAGTCTAAAATTAAATGATTAAATTAACAAATAAAATAAATATAATTTTGTGCTTTTTTCAGTTTTTAAAAATAAAAAGAACATAACTTTAATAAGATAAATTCAATAGCTCAAAATCCTGACAAGAATAAAATATTCACAATTAATAATTCACAAAAAAAGTAATTAGATATCAATAATAGCTTCATAGACAGAAGAAAGTGTTAACCAGCAATTATAATAAATAAATATTTTATGGAAATGCATCATTAAATGGTGAATCTTTATAATAAATTTTAGAGAAAAAGGTAATTCAATCAGAATAATACACAAAGATTATCTTATATAAATGCTGAAAAAGACAAACCAGCAAAAATTACAACAAATACTTAATTAATTAATAAAAATTAAATTAACTCGAAGAAATAAAGCAAGAATTCTTTCAAAAATTTCATATCAAAATGAAAATGAGAAAAAACAAACTACTGAAATAAAATAAATCCATAATATGCTTCACTTTGTAATAAAGCCATTACTTGTCATCATTCAAAATATTTTTCAGTTACCAAATTAATAATTTCAAAAACAAACAAAAAATACCCAAATTATGGAAAATTAATTTTTTTTTAAAAAAAATTCGCAATTTCTTATAAAACTCTAATAGATTAATAGAGTATATTAAACTGAATCATAGGGAATATGTAGAGTTTATTCCCCACTAAAACAAACATTTTATACAAAATATGCATTCAGAAAAGAAATCCCTTGTGCTTATCAACATATTAAAACAGATAAATTGTTATTTCATTTTAAAATAGTAGTGTTTAAAAAATATTGAAAGCATCATTACATATGAATTTTTAATTTAGTTTTCAAAAAGATTCAAAGACAATGCTTTTTCCTAGAGACATGTTTATAAATCACTTTAAGATAACAAGGTGGAATCCAAATCTATTCATAATAGGATGTACCAAATGCACAATAATTTAAAAGAACTTATGGTTGTATTAAAATGTGTCTTAAAGTAGTTATCAACTCACATACCATTAATGTAAAAGGAATAAATTTTATTCTTCAATTTTTCTTATAAAGAGTGAGCTTTTTTCTTAGCTGATAAAAATTCCATTTTTTTAATGAAAAAAAAAAAATGATGCCTTGAACAGACTACAAAATAATGTGTTTATTTTGTTGATAAAATGACTAGCTGTTTAACAGTTATTCTATCTGCAACACTTAATGCTTTTTATATGCAAATATAAAATGTCTACTCATACCTTTTTGGGCTCTCTTTCTTCAAAATGAACTGGACTCATTCTAAAAAAGAAAAAAAAAATGTTCATTGTGAGGTATGTGAATTTTTCTGTCATAAAATTATTGCAGCAATGCAAGCAATATCCAAGGAGTTTTTGGTAAAATTGTTAAAATATTACTTCATTAAATTTTAAAAATGAATTGATTTGAAAATGCAAATTAAAATTTGAAAATTAAATTAAATTTTGAAAATGCAATGATTTCCGAAAATGTTAATATTCAATAATAAACTTTTCAGAATTTTTCATCTTATACAAGGCAGAAGGAAAAATCATATAGCTCTGTTGCCAAAAAGAAACCTCTTTATATCTCACTACAAAATGATCAGTTGTTTTTATTTTGTTGTTAATTTATTTGATAATAATTAAATGATAATATCACATGATTGATGATAACCAAAGATATTTCTAAATCATTTCAGCCTGATGATTATTGCCATTATAAAACCATCATAACCTAAATTTCAGTAATATCTAAGTCAACTCTTTCTATATTAATACAATATTTTTTTTAATTGAACATAAGACTTCTCTTCATTTTAATCTCATTTTTTAAAAATAATTGTTTACATGTATGCATGTCTGCTGTGTCCAAACGAATTTACTGCATTTCAGCCAAGTCTTTTGGCTAACAAATAATCCCAACGGTGACTCAATGCACCTTGAAATACAAAATTTAAAATTTCATGTAGAAACTCATTTATTTATTATTCCAGTGTGCATTTGCCAATAGTATCATAATTGAATATTGTATGAAAAAAATCAATGTTCTGTTGTAGAGAACTAATTATTTTCACTTACATGTAATTTATTTTCACTTAGATGTCAAAAGAATTGAAATTCAAATTCAGTCCAATTTTCTAATTTCAATACTTTTATCAAATGTCCTGGGGTAAAAATTAGAATATTTGCCCCAAATTTTAAACAAGTATGATCATAATACCTATTTTTACTGACTTTATTTATTTGTTTTCTTGATGAGTTCAAAGATTTTCTTTCCAAATGCACCAAAATGAGGAAAGATATTGGCAAGGCATGAAAAGAGAATTAATGTTCCAAGAATCATGAAAACATTTGTTACACAATCTAAATTTAATAGTTTGTTATACAGTTCAGTGGATGTTTTTATTTAATCATATCACCATTTTGAATTACATGCTTTGACTTTTTTTTGTCAGAATTTCCATGTGCTAATATTATATGTCATTCAAATTTGTCTTATTGTCATTTTGACTTCACTAATATTCAAGCAACATGGGTGTTGCTTGAGAACAAATAATTTACATTATTTTTGATAACCAAAATAAGATAGGTGTATATTTATAATTTATTTAAATTTTGTAAGGAGATATCCTAAAGTCAAAATTCAAATAAACTTCAATAAGATCAACAAAAAATTAAATTATTTAATAGTACCTGCAATTATGAAAGTTGAAATAACAATAATTAAGATTAACTAGAATAATTCACATTTATAAATACACAGTATTGCTTTAGAAATACACGCTAGAATGAAGCAACGTTAAGGGTAGATAAATTCATATATTTCCCCTTATAAAATAAAGTTTATTCTGTGTTTTTTTTTTTTTTTTTCAAATTTAAACTTCTAATTATGAACATCTAAGCTAAAATCTAAAAAAAAAATTAAAATTTTCAAATCATAATTGCTTTTAGAAGGTTTTTACAAATAACTCAATAATTTGATAATTTTTAAAAATTAATTTACATTCTAAGTTTTCAAAATTTATAAATAAAAAAAACAATGTATATTTTTCCAGAACAAACAAAACTACTTAACAACTGTCATATCTTAGTAGCACAAATAATAATAAAATATCTTTAAGTAGAAAAATTCCTATCTAAAATACTGAAATTTAAAAAAAAAATGTATGTTAAAAAAATTTTTTTAATCCTTATTCGAATTTCAACATACATTTATACATGGTCATACAAAAATATAAGATAATAATTGGAAGCATTATATCTTTAACAGATAAAATAGAGGAAGGGCTAATCACAATAAATCAGTATATCAAATCATTATTAAAATATCAGGGATAAAATTTAAAAAAATGACTCCAGAATAGGAACAAATAAACACTAAGTTCAAAATAAGTTGAAGATAGCCTTAATGAGAGAAAATTAATATATCCTTGTTTCATTTACACTAATGAAGCAGTAATTAGAAAGAAATTCTAATAAATATAAAATATTACCCACCAACTCTTTTTGTGAATATACAGAAAGCAATACAATTAAATTAGTTTCCTTTTATGCATAAAAAATGAATAATTGAGCCTTTTTGCATAAAAGAAAATCATAACAAAAGCAAAATTGACACCTCAAAAATTTTTCAAATAAAAAAATAATTTATACTTTACAAAAAGCATTAGTATTTTATTACTAAAGAATAAACCTCAAAATTACACATTGAAGTTTGATATAAAGGTTATAAATACTTATTTCTTAGAAAATGAAATAAATTTAAGCTAATTCATTACCGTTTAGATCCATCACTGCTGGCACTCTCCTTATTCTGAGTATCATTTTGCTCATTATGAGAAGACCCATCAGGGGGATCTGGAAACTTTAAAAAAATAATAATTAAACTGCTATTATGGAAAAAAAACATTGATTTCAAAAGAATTTCATTTGGATACAAAATTTTGTGCAAATGATTCAATCTTTTCAAATTATATAAAAAATGCATGAAAAAAAGGGTTAATTTCATCATTTAAAAAATTAAAATGAAGTTTAATAATTTACTAGATTAAAATATTTGCATCAAAATAATTATTATAATGAAATAGTTTTAAAAGTATTACAGAATTGCTTACCACAGTTTAGGTGTAAACATTTGATTTCATTCAAAGTGGTCAAAAGGGTATTCATTAAAATATCTTATTCATTAGACATGCTTTCATAATTACTAATGCAAATAAGTTTAGAAAATACAAAATCCATATAATTCAGAAAATTAGTTTAAAATAGCACAGTTAATATATATAAAATAATCCCCATTAAAGCTTTACAAATATTCAGTTGTAAATATATAAACAATAGGGGGAAAAAACCAACTTGCATATGAAAAATTAAGATATTATAAATTTTGTTTACTAAGTAAGATGTATGTATAAAAAAAATAGAAAGCTATTGAAACAGAAACTAGTGTTTTAAAATCTTATTAATGTAGAAAAAAAAATAATGAAGGTTAAAATTTCAAAAATCTAATAAATTAAGGGGAAATTTCTATTTATAGAAGAATTGAATGGCTAGTAAGCAAAGAAATAATGCAATACATCTCATTAAAGTTGGAAAATCTCCTAAAATTTTAAAAAATTCAAAAAAATAATACCAAAAATATAGCTTATAAAGGAATCCTAAAAATTTTAACTTAACCAATTCATTAAAAAAAAAAAAGAAGAAGAAGAACAGCTTTACCAAATCATTTTCATCCCTTTGTTCAGAATTTTCATTTTCTTGTTCATTACTTCTAGAAAAACATGCAGAAATAAAATATAAATTATACTAAAATTATGTTCAACATGTACTTTATAGTAGCACAAAATTAATATGAATAATATCAAAACTATGCAAATATTTCTGCAAGTATACATAGATTGAAATTTTTCAGTGATGTCTTTAGGAACAATTTTATGCTTACATCACAGAATATTTCATAAATACTGCTATGTATGTATTTACCATGCAGCACAATGTAAATATCTTTATACCATTCAAATGGTAAATAATTTTTCTAATGCTCCACCCTTCAACATATTGTGCTTTTAAAAATGATAGCTTAAATTTTATTCACTGAAAGAATACAAATTTAAAAAAAAAAATCCAAATTATTCAATATTTAAAAAAAGTTAAAATGCAGAAAAAAATTATAAAAGACACTAAATATTTTATTTAGATGTGAAATAAAATAGTTTTTAATATTATTTTATAAACATAAAAATATTAGTTAAAATATTTAAGAAAAATTAACAATCTCCACTAGTTAAAATGTAACATTTAAAAAATCTAGAAACAAAAGGATTAAAAAAATAAATTATAATGTGTCACAAAAATGAAATATTTAACTGAAAACTTAACTGAAAGCATTACCAATTCAAATAAATAATAGTGATAACCATATGTGAAATTATTCACTTGAGGAGAACATACAGAAATAATTATGACATTCTTTTGTTAATATCACAAAACATTGAATTGATATAGTGTTGAATTTTATAAAGTTATTCAGTTATTTTATCTACTATGAAAATTATATAAAAAGCAAGCTTCTTAAGAAAATTCCATTTTTAAAAATTACAATGAATTAATAATTTTAACTCAGTTACATGCTTCAAATTTTTTATTAAAAAATAACACAGAAGACAACTGCACCTATTTCGATCTTCATCTTTCCCATCAGAGCCTTCATTACCGTCACTCTGTTGATTTTCATCATTTCTAGCATGCCTGTTTTTTGGTCGTGCTCCAGTAGAATTCATGATGGCTATAATTTGAATTACAAAAAAAACGTTTTCATTTAAATTTGTAAAAAAAAAATATTTAACTTTAATTTTTTTAGGTTTTAAATACCATATCTACATCTTTTAAAAAAAGAACATTCCATAATACAAGAAATATGCAATTTTAATTTAAAGAAGTAAAACTGTTAAATAGGACAGTTAATAATGTTTAAATAAAATATTCCATTCTACATATTTATTTCTATGGCTTTCTACTCCTTATCTACAATTTACATGTATGTGATCAAATTTTTCTTTAAGGTACAGTTTAAAAAATTAAATTAAAGAATTGAAATGAAAATCAGATTTAAATCAAACTTAACATTAATAAGAAATTTGAATTCATTTCTCATTATAATTAAAAATTACATTAATACTAAAGAGCTTGACTCAGAAGTACAAAAATAACTATATCATTCTTGTATGAATAATAAACTGAAAAATACAAGAAAAATGTTTTAAAAAATCAGAACAAACTGAAAAAAAATCATTTTTTTAATGCTAATGCATTTTTAGGTTTGATTACAGAAGATTAAATTCTCTTTCAAAATTAATTTGAAAATGTTTTTTAATTAATACTAGCTCCAGAAAATTATTTTTGAAACAATCACAAACAAAACTGAAAGACAAATATAATAATAACATGCTGTAACAAATTTTAAATTATTATCAGACATAAAATTCAAAGATTAAAGTTATACTTATGACCAAAGCAGAGAAACATAAACAAATGGAATTAAGATTAAATTAGCTAAAAGGTGGCCAAATAACTTTTTCCTTTTTCCATATTTAACTCAAAAATATGTTATTCTAACTAATTAAAAAGTATTTTCTCAAATTTATCAAATTTTCTTTTGATTTCAGAGATTAAATAATTTCAATTTCATAAAAATATTATTCTTTTTTTACAATGAAAGTAAGTAACATATATAATACATTATTTGCAATACTTAGACTGATTTCAAAACGCTTAAAGCAATTCAATCAAAATAATTAGTTACTTGAGGTGTTAAAGCAAACAACATTTTTGCTTGCTTGATGGGCAAAGAAATTGGCAAATGATAACATTCCCTGGTTCTTTTAAACAATTAGTAAACAAAAATAGATAATTCTAGAGTGATGCTAAAGGGACACAAAAATGCAGGATAACATATTTGTGTTTTCCATGAAAATAAGAAACATTTTTATTTGTCTTGAATACTCGAAATTTTTAATATGTCAATCTTTCGAATCTTTTTAACTGTCATTAGTTCTAGTTCCTTTAGTTTCATGATTAACTTTTAAATTATATAAACAATAGACTTATTTTAACCAGAAACAAACTACACAAAGCCTTTATTTTTAGATCAAATTTGTTAAAATTGCTGATGCTTTTATTTATTTTATTCAAGGTAACTATTCAGTATAATTAGGTTAAAGTTTTATTGATATACTTACAAAACATAAGTATTAATACCTCTAAAATTGCAGAGGGAATTATATGACTACAGACTGATTCTAACTAAAAAGGCAAAATGTTATATATATTATTTAAGAGCAACACAGATTTTTAAGAATTATTTTATCATAAAAAAATAATGTTTCTTCTGAAAATAAAATAGAGAAAAATTAATATGGTATGTGAAAACTAAAAGTGAGTGGAAGAGTATGAGTGATCATTACAGGTGTACATAATATGAAGTTCCTTTTAGGAATAATTATAGCAAATCTTTTATAAACTATTTGTTTTCTAGGTCTTATATGAATGCTTTTACAGCAATATTTCATTGAGAAATCATACATTAATACAATAAAAATAACAGATATAAAAGTAGATGATGTTTAAAATTGCATATAACATTTATAACATTAACAAACTTTTAAATATCAAATAATTTAGTAATGTCTTTTCATACATGTTTCAATAATATGTAAAATGTGTATTTTAAAGATAAATAGTTCATACACATCAATAACATGGCAAAAAAAAGTAGATTTAAGAATAAATTACTCAGTACTTTACACACTAAATAATGATTTCTTTAAAAAAAAAAAAAAAAAAAAAAAACTGGATTTTACATGGTAAAAATAACAGCTAACCTGCTTGATTTACTTTCCATCATGCATCAATATATAAATAAAATCATTTTGATATTTAATGGTCTCACAGCAAGCACAATTAATATAAATAGAACAAAATTTTATCAATTAGGGATCAACTAAGCAAAATCAAGAGCTAACCTGAAAAAATACTATTTGTATGCACAATGTTAAAATGATAATGAATTGGGGGGAGGGGGAAGTAAAACTAGTAATTAACTTTTTTTTTTGCAAATATAATAAATTTCGAAATTTTATGCAAAGAAGCGCGCAAAAATAGATCCCTTTAATTATGTCTATTTTAAATGACATTTAAAATTGCAAAAATTTTCTAAAATTAAGAATGCTATAACTTGATTCAATATTATAAAAACAGAGAGAATTATTAAAAACTTTATCACGCAATGATTAAAGAGAAAAAGGTTTGTGAAAGTATTTTTACTTACGTCAGGTAAATTCAGCCTTTAGTATCTTTCCGGTGATTTATTATTTGCTGTAAATCTATCACAGATTTAAACACTCTTTATAAAATGGAGTAAGCATCTACTTTCTATTTTCTTTATTCAAAAATGCTGATTATGAGTAAATTGTCTTTAATAATGTATTCAATCAGGAAAGAATTGCTTTAACCTGTCGTACCGATGTTTGTAAAATTCACCGAGCTTCAGTTCCCATAGAAACGCAGAGGAACTTCTAGTTGCCAATATCCTGCCACAAAATTTATGTAGAATGAGTTACGAACTGTTAGCTTCACACCAAATACTTGTAAATTTATAAGTGAATACAATATTAATTTCGAAATTAAAAAATGATCACGGAAAATTTTCACGTGGATGCATCTTCAGGTAGAGCAAAATTTCTGTTTTACCTGCACCGGTAATCACAAGCAACTGAAGGATTTCACGAACTGCTATTCAATAAAAATGTGCTCTGAGCTGTGCGCGGCGGCACCCACACACCTGAGCAATACGCATTCTCTCATCGCCTCGACCACTGAGATTTCGCGCATTTGTTTCGAAGTACGTCCCACCTCCATAAGCAATGGTGGATTACCGCACAGGCGCACCAAGAAATTCATCTGGGGAGTCGAAGACCCCAAAAGTTGCTACATACTTAAAGAGAAATAAAATTTACACTTATAAGACAAGACCATAAACCATTAGGAAATTTGTTATGCCTCCTTTTTTGCTTAGTCTGGGATACATTTCAGGGTTACAAATGATAAATTTATTTTTATGTCAATTAATTGCTGTTTTTTATTTTTATTTAAACCTTTTATTTAAATTATGTAATTGAGAAATAAACTGTAAAATACATCTGTTTTTTGTATTAAAATGTACAATAGTGAATAGGGGGGGAGTAAATCTTTATGCATGTTACAATAGCTTTACTTCTGGTCAATTTATTTTCAGAATAATTCCCAACTAGGCAGGTAGAAAATTGCAGGTTATTAAATTGAATTGCATTAAATGTTTGTTATATTCACGAAAAAAACAAAATATTGCTATTCATACTTGAACAAGTTTGTCTTGAGTTCTGGATTATCACGTAATATAAAGCAGTAAACCTAAATAAAATATAGTAACAATAAAGTTTTAGAAAAAATCTTATAAAGAATTTTTTAAATCTTTCATACATGATATTGAAAATTTTATTGAAAATCAACATATTTTGATGTTGAAAATATTAACGTTAACAGAATATAAATAACTTTTTTATTGTTTTTAGATTAAATGTAAACTTTAAATATAAAAGGCCAAATAATTAAATTATATATAATAATTTCTAATTATCAGTCTAAAAATTATTTTCTAATCCTTCAATTCCGACCACTTTAACTTCCTGGTTGTGAGGGTTTTTATTTTTCCATTGTGATCAAAACGCGGTATTAAATTCCTTTCTAAAACTAACAAGCTCAAATTACTTTCATCCTCTCTCTTCTTCGTGCTTTCTGCTTTCTTAATTGAACGCTGTGTTGCTCTCGTCATGGCTTTGACAAAGAAATCTCAATAAAAGATGAAAATTGAGCTATTTTCTTAAAAACCTAATGATTGGAAGAATGAAAATTTTTAGAGAACTTCAAGCGCGTTTCATCAAAGAATGTATAACATAGCTTAATGTAAAGAATGTAAAACATAGTTTAGTAATTGCGAGGCCAAATAGAGCAACTTCTGAAATTTTAGAATGATTTATTTCAGCACTGGAGGTATTTAATGAATAAGGAAGAAGCGATGAAATATGTCAGTCTATTCAAGAACAGAAGACAAAAAGAGATGAAAATTTTCCCTCACTTATTTATAATAAGATTTTGATAAGGATTTCTTTGACACATGTAGAGTTAAGAACCGAAAATTTAGATATCTTTAAAATAATGTTGCAAACATTAAGGATTTTTCCCCCTTCAATCGGAGTGTGAGAATCTGTTGATTCTTTCAGTTTTATAGAGTGCATGTTAATTAATTAAATAAAATTAATATGATTATATATTAATATATACTATCATATTATATGTGTATATATATATATATATATATATATATATATATAGTTTTAGCTATATTGCAATGAAATATAGCTAAAACAATATAAACGTATTAACTTCACACAAAATTAATTTTCTTTGCCCTCACGTCATAAAGGATAAGAATCTAGGTAATGATTCAAAATAAATCTGCGTATATATATTTTCCATTAAAGTACAGAGTCATTTTTCTAAAAGTATCTATCAATGAAAAAACATTTCGCCAGCGGCAAAAGCTTTAACTTTTTTTTTCCTCCGTATTATTCGAAACATTTGCTGAAATTTTCATGCAAAGACCTCTATTAGTTTTTCACATATAATATTTATAGTGAGAAGTTTTTATGAAAATCTAAATGTTGAGAAAATTACAGTTAAAAATTGATTTTAATTGAAAAATATAGCTCTGATGGTCAAAGGAATCTAAAATTTTCTAGGAGAAAATCTTAGGAATAAAAATTTTTATAAATCAGATTAGCTTTTCAGCATTTTGTAGCCAATTCTTCGGCATTAATCATAATTTCTTTCTTTCTTCCCCCCCCCTTTTTTTCGCTAAACTTTTGCTTTTGAGAGGCCATGTGTTTTAAAGTCATTAATGTCGTTCATGTTCATTTAATGTCAATCCAGTAACTACGTAAATTCCAACCATTCAAATTTAAATTGTTTAAAATTGACAATTGCCTTTAACACCATCATTCAACTAAAGCAGAAATAACTGGTAACCTAGATAGTTTGTAACTTTTCAAAATGCTGCTTCTGATTGTCATATTTCCATGATGTACCATCAGAATTGTATTTTGCATTTTTTCGTACAGTTCCGTACACAGTAACTTTTGACTGCGCATTTTCATTATAGAAGATTTTTATTACGTTGCCGATTTATCCTTAAATGACTAATCGAAAGCCTTGCTCTTTGATACTTGCACTAATTGTCAAAACCTTTAAAACACTGACTCCACACAATGAGAACAAGAGAGGTAAAATGCATCGCTAACTGTATGTCCTGTAAATAGCTTTCGCTGCTACGAATTATAATTCCGCAATAATTTTGCTGTTTATGGATGAAGTGGTTTATTGAAAAGTTGCCCAATGCATTTTTTAAAATTAATTCAGATCATAAACGTCTTTAAGATCATCATAGACAAAATAGCATTAAAAGAGAAAAATATTGCAACTTTAGCGTAATTTATGGTCTTTGAATATTACTTTCGGTACGGTTTTGTTGCAAAGGTATTTATGGTCATTATAATGTTTCTCAAATTCACAATGAAATATATATATAAAGATAAGCGGTTTTAGAAGGATGAAAGTATAAACTAAAAAAAAAAGTTTTAAAAAATTGTCATTGAAGTATGCAAACAGTATTTTCTTTAAAGTAACTAAGAAGCTTAATTTTCTGTAATAAAGGAAATCGATTACACCAAAAGGTAGCAGATCTATTTTTTATACCATTTTAACTATCTCTAGTTTAAATTAAAGTCTTTAAACATTATATAAAACTCAACTTTGATGATTGAAAGAAATAGCATCATATTATATTTCATTTTTAGGAGTACTTTCTACAGTTTATCAACGAAGTGAAATAATGTTTCTTAATTCCTTCGCATATAATGACTAGTCCTCGTGCATTAAATTGCTGAATTTTTAGTTTGAAATTAAGTGAACGCATTATGTAATTTAAAATGCAAAATATCTCTTAAAAACGTTTCAGTATACCTAATGCTCTTATATTATTATTGGAATTAAAATAATAATAAATGTCCCAAATAAGGTGTGTCATCCAATCAGGAAAATAAATCCATAAATTAAGGGTTTAAATTATGTCTTAGATTTCAGAAGCAGAAAGTAGATCTTTCTTTAAAAATGCATTTATTTTGTTTTTAAATATTTTTTAATCATAATTTAAACAGAAAATTTTTTCCTTTCTGCTCTTTATTCTTAAAATAAAATCTTAAAATAAGTCTTGCTGTTCCAAAATCTGAGTGAAATGATGAAAAAAGGCATCACTTTAATTTTGAAA
This sequence comes from Argiope trifasciata, assembly GCA_026543055.1. Classification (NCBI taxonomy): domain Eukaryota; kingdom Metazoa; phylum Arthropoda; class Arachnida; order Araneae; family Araneidae; genus Argiope; species Argiope trifasciata. Next base: position 762,440 of record JAPMOQ010026707.1, on the reverse strand, counting down.
GAATTATTGAAACAAAAAAATATTAGTTTCTTTATGTTATGCAGAAGACTTTTTATTTAATATTGTTAACGTTTTGTTAACATTCAAACATTGTAATATTTAAAGAGTCTCTAAAATTGTATGTCCAATCGGTTGGACAGAGAAAAGATTGCTCTTCCCTAATCCAGGCAACACATTTTCATTAACAAATTAGTCAAAAAATACACAAAAATTCCATTAAAATAATCTGTGGTTTATTGATGTATATAAATATGAAAGTAAGAATCGATAAATGAGTATGGATCTAGAATCATCCTCAAATTTTTACTGCTTGGTAAAATTCATTCTCATCAACTAATATAAATATAATGAGTCTCAGTCCAGATAAAAGGTATATCTTAAACAGCAACTTACATTCTTTAGATTATTATCTTAGCTAAATAAGCTATGAATCATAATATCTAATTCAAACATACAATCTGTTTTCGTCTGTTGCCTTAGGAACGAGGATTAACGGATATTTGAAGAAGTTTATTCGACACAGCTTATTAGAAATTATACTCACCTTTTCTTGAAGTAGATTAAAACGAGTTTCTAAAACTACTATTGCAATTTAGATTTTGTTTTTCTGCTTGTTTTTTATTCTGAAAGACCAACATTAGCAAAAAAATTGCTAGGAAGTATTTCTTTGTAATAAATTGTTTGGAACATGTAAGCTTGATTCTGATGAGTTGTGGCATAGAGAAAGATCCTATTTGAGAATTTACTGTTTAGTTAAAAATATATAACTGTCATACCAAACCTTTTCAATAAAATTTAAGCTGTTTGACTAATTAGAGTTACATCTTGTTTTGACGCCATTCGGGAGCTACTGGGAATCAGTTAGGTAATTTTGAAAAATAAATAATCGAGGCTTCTGATGAGCGAGGGTGAGCAGAATGAAATTGATGGAAGATGACGCGTTCAAACTTAATAAATAAAGCTGGAATGAACAAGGACAATGAGGAAATATCAATCAGCATAAGGTCAGTAAAATTTAAAAAGGGGATCCGATTTCCTAAATGCAATTGAAGCAGACTTGACATCCACTGAACAACATGAAGATCAATTTAGTTCTATTATTTCATGTTGATGGAAATCAAATTCACTAAAAAATGATGCAATTCAAAAGAAAAAATACCGAATAAAAATCAGCAGTGAAAAGGAATAACAAAAAAAAAAAAATTATGTAATAGTTTAGTTATATTAATGTCCCGTTTTAAAGCAACACTTGGGCTATTTTGGAATGGCCCTTGTAATTTAGAAACACAGTCGATTGACGAGGACGATACCTGAACTAGCACACCCTCTCCAAACTTCCACAACACACCAGTGGGAAAACGTTTGGCTCCGATGGATTAAATATGTACCAAACCCTCTTACACGATAGTTCTTTGGTGGAATCGGGTATCGAAAACGAAACTCTCCGGTTCCGAAGTCAAGACTTTATCACCAGACTACAGCTGCCCGAATAACACAAAGAAAACTCTAGTCCGGGTGAGTCTCTTTTCGTAAGATGGCTTGATAATAAAGTTAGAAAAGTCGATAAGCCGGGAAGCTACTTGTTATTATATTCTAGGCTATGTGGCTCCCTTAACACACCAAATATACCCAATCTCTTCTTTATCACGCTCAGAGAAAGCAAACCCAGATAATTTTGCTTAACTTTTGGTGAGTTTAATCACGCATACGAGCACAGAAACATATATGTCAATAATTGGTGCTGTTTAATATAAAAGGATTAAAAATACAAAATTTTTTATAAACCAAAGAGACATTATTATTATTTAGATATCATAGTTTAGGAAAACTCTGAAACGTTCGATTAAAACACAAAATTAAAAAAAAAAAAAAAAAGTGAGATTTTTGACATCACTTAGCCCTCACAAAAGAGTCAATATTTGGAATAAAACTCATGTCACTTTCTACATTCTGTTTGTTTCTGTACTTATATATCAAAAATACTTAATTTAAAAATGCACGCATTATAAAAATGATTTTATAACATAATCTCATGAGAGATGCACATGATATTGTAGTTGAGCATTTATTCTAAAATGGGAATGACGATGTTCTAAGAAACAATTTTCGAGCCAAATTTTCTGATAGTACAATTAACGGGTCTTCTTCAATTGATGGCACTTTAATTTTTTAAAGTGATCTTTAAAAATATATATGATCCATTAATTTTAATCTTTTATTTTTTGGAAAGCAATACCTAAAATAAACATGAAAAGAATCACTGGATCCATAGGTTGGGAATCGCTGGTTTAAACTATTATTCTTTGTGAATTACACATAGCAAAAGTTTATATGGGCATAATTCACCAAGCGCATATTAAAATAATTCTGGAGTTAAAAAATTTCTGAATGTTTTCTGAACCTTTGTTTAAAAGAAATTTAATACATTTTCAAATTAGTTTTGAACTAGCAACAACTTTTCATCCAAAACATAATTTTCAACGATATATATATATTTCTTTTAATGTTTTTATATTCCCTGGGAGAGTGCATCTTTTTTCTAAGATGAAAAATAACTTTTTTCAAAAATTGAGCATCTCTTTGTGTACACATATTGTTTTTCATTTCTTTTAAATGTACTCAGTTCTAATTTTTGCCAAACCAGTGGCTTAAGGATTCTAAATGTCGGTTCAATTATTGTTATCAATTACATACCTATTTATATTGATGTTGAATTTAAATATGGACACAAGATTGTTAATAAATGAAATTCATATAAACAAAATTAAAGAAATTCAACTGTCAAACCATAGCTACTGTTTCAATTAAAGTGGTACATTGAAGCAATTTCTTCTTCGAAATATGAGATAGTATATTTCTTAAGTAGAAATAACTGGTTTGCTTTTATTAGGCAATTCAGTGCCATAATTCTATATACCAAATTTCAACCGTCTAGCTCAAAGCGGTTTTTAGTTATTGTGTTCACAGACAGACTGACAGATAGATATAATTCCAAAGATGTATTTTTCCAACTCAGGGAGATATGAAACTCAGGTATTTGTCAAAATCTCGAGCTCTAACTTTTCACGATTATAGTACTTTCTCTATACTTTATATAAGAGAGATCAAAAATGAGTAAATGAGACGAAATAGAGAAAATTAAGGCAATTTAATTTTTTTAAAGAAAGAAAGTGAAAACTGAGTGGTTGAATAGCAATTTCTAACCGGCCTTACTATCAACTCCATGGTAGTGCCCCCCCCCCCCAAAAAAAAACATTCTCCTTGTATTCGCCGTTTCATCATATAACTGTGCAATATTTTTTCATCGTTTAGCACTAATATGTGTGCTGAATAAACGGCATTGTTTATTCTCATCTTTCATTTACTATTATCTATCATAAATTAATAACTGATTTTCATTCTCAAATTTCGATTGTTAGATACGATTGACTAAGAAGATTGTTGTTATTTGTTTTGGGTTGTGAAAAATATTATGGAAAATCAGTTACATTTGTAAAAATGAAAATAATTGCTAAGAGGTAATTGGAAAGGACTACAAAGAACACTTCAAGTTATGGGAATAATTACAAAGAACACTGCATTGCTTTAGTTCCTGAGGAAAAATTGCCCCCAGTGGTGGATTTTTGACCATGACAGCTGTTTGAAACCGCTGGCTAAAGTTTAAGTAATAGCAGATAAATTTTAAATATAATATTAATGTATTTATCAAATAAAAGTTGTTAAAAAATTCTATAAATTACAAAATAAAAGGATAATATTAAAATTTTGTCAAATTATGATGTCATCATAAATTATCATTATTCACTTAGTAAGGAAGTTACTTAAATAATATAATGCACAAACGAGATATCACAAAGTCATGAGTCATTATGAATAAATACATAAAAAGAAAACGCATCCTCGTAAGGTTGTTAGAATGAAAGGTAATTCATTAAAATGCTGATTAAGCTAACAATGATTTGTGTTCTGCTTAGGACAGCATACTACTTAAATCCACCACAAATCGGCATTGCAAATGTCTATAAATTGCACTTATATATCCAAAGTAAAGATGGTAACCACGAAAGGCTTCTCTGTCCTTCTCCAAGGCCTCCAAATAAATCTAACTGACAAAAACACCGCTTTATCCTTGGTGGGGTCTATGATCGAGTCCTATGGGCTGCTACGGTACAGTACCTCCCGTTGGAGGCACGGCTCGCCATCGGTAGGGGGTAAACAATCCCACACAGTATTTCTGTATCCACAAGGGTGAAGGGAACCAATTGCCTGGCCAGAAGCGTCTCATCCCCAATTTAGAAGTGGTCCCCAAGGAGTCTGAAAAAATGGCAAGCCATATTATTGACTCTTCGTCTCGCCCGAAGGCACTCGGAAATAAATACTGAATGACCGGGGCACCGCAACAGCAACATTGGCAGGAGCGGTGGTTGAGTTCCAAGGGCAATCACTGGTCCGGGTACAACCCTTCCCGTAGGAAGTATGCCCCGCCATCTATGGGAGGAACCAGATCCCTCACCGTCCTATATTTTACCCACCGGATTGGTGAGATCCAACCCTCATGCTGCCACCAACCTCCCGGAGGTCGGAGAAAACGGTTAGCAATATTTATGAAACTTTATTCCAGAGTAAGGTATTTTGCTTGGCTTAGTATAGCCAAACATGGCCCTTGTGCCAATAAATAACACAAACCAATCAACCAACAGGATTAGGTAATCATTAGTAATTTTTTAGTGATTTATCCCTCATAATTTATCCCCCTGAAAATGAAATAGAAAATTTTTATGAAGACACACCCTTCCTTGCTCTTCTTAATTTTTTCCAAATAATATCAAGAATTTCTTTTCTACAACTTTTAATCAAAGATATTAAAATAAAAACCACTGTTTCAGAATTCTTCATTGGCATCTATCCCTAACTCATCAAAGTTAATCTGAGCTCTAGGAACAGAGAACCGACATGACCTAAAATTGTTAATAGCTTTTAAATAAAAAATTTATCATGTGGAATTATGCAATTGCCAACAAATTGAATTTAAACTGTTCATCTAAATTTGCGTGTGTGAAGGCTAAAATGCCAAAATAATTCTAACAAAATGGGACAAAGCTCCCAACAAATTGTAACATAACATAACGCCATCTTGCGCCCCCGGTGCCTATAACATTAAGTTATCTAACCGGTTAGAAGGGTATAAAATAGAAGGAAAAAAAAGGAAGAAAGAGATAAAAAATAAAGAAAGATAGAGACGACAAACCATCCAGGTATCTCCAGAGAGAATCCCATTGGTGTCGAATCTTACACGACTACATTCAGTTTTTGGGTGAGGTAATAATTACATGGGGGGAACAAAAAAAAGTTACTCTTTGGAAGCTATATTTTTGGATGAATATGATTGGCAATTTGGTCTCAGCTATTGTATAATCCCGAAGAGGTCTTGGTATTTATGGATATGGTTTATTATGGAGTGGATCTTGTTGCGTGAGTGAGTGTTTGATGCAACCCTCCTGTACCATTCTTCCTCAAAACGTGGCTCTGGCTTTCTCATGTGCCATGAGAGAGTCAGTAAGCATTCGGTAGCATAGTGAATTGGGGATCCTATTTCCCCACAGCTACAGCAAGGAGAGATGGCCAGATGAAATCTGTGCAGGTATGTTGCGAATGAACCATGTCCAGTGAAGAAAAGGACATCCGCTCTGTTCCAGTTGGTCGCGTAGAGAGAAACTTTCAGCATTATATTGAATATGGATCGGCCTGTTTCGCCTTCTTCCCACTCCTTTTGCCATATTGACATCCTATCGGTTTGGAGGATGCTCTTCAGATGACATTTTGGAAGCTTCATTGTATTATGATCTTGATTAGCGCTAGCAGCTGTTTTAGCTAGTTTATCCGCCGCTTCATTCCCCTCATAACCTACATGTGCCTTGATTGTAACAGATGCGAATGTCTGAATGTTTCGTCTTTGCGTCTTATTTGGGTTTAATCTCAAAACATGTATTATAATTAACATCATTTGATTTTTTCTTACATGTGAAGTTTTTTCTAGTTTTTAGAGAATTTTTCTTCGAAAACTGAATTTTAATTATAAAGAATTGCGATATCAATTTCTATCTGCATATGAATCCTTTCTATATGAATCATTAGAATACTCATTACTTAAGCTTACTTCAAAATCAAGGTGTTCATAAACTGTTTCTCTTAAAGTAATTATTAAATTTTTCCATCATCTGTTACTGTGAACAAGTAAATATTAATATTTAAAAATAATTTTACCATAAATAATCCTTCCGCATAGCACAATGATATTTAGTCCTTCTTGAAAGATCTTTAGCAATAAACATTTTTAGAATAATATTTACCTTTTACAAAAATATTTACTCTACAGGAATGGCACTTTGAATATGCAAACGAAATGCTATACGTAAAAGTGCTTTCGACGCTCTTAGAGGCTTTCCCAATGACATTGAAAAATCTCAAGTGATAGATGATTTGGCTGTTTGGGGATTACTTTGAAGGCAGCTGAGAGCCTGATGTTATGATGGCTAATAACTGGTTATTATAGGGCACATATGTGGTCAAAATCTTAAGCATGATTTCCAATTTTGGCTAAGAAAAATTTAATAATTCATGTATATTTAATAAGCATAAAAATCTTACCCAATAAAAGAGGCTAAAATAGACCAAGCCTGTAATTATTGAGTCTATAAATTGTCTGCAATCTTTTATGAACATAAGGGTGACAAAAAAAACCCCTTCTTTCTAAGGTTACCACATAAGTGTAAGTGGGTTGCAACATTTAATATGCAATGCTGAAATATATTAGCACGTTAAAATCTAGCTAGTGAGCTACAAAATATTACAAAAAGAAACAATCTAAAGGAGATTTTCTATTTACAGCAATTACATTTCTCGGAACCAAGCCATTCTTGTGATGAGTCGCATTTTTCGGACTCGTACCAAGGGCCTCTGTGGCCTGGTGGTAAGGGTTCGACTTTTGAACCGGAGGGTTTCAGGTTCGAGACCCGGTTCAATTGAAGAACCATCGTATAAGAGGACCCGGTGCATGCTAAATCTATAATTTCTCCCTGCTGGTGTGGAGGAGAAGTTTGGAGAGAGGGTAACAGCTCAGGTGCCGTCCCCGTCATCTGATCGCAGTCAAGATTACGAAGACTGTCCCAAAGTAGTCTTAACGTTTCGCTAAAACGGAACGTTGATATAACTAAACTAAACTGACATTCACTATTTACAACCATTACCTTGATCTAGATTTATAGTTTGCTTTATTAAAAAGGGAAAGCTTCATTCTCGTGAGAATTAAGGTTAGATTAATATCCTTGAAGAATTCTACTCTCTCTTCTTTGGGGAAAAAATTAACTCAGAATTATTGTCAAATGTAATGAGAAATGCACTTCAACTGACCCTCCAATCTTCTGACTTTCATACCGCATCAGTAACGATACCACTAGAGTAAGAACAGAGTCATCACGAGCTTAATTTTTCTTACATACTGTGTGTAGAGAACCACATTAGTTTCGACCCAAAATTTATCGAGAAAATAACGTTTCAAATGTTATGTTTGTCTTATAACGTAAAAGTGTGTACCGCCTTTTTAAGACAAAGAGATGAGATATCCTTTCACCTCTTTCTCAAGTGTAAGAGGATTATTTTAATGCCTTTTCATGGTCTTAATTCAGAAATCAATTATTTGAAGTTCCGTTATAGTGATTTTTAGTTACTTATAGTTGTATAACAGTGTTAACTGTTATACAACTGAGACACGAACATCGAACTTTGGACGATAAAATTGAGACGAGTTGATACCATATTACTCTATTTGTAAATAAAAAACAGCATGTGAAGAATTTTTACGTTTTTATTCTTGATATATCTTTATAAGCTTATATATATGTGATGAATATTGCATCTAAAGAATTACTTTTGAAAGTAATCATGAATATTTTAAACAAGACGAAATTTTCTCTGTATTTTTTATTTAAGTAATAATGAATATAATCAATATTTTTAAATAATTATTTAATATATATTATTAATCTCTGAGGTAATATTTATTTCACATATAAATATACACATAGCTGTTTCAGCATAATTGACAAATTTTTCAGAGCATTTCATCCACCGCTTAAATTTTTTTTAAAATAAAAAAAAATCTTAGTTTATTGAAAAAATTATCAAATTATTAAAATTTGATTTCTTATATAATGTCACTTTTTATTCCTTAAAGTGTAACGATAAGATGTTTTTATCAGCTAGGCATGAGTGTTTTCGCTCAGTCCCCATTGATAACCATATTAGGAAAGTTATTGACCATATCGCTGATTGGAAATAAATCCAAGCTATCAATAGAACTTGCTCTGTCACAAAACACATTGCTTTTCTCACGCGCTGATACACATGTTAAAAATGGGTTGAATAGAAGATACTTTTTGAGCATGAAGGGACAAATGTACCTTCCATGTTCGCAATTAAAAAATTGTTTTTAGATAAACTAATATATTTCTTTCGTAGAAGTATTTTTAATGAGTAAGGTAACATTTTTTTCTTTCAATGTTAAAATAAAGATGATGAAATTATATTTGGGAAAAACATTGAAAAATATGCCAAAACAGTTTTTTCCGACTCTCATTTTGAAACTCATCTATTAATGACCATGCTCTTAGGTAAAAAATAATTAAAATATAATTATGGGTACGAAGGAAGATAACTATTTTTTATTCATTTCTTTTAAAAGGATAACATAGGTATATTAGGTGAATGTAGTTTTATGCCTGGAATATATTTTCTAGATTAAATTTCACTTATAAAATTAAAATAGTGAATTAACTTAAGGAGAAAAATTTAGACACCTGTGAAATTTGAGGTTAATAGAAACATGCATAATGACTGATACTTGGGTTTATTCTCCTCAATTAAAAAAAAGTTTTGATCGGGAAAAATTTAATTTACCCACTCTCTGATTTGATTTCTTAGCCTGAATTCTCTGTGAAAATTCATACTTAATATTAGGAATATTAATGGCATTCACTTAGTCCAAGTTTTTAATCTTTAATAAACTGTAGGACCTAAAAACTGGATTTGAAGTAGATAAGCTTCCTATTCAATTAATAATTTTGATATTTAAAGAATTTAATATATCATTCAGTGTGTCTATTCATCTCATTAACTGACAAATCACCAACGAAGATATTTTTCGAAATTCACTAAGAAACGAAAAAATTATCATAAATTATCTGCTGGTCAAGAATGTGACCACTTAGAAAAGGGGATATCTTTCAGTGTAAAAATTATATTCCAATGAGATATATTCCGTTTGTCAGAAAGTTCATTGTCTTAAAATAGATTCAGTTGTAGATTTCTTTCTTCAATATGCGTGCAAAACATGACATGGTTTCTGTGCAGTCTTGCAATAAAATGAAGTGAATTCTTTTTGCTTTTTGGATCTATCATTTTGATCAACTGAGTCTCCAATTTAACATATATTCATAATTATGTTGTCAAGATTACATATGAAGTTTCATTTTGAGTGCATGCCACGTTTCTGAACTATCTCGTTCATAAATCCAGGAATTCACAAACAGAAAATCAGTCAATTCTTTGACAAATTTAGACAAAATTTGATGCACAGCTATATATATAATTTCTTCTATCTATTATTAACTAATTGTCGCGTTTACATCCATGCAAACATATAGGCAGACTTCTCACGGCTGAATTTCTTCCAAAATTTGATAGAAATCTATAATTTTGAAGTATAGATCTTGAATCATTTTTCACTTCTTTCTTTTGTATTTTTGAATTATTCTTTGCAAAATCGTATCGAATAATCGATGAGTTTGCTTAACTTGTTCTATTTTGAGTTTCGTTCGTCAAATAGCTTCAAAATGGGTTTTTTTTTTTTTTTTGTACTCAAGAAAACCCCATAATCGAATTTCTTGGTAATTATAGTACCTTCTATTTCAATATTTTGTACACAGGAAAATTAAAAGCCTGAGATTTGATAATTTGGATTATGTCATTTGGCAATCCCCCCACACGAAAAACAACAACTATGGATTGTGTGTGTGGCAAAAACTGCGAGCTAGATCTGTTCCCTTTTCATCTATTAATATCATTAAAAGTAATGCTACCTGATTTGTATCAGTTTTAAAAATAATTTTAAATCCATTATTTTACAACGATTGATTGTCTTTTTTAACTAGATGTGAGTGAAATTTTGATTGGCGAACAATTGAAATTTCCTTGAAAAAGTGCTGCTGTTAATATACAAAGACCATATTTTAAAAAAATTGTACTCTTACTAAATAATGTCACAAATGATTAAATTATTTATGGTTTTAAACTTCAAAAACTGCATGCATTCCAATTTGTAACGCCCCCAAAAATAATTTTATTTATACATTTTATATACCTATCGCAATGAATTAACCAAAATCGGAATTTTTTCTTCTGAAATAAGAAACAAAAATGAGAAATATATCTAACATACAAAAAAAAAAGTCAATACATGTTTGAAGGTTCAATTGAAAACGCTTTAACTACCTAACATAACTGTTTTGTAATAGCCATTTTATTTTACTTCTCTTAAAGATTTGTAATTTTTTTTTTGTCTTGCTCAAAACTCTCCCTTTCCCATCCTAAGAGAATTTTGCTTTAGCGTGCTGTGGGTCGAATCTCGGTCAGATAGAACTTTTTGACCATGTCGACCACTTGAAAAGGACTAAAAAAGATCGGCATTTAATTATATCGTATCAAAGGAAAAAAAAATCGACTACCTCCAACATGATTACTACAGCAGTAAATGGAACTGTCGTAAAAAGCGTCAACGTTCAAGTCTCACCACACTCTAGCCAATAGAAACTACTTAAAAAGCTCATTTTGTCTTCGCGATCGATAGCGACTTCCTTACCACTCGGACAGAATGGTAATTACTCGAATATTCGTGGAAAACTCGTGGTCAGTTTTTTTTTCTATACCAACCTTCCCTCAACTAGGTCACAGGTTAGGAGAAAATGCGTAGCCCTACAATTCTCCATCTTAATGAGAGTATAGCGTGTACAAACCGTCATATGCGAATATCCGGAGCTTGCAATGAGCCTCATCTGCATTACCTAGATAAGGGGAAAAAGAAAGGGACGCCCTGTAATGATATCCACTCGGTGGTATGGAATTGATTTCCTCACACTCTCAAGGATGTAAGTTCGGGGACGAAACAAGGCCAGAGATAGTTCGGCTCAATGAAAGAAATGCGTGCAATACGCAGATTTCGTTCCCCCGCCTTTCTTTATTCCATTCCGCTGAAAGGAAATGTGTGATTTCACTGTTGGAAAGACATAATGTTTGATCGAAGTTGTGTGAATGCGAAATGAAAAAAGGATTTTCACGCATTTTATGCATGATTCAAAAAATTCGAGTTAAAAGATGAAATTAAGGTGAATACATAATAAGATATTATCCGTTACAAGAAAAAAAAGACTTTCATGCATTTGACCTAAAATTTTAAGAAACATATTGCAATTGCAAAAGTGTTGATAGAAATCAATGTAATAATAAAAATGAGTTTAAGAAAATTTAAAATACTATTATAATATAATAATAATGCATATACATTTTGGCAATATAATATTTTAATATTTTCAAAACTTAATTATCGGTTAATTGATAAATTTAATTAAAATTTTTATTTAAAATGAGAAGTTCATCTGGCTGTAGAACAAGAAAACTTATCTTAAATTTCAAAAGTATAATAATGAATTTTAAAATATATGCAAAGCTAAAAAAGTTGTAAAAAATAATAAAGATAATTTTTTGTCACCATTAAGTTTAATGTATCGTTATATAATTATCAGTTAGAAAAATAAGAAATTTTTAAGCATTTGTTCTAAAATTTTAAGAAACATATTGCTACTGCAAAAGTGTTGATAGAAATCAGTGTAATAATAAAAATCAGTTCGAAGAAATTTAGCATTTAATAAACTATTATAATATAATAATAATACATATACGTTTTGACAGTGCAGTATTTTAATATTTTCAAAACTTAATTATAGGTTAACTGATAAATTTAAATTAAATTTTGATTTAGTATGAGATGTCGATCTAGTTGTGGAATTAAGATAATCTTATCGTTAAATTTCTTAATATAATAATGAATTATGAAATATATGCGAATAAAAAAAGGTGTAAAAAATAATAAAGATAAAAATATTTTTAAAAACATGTTTTTTTTCAGCGGACTACGAAGAAGAAATTTAATTATTTTATCAAAAATTTGGAATTCTTAATCTTTAAAGCATGAGATTTGAATAATTTATTATAAGAAAATTCAATCATAATTAATATCATACAAAAATTGGTAAGCATACATAAAAATATTAACTTAGTTTATAAATGTGTTTTCCCTTCCCATTTAAATTGTGTATTTTTATCAGTACTCCACGTTTTTATGACCTAAATACGGTTATGGTGATTACAATTTTGACCTAAATATGTTTGATGAAATGAAAATATTTTTTGCTTTATAATGCGCTAATAAAAGCGTGTTTTTTTTATTTAACCTATAATTTGATCACCTTCACTGAACGAGTCAAACAAGCTTGACACTCAGTTAATGAGTATAACAAATTTGATATTGTTTAAGTGTGTTAATAATATTTTCTAATTCCAAATTCTGATGAATCAGATCATTACTTTCAATAGTTTGAATTTTATTAAATTTTCAAACTTGTAATTTCATTTCCAACGAAAGCATTTTTCTCTGGCCCTAAGGCAAAATCGCAAAAATCGTATTAATCTAAGAGTAATAAAATAAAAAAATTATGAAATTAGCTTTAAATTAATTAATTTAATGACTAAGAGTTTATTCAGTTGAAATAATTCATTTCATTATTTAATTCATGCCCCCCCCTCTATTTTTTACTATTATAAAGAATTCGACATTAGTACTTTATATCCGACTTCCGTAAGCTAAAAATTCTGCAAGATAACTTCATATGAGGTAGCAATGCACTGATTGAGAAGCCTCATTGCATGAAATTATATGTTAAATTGATTGGTCGTAAAAGTAATAATTAAATTAAATTAAATCGTTAGTAATATGATAAATTTAGTTGAAATGTTTTAAGACATGTTTAATTCATAATTATTTCTTTTTACTATTATTAATGACAGACTTTTGCAAGCACAAAATTTTCACAGTGGCACGAAGTGAAATAGCAGTCAAATGTTTGAGAATAGTAACTTTGTTGTATTACGCATAAATTGGATTCATAACAAAATATAAACTATAAATTTAACAAAAAACAGTTTAAAACACACTTTTTATTGACATTTAAAAGGTAGAAATTATTTTTATTTTACTTATTTTCTCCTGCTTATTTAGTTCAATTGTTTTTTCCTGATAAATTAGTTTCAAATTTATAAATATTAGGGATTTTTGAAATCAATTTTTTTCCAATCAAGCAGCTCCCCAGGTTCCTGAAAGTAATTTAATTACATGAATTTATAAAATAAATAATTGCAGAAAATATTTAGGCGTTATGCTACCATCAAGAATATATAAATATACAAAATATCAAAGTAGAAAGGCAGAAAGGGGTAAAACAAATTTCATCATTACTGACATGGAACAATTAAACGAAAATATATGACGATAGAAAGATTTGTCCACCGATATAATGCCCTCTTCTAGAGCTCCACCAGTAGTTCTTTGAATTTATAAATATATGGTTAATATTCAATTAAACAAATAGTTATGAAAGTATTTAGAAGAATAAGCGAAAATTTGTGAGCTCCATATTCTCACAATGCAGTTAAGTGTCATAAGTTGGAAAGCATTAAAATATTTCTTTGATATTATGCCATTTCATGTTCTTAATAATCTTTACTCTTTCCGACACCTTCGAAAAAAAATCGTTTATTCGAAAAATGACTACTTTCTTGAAAATGAATTTTTCCAACTAGGCATATTCTTGATGATTTATTTTGAATACTAGTTTGATACACATTTCCAAGAAAAATAATACCAACATATTAAATTTGTTCAATTAAGACATCGATTTCCGAAAATATCCGTTTTCAGCTAAGTATCGTTTAAAACGCCTGATGCGGTTTTCAAAAATTTGTTGAATAGAAAGTCAATCAGTCTTCCTCTACTCTAGTATTTTTGTCTGTTTCATATATATTTTTTAATGAATATTCAGGACTTGGTTTCTTGCTCATCTTTTGGCTTTTTTGAAATTTTACATATTTCATATTTTAGATATTTCTTTACAGAATAATTGCTTTCGTTGCACAACAAACAGAAACATTAAACATTAATGTAAACTTTATCGAAGTGAAAATGATTATTCAAAATTTGACTTTCCTTTTGCTTTTTAGGTATGATAAAATCCTTGAGCACACAATTCATTGTTTTAAAAGCAAAAATAAATTATTCATACATTGATAATCAACCATACCAACTATAAGAATCGACAGTAAACTTTACATTAAAAAATAAACACAATTTCTGATGAATTAATTTTTTTAATTGTAATCCTCGGTGAAATGAAGCTCTGTTTCATCCATTTACGTTTTGAATAGACCATGCTGGTCCCGAGTTATCAGTTCTATAAGTTAATTTACACCCACTGAAGTTCCTACTCTCTCTATATGTAAATTTTAAATTCAGTAAGAACAATCGCTCATATAGTAGGCAAAGCCCCTTAAAATAAGCAAAAATTAAAAAGTTTTGATACAATTACTGAAAGTATACTATACAGCATGTTACTCTAAGCTTTTATTTTCTTTCTCTCTTTCCTTTTTTTTTCCCAATGTTTTTTTTGGCTCTGCCTTTAGCTTCTTTTGCATCTTGTACACGTGCATGGAAAAGTTGTGTTTGAATAGCGAGTCTTTTGATGGCTATTTAAATTATATTTTTTAAAATTGTAATTGTAAGCTTTTCACTGGTGTAACGCCACTTTGGGCACACACCTAATCATCATCAGCATGCTATTACATGGATTACATAATAGATAAATTATTATGAATTATATAATAAATGAATTTGTGGGAGGTGAGATGTGCTCAGAATAGAATCCGGGACCTTTGGGTCTGAAGCCTAGTAACATAACCACAGGACAAAAGCAATTGCTCATTCCCGTTGATGTTATCTGGCTTATTAAGATATCACCACAGACTCACCCTCCAGTGAGTTGACGAACGATATGCGTTGTTGTTGAGTGGTGATGAATTGGTTTGTTGAGTGAGTGGTTTCTGTGTGTAGCTGTTGTGTCTAATGCGCCGTACCCATCTTTGTTTGGCGAGCGGATAACATTTTTTTTGTCACGCCAAGCGTTATGGAAAGCGTGCGTGAATTTTTGCGTCGAGTGAGTCTGACGACTTTGGTTGCGGGTAGATGGCGCCACGACAGTTGCATGAAGGTTGAAGGTTCACTGTTCGAGGTCACCATTGTGGGAGAGGAGATGTGCTCGGAATAGAAAATGGGACCTTTGGGTCTGAAGCCTAGTAACATAACCAAAGGACAAAAGCAATTGCTCATTCCCGTAGATGTTATCTGGCTTATTAAGATATCACCACAAATTATTAGGGATTATGTAATAGATGGATTATTATAAATTATGTAATAGATGGATTATTATGAATTATGTAATAGAGCGGAATTATACTGACGAATAAGATAGCCTGATTTGTTAAGTGGAGTTATAGGGAATAAGAACTATATTTGGCTGACAGACAGGAAGTTTAAGATATGCTTGCTTTTAATAATATCATAATAATATCATATAATTGAGAAACGAAGGAAGTAATTAAATAGATAAATTTTTTCACTGCAGTAATTCAAACAAATACCTATTTTTGTTTTCCTTTATACTATTTTGTAGTAAATTTAATTTTTATTTTGCAAATAAAGTTTTATTATTTGGACAGATCTCCCCAGGAGGCGCTATGAGTACAGGAATGAAAATCTACCGGATAACTAAACATGTCTCCCTTCTCTTTGTAGGTATTTTAATACTGTGGGGGCAAGTTACTGCCATTACAATGAGGGGCATACTATTGAAGAGTAGAATTAGACTATTGACAGTGAATAAGGCTGTTTAATTAGTTGCCCCTAAATTTATACTCAATTTCCAGTCTCCTTCTATCGCGATAACTGTCAATCAGATCTCTCTGGGTATTTAAGCTGAATAGAAGTAGTTTGTTGTTGCTATTATAGCTATATCGTCTTTATTTAAACTGTAATTTGAATTACTGCTTTTTATTTATATCATTATTGATGATAATGATGATGATGTGGTGTCCATTGAAAAGTGGTGATGCTGTGTCCATTGATGATGATGCCATTGAAAGGTGGAGCTATAGCTTCTGAGAGTAGAACATCTGATGACAGAAGTCTGACTTCGAGCTCCAATAAAGATGACTGACACATTTGGTTGCACAACCCCTTTTTTACAGGAGGCTCATTCACACACCTCACAGATAAAGCACAAGGAAAGAACAACCATGCCCGAACGAGGACTCGAACCCAAATCGAGTGGACGATGCGCTACTCTTAAGCTAGGACGCTATTTGGTATATCATATACAAATTTTGACTGTAAACTTAACTTGATACTATTAAAATTATTTTTAAAGAAGACAATTTGAATTTAAATCTCTCATAAAGTTAAAAAAATAGTTATTGGTGACAATAATGAATGAAATCAATCCCAATTATTGTAATTGAATTTATCATAGAAACAAAATTCGATATTTGAAAGAAAATTATTTATAAATGAACAAAGGGTGAGATCTAATATTCATGAAATGGTCTTCAGAAGTTTAAAGGAGATCAGTAATTTTGAAGATGAGTAAATATTCAACTATAAAGCTTTTTTTATTATGATTAACAGAGTACATATATGCACACGATAAAGCGAAGATAAATTATAATCATTATTCATCGGTTAAGAATAGAAAAGACTGAAAAAACATGTCATCCAAATGAAGCTGGCTGAATAAACAGGAGAAAACAAATGTTGTTTACGAGTTCACCTATTTCGGAACCTGTTACTCATTTCACCGGGTTCAAGTGCAATCAAAAGAATAGCCGAAAGACCAGATTGAAATAAAGTAGGTAGACAGATGAAGAAGAACTATGCCGAAGTAATCCGGGCATAGCTGAGAATGAATAATGAGAAGATTCTTGTTTCAAACCGGAATATTGAAGAAGATGCGAGTATTTCACTGGATTCTGAAAGAAGAGGAAATAATGCAATACTACCAACATATTTTAAGCTTGTATGTTAAATAAGACTAAAATACGAGGATCAGTTGATATGAATGTACTTCATTTCTGTTCAAACTTAATCAAATATGAATTTTAAATTTATGAAATTTAACCAATTAAAATCATTGAATTCATTAGAAATATGTAATTCTTCAGAAAATTAAGTTTGAGCAATATATATATATATATATATATAAAGGATATGTTTGTTTATAAATATTATCTTCTACATTAAATTGGAGGTTCATTCGTCTCTATTTGCAGCTCACATTATTTATGTCAAGAAAATAATTTAATTCAAATTATTTATTATATTGTTTTCATTTATATTGATATCACAGATAAATTAAGATTGTGGTTAAATTATCAGTGGCTAATGTATAAGCAATTATGAAGAAAATTAAGATATAAACTAAAAGAAGAAATCATAAGATTATGATTATATTTAAGGATTAATGTTATATCTGTCTTGTTTTGATATGCTTTTTAAAAAGATATTCATGTATAACTCTGTATAAAAATTAGCATTCTTTAAAAGTGAAAGGAATGCTGTTACTAAAATGTTGCAGTTCTGAAATTTTTTATCTGTAAATAAAACTAATGTTAGAATAATTTTTAATATTGTAATTATTTTTGGTGTACAAAAAAAATTCGTTATTAGAGCTATCTAATAACGAGCTAATGTTATACAGTTTACTGACATGTAAATATTTTAATTTTAACAATTAAATTTTACCTTGCATTTAAACAATAAAATATCGATTTCATTATTTTCGTTTAAATACCATCCCAAGTGTCCAGTTAATGAGTTTATTATAAATGTATATACGAAATGGTTTGTGAAATAAAAATATTTGACTAAAGTAAATAAAAACTATCGAGTTTTCCGAAATGTAATTTAAGCTTTAGTTTCATTTCTATGGGATTTAATTAAAATTACGTAGAATAAACTCAGTATTTTATATATATACATAATGGAATAAAAGCATCAAAATTAGTTCATAAAAAGTTTAATTAGTGTTAGAACTTTTTTACGCTGTGTTGACTAATTCGAATGCATCTAATTTTAACCGTTGATAATCTAAATTTTTCTATGATCCTTTGAATTTCTCATTTACGTAATGTTAATACATTGCTCATAATTGTATAGTTTGGTTAATTAGAAGTAAAAAAAAAAAATGTCGAAATTTTTTTTATCGAAATATTATGAAAGGTACGACAGTATATAAAATACGAATACAAACAAATATTCATTTTTATGTATTAGATTTGTGTATTCTTTAAGAATTGTAAAACTTGGTAACATTTCAGAATGTTAATGAAAGAAACTATTAATTGTATCTCGTGATTCATTTAATATTCCTTTAGAATTTTCAAATTTAATTTTAGAAAATTTGGTTTAACTTAATTAAACATAGAAAATATATTAATACCATAAACACGTTAGCATAGTTGAAAAAATAATTTTTGAAGATTAAGATAGTGCAAAATTATTTGTCCTGCAATATTTTTGGTAATTACTACGAAAAGCAAAAACATTTATTAAAAAATGAAAACCTCCAGAGACGGTCTCCCCAAAACTTTCTCGCATAATCTGCAATAAAGTTGTTACCTCTGAGAATGAATTGTATGACATTTGCGTGCTATAGATACAAAATTTTAACCTTTAACTTGGATTTAGCATTTCAACAGAGTCTATTGTCTCTTCGGTGAGTTATTTGTAGATTAATCCTTGGTAAATAGATGCAGTTGAGATTTGAATTTTTTTTAAAAAAAATTTAGATAATTCTACTATCCCTATAACCATCCCGTAGATGTGAACAATAAGCTGACCAAGTTTCATCGCAATCGGATGAACGGTTTAGGAAGGCATAAGGGACATACCGACAAATATTCATTTTTATTTATATAGATTTTGGTTCTAAGGAATCAAATTTAAGTAGCATAATTTAAAATGGTTATTAAATATGATTTCTGGAATATCAGAAGAAAAAAAAATGTTTCCATCTTCTGCAATCTAATCTGATCAAATTGTGAAATTTTGAATAAAATTGAATATGAAGTTTTGATTCACAGTTTTGAAATAATCAGTATTTTCATAATCTTAGGCCAATCAGTCTTGAAGAAATCCGGGGCACTTATTGGCATATCTTCTTTGAAATAATCAATGGAACGTTCTAAAATCGTGCTTTATTACAGGATGAATTCAACAGGATATATTCAAAATTTCAAAACTCCCCCAGTTTTCATCCCAATAGAGTAGACCTTTCTTTTTATTTAAAACAATTAGAATTTTGCGACTAACTGTTTAGTTAGGAATATTGGTTATATTTAATTTTCTTTAAATCTTATAGACATAGCTTCATGTCAGTGATTCCGCCAAATTATCAGATACTAAGCAGTTTTATTTTAATTGTGTCTTATATATGCTCTGTTTATTATGTACGGGAGCCTTTCTAATGGAAATCAGTCCCATGCTGTTATGACGCTACAAACAACATAAATCTAAATTTCTTCTAAATTTCGAGGTTTTGTTACTTCATTTTTATACGTCTCTTAAACTACACAGATATTAATTAAGCAGAAACATTTTTCTTTAACTTTCAGCAATAGAAAAAAATAGATGAAACAATGAAATTTCAGGTTCGATATAAGGCAAAAAAGAATATATTAAAAAAAATTGCCAAAATTCGGCAAAAATTTACAAGACTATTAAATTTATATCATGAAAAGGATAATTTTTAAAATTTTTAAATGGTGTAAAATTTACTTTTTTGAGATAATATTTTAGGAAGTTATCGAGGGGAAACACCAAATTTTTAATAAATTAAAATTATTAGTAAAATTTGTAGTTTAAATGGTTTGATTTGTAGCACCAACACACACACCTATATAGAGAGTGATTAAATATATGTATATATATATTTATTTATTTCTTCAATCCTTCAATTATTGGGTTGTTCGGAAAGTCATTTCGTATTTTTTTGTCAAAATGAAAAGAAATTTTCGTTTAATGAATAAATTATTTATTAAATTAT
>JAPMOQ010026707.1:635204-725446 GCA_026543055.1 Argiope trifasciata | reverse complement strand
TGTGAAAAATACTGAAACCCTTGCATTTTACTGATTGAGCTATTGCCCATTTATTTTCATTACAAACTGCTAAAACTTTATTTAAAGTTTTAAATTTAATTAATGAAATAATATTTGAAAAAAAAACTGTATTACCATTAAGTGTCATCCACTACAAGTTTAACAAAACTGTATTTGAACTTTAGTGGATGAATAAAAAATATTTTAACGATTGAAAATTTGAACAAGGTATATATAAATAAATATATAGAGAGAGAGTGTGAACTAATAGTAAAGATTCAAAAAGAATGGCATCTACATCCATACTTAGATCCTATTTTAGTTGCCTCCACTTTTCGGATGTCAAGCGGTTTATCCACCCAATTTTGATGGCAATGAGAATAAATTGGTGAAAGAATAGAAGTAAAGAATATAAATACAATAGTAAATCAAAAATGTTCAATAAGGGGTCCTAATAAATTTACTGATGATTTTTTTAAATTATGAAGGTACTAAATCATGAGTTTCTTTCAAAAGTTTTGAATAAAAATTTTCTAGTGCGTTTTACAGATGTTCTTTTGAATTTCATGTTTATCCGCAACTGCTTTATTGATTAAAGACAGTAACACGATACAGGTACCATTTTTCTTTCTTTTATACTCTGAGCAAAGGTACCAGAAATCCGGAAACAGATAAAAATAGCTCACGAAATAGGAAGTACCGAAAATGGGCCTTTCGTAATCTAAATATCAAATAACTTTTTATCTTAATGGCATCTTTTATTCAGATCACGAGCTAGCTGAGTAATTACGTTTTACTAATAACGTTTTGAAATGCATATCATGTAGAAATATGGATAGAGGATGTCCAGCTTTTACAGAAACGCAAGCCCTCAGTAATGTTGACAATTTCCCTGGGAGTTCCCTCTGTGGTAACACACCTTTTCTTTCTTTCGTTCTTGTTATATATAACCACAAAGAGACGGCCAGATTTTTTCACTGTCATATGGGACAGAATAAATACAAATAAAATATGAAAGATTAAAAGCAGTGTAATCAAATGAAGTTTTAAGGATAGCGTGCGAGTAGCATATATAAAAAATTTAAGTATATAAGGTAGCACAAAATATTTTTAATAATTAAGAAGAGGTGAGGAGACGCTGTTGACTTTAATTGTTAACATGATTAAATGCTGGCTCTTATTTGTTAAAAGACTCATTTCTTTATGAATTAAGAGTACTTTTGGTGAAACATTATTAATTTTATTCATTTTGCAAATTAGAATGTTAACCTCAATTAGGGAATGAGAAATAAAATGAAGGAAACCCTAATCCTAAATTTTACCGCTTTAGTATGCAATTCCTCACACTTGTTTATCACATTTATTTTAAAGGTTTGTAACAATAGTTTTTAACTTTTTACTCTTTTAATTACTTTGGATCTCTTGGAATTATGAATCAAATTTAGTTGAACAATATTTGTCATTAATTGAAATTTAATGACAAATAATATTTTTTAATTTGAATAATAGTCAACCCCTTCCCGTAAAATGACGAGTATAGCTCGTCATTGATTTTTCATGCCATATAGCATAATGACGAGCTATACTCGTCATTGTGCTATATGTCGTGACTCGCTATATTCCTCATGCGACTAAGTTACTGTTGAATATAATAATTAATTTAATTTAAAATTTCTAGTGTACTGATTGTGGATGCACTTTTATTACTTTTGTTGATATCATAGATCACTATCATATATCATTTGATTGTCTTGGTACAAGGTACGGCCAAACTATTAGTAGTCATTCTAATAAATTCGTTCATTTATTCTAATGATCATTTAGCCTGAACATCTGACTAACTAAATGCTAAACATGCAGTGAAATAAACACCTTAATGAATAAGAGTAATGTAGATCAAAAAGATCAAAGTGAATCAGAAAAATCAGAAAATAAGCATACATTTAATTGATACTGATAATGAAATAAATGACAGTGAAATATTACCAAGATGACAAAAACGCTCATAATGACTAATAAGTGAATTTTGTGAATACTCTGGAGTCGTAGACACATTATGTGTCTGAAATTATTTTTTAAGAAATAATAATGCTGGCGTACATAGAGAAACGTGAAAACTAGGGGATAATCCGAAATCACTAGAGATTTTTGAAGAAATGTTGAATGCGAACTTACAAATTACAAATACATTCATACCAATAATATAATTTTAATTAATAATTATAAATTAGTTATAATTAAAAAATAAACTAAGATTTCTTAAATAAAAATTAAATAGCTATTTCACCCATAATTTTTGCATTCTTAAATCTTATTGGAAGGGGTTAAGAATGAACAATAATTAATCAAAAGTCTGGAAGAAATGAAAAAAATTGCAAAAGCATAAATAATTTATATAAATTGCAATCTCAATAATGCATCTGAATGTTAATGAATTTTTAATAAATGTTCTTTATTTTGAAATTCACTGTGATTGAGCTTCTTTATAATATATACTTTTATAATTTCACTAACCTCCAAATTTTTGATAACTTTTAAACGCAGTGGAGCATCGTTTAACGAACATTATTTGTACCCGAATATTACTCGTTTTGTAAGACGCTCGTTAAGCGAATTTTTATTTCATAGGAATCTCCGTGTAAAATAGGGCAACTCGCCCCATTAAAAAACCCTCACATAAATTTATTTGCAATTATTGCTGTTATTTCTTCCTCTGCTGACAAAATATCCTTCGTAGCTTTTTGTTGTTAAACAGAATACAGTTCTATTTTTTTCGGTGCTTCTGGCTATGCTTTTCAAAAAAAAAAAAAAAAAAATTGCGTTGCTGCTATGCACCGGTCTCCACATAGCCTTGACTAGAAAATTTTGGTGGCATAAAATATCGTTACTTCAGATTCCACAGCTATTTTATGAAACCACTCGGAGTTACATTCGAACACGCTCTCTGGTCAGAGCTTCTTCCCTGACCTAAGGCAACTCTTAAAACAAGCACTCAACAGAAACTGATACAAATCAATTCAGCATATGACATCATGGTGACTTTTCTTCCAATGTCTTAAATTCACTGTTAAATCCTTGGTAAAAATGAAACTAAACACATAATCTATTCAATACCTTTTAACTACTGAAAATATCAGACATAATATTATTAATATAGGAAGGGGACTTTTTAAAGAAGAATGTAAAAATCCCCATTATTTTAGTTTTTCAAAATAAAATCTGTCTAGATAAATTAAAGTGAACATCAAAAGTGTATTTTTTTTTTTTTTTTTTTTTTTTTTTTTGTAAAAGTCTGATTTATGTCACTTTAAAATCACTCTGAAAATGCGCTAACAACCTGTAAAAATGACCGTGTTGGAATTACTTTTGTCCTGCTTAGGCTTTCGCTTTGTTGAGTGATAGTCCTTACCACAGAACGGAGGTAGAAACTAAGGGTGAGACGTAAGACCCATCACCAGTCACTACACATTCCTTGCCACAGATGGTACGTCTCATCTATCTTAAATCTATCCAACGATCTTATCCCCATCTTAAATCTATGTCCAGCTTCGACACGAGATTTATTCAGAAACTTCTCATTCACGTCGTTCTTCTTGCGTACAGCCAACCACCCTGCCACCACTGGAAGTAGCAGTATCGATAGGACTTTTTTCTCATCCACGTACTCGGGATTTCTCCGTCAATGGATAAGTATGTAAAATATATTATACATTTTTAAAATTAAATGAAGAAAAGCTAAATTATAATACTGGGTTGCTATTGTTTTGTCTTGTGGTTATTAACGAAAGAAAATGAAGGACATTATAATGTAACAGAAGAATATTTGAAACGTTGCATTCGAAAACTATCTATTCCTTAGCGAGCTGCCAGTTACTTCTGCTTAGGGGTTTACCTAATCACAGGAGACGCTCTTTTGTTGATATAATTTTCTTTTTAATTCAAAAGGAAGCATTAGCGACAGATGCAATTTAAAAATGTAATTGAATAAATTGCTCACTGTCTAATTATGTTGATATGAAATTCCAAACACTTTTATTCACTAGTCTATTTTTAATGGAAATTCATTTAAAAGAATGCAATTTTTCTCAAATAACATACAGTTATTCCATATAATCAATTCTGTTTATTGAGAACCAAAGATCCTTTTGAAATCACTGCAATGCCATAAAGTCATTGAAAGTATTCCATTTAGTATCAAACCCTTTTGAATCAGGATTTTAAAAAATTTCTTTTCAGTTCAGAAGTGGCCGATTTGGCCTTCTGGATATTCCGTTTCTATTGACCAGATTTCTTCTAAAAATTGTAGACCATAACTTGAGTCAATAAATTAATATTTCCAGTGAAAAGGCTCAGAATTATTTTGCAATTTTTAACGGGTTCTCCTTAACATTTTGCGCAGCCTTCTTGAAGCTTCAAAAGAATCTTACATTTAAGAAATTAACTTTTTTTTTTTTTTTTTTGCAATCGTCTTTTTAATGTTTTTTAATTCTTTTTTATCTTTCTGGAATTTTAAATATTCATGCATTTGATAACCAATTTTTCAGAGATATTTAATCAATTATTTTAGCTTAGTTTAGTTTCTTTAGTTGCATTAATGTCTTATTTTTAAACAGCAGAGATTTATTTTAACGAATCTACTAACTTTGAGCTATAGTCAGATGGCGAAGACTACTCCCAACTTCCCCTTTCTTTTCAATTTCCCCGATTATTGACTGAGCAGCGAATGACCTTCAGCGCCCAAATTAACGTGTAGTAGGGTCATATTTACGATTGCATTGATTTTCGAAGGAGCAACCCCTTGGACTTGCACTGAACCATTGCAACCACTGAATTTCATGCATCGTGAACAATTCTAATGCTTATAACCAGCAATTTCAATGTTTGAGAAAATAGCGTAAGCAACGTAATAAAAATCATTACTATTTATAATACTTAATTTACTTCAATTTGAATTACCTGCTTTATTTATAAGTATGCAATGATATTTATGGCTTTCCTAACCTTTATAGATTTCAATTTATGTATTCGAGATGAAAAATATCACTTTAAGGGAGGGAAATCACGTTATTTAGCATCGCTCAGTAAGCATCTGAAATTCAGCTTTGTGCAATGCCGGTATCTTATAACTCCACACGAGCAGTGTGGAGTTATATATACATGAAAGTTATAAACAAATACATATATATATATATAAATTTATTTCATGTATCTCGAAAATAGTTCTAACGATTTGGATGAAATTTTATATTTATTTAAAGTTTTGCTTTTTAAGTTTATTTATATATAGATGTCTCTCATGGAAAACCGTGGCTATACACATAAAACATTTTTTTTATATCTAAACATTCACATATGGCTGACTATACATGACCTACATACGCGTGTCAGGGATGGAGTAATGGTTAGGACTTCTGTTTCCCATGCATTTTCCTCATATTCAATCCCATCTTTACAATTCAACTAAATTTCACGTTTAACTTTAAATGAACCATGGGATAAAATTTTACATGCACACACAATAACTTCTCGGTCTCCCAGGTACTCTTTATAAAACTTAAAGGTATTCGACTGAAACTTTTTATAAGCTGCCCCACATACCTTCGAAACTATGAAAGAAAAATTGGAAAGGTAGAAATTAATTATTATAATTATTCCTATTTTCGAGATATTCAAAATATTTACAGTAAAGGCTCCTTATTCGCGGTTCCTTTATTCGCGTTTTCACTATTCGCGGATTTAAAAAAATGCGACCCAATTCCTATATTCGCGGCTAAAAATTTCTTTATTCACGGATCTAATCAGTACATAGATAATAATAAAAGGATTCCATTAGATATCCAATACAATATCCTTTGCAAATGCCGTCAAATGGACTAATAAAAAAAAGTAAAATAGATCTTATTACAACTGCAAACATAGCCGAAATCGCAAATGGAATAGGACGAAATGGGTTCGAACAGAGATCAAGTGACATTCAGGAATTGCTTGAAAGCAAGATGAAGATTTGACTGACACCGACTTGGAGGAAATGTTAAATTTACAGCCCATTGAGGAAGAGGTTTCAACAAGCACTGGAAACGTGACATTTAATTTCAAAAATCTTAGTGAAGGTTTAAGAATGGCAAATGAGCTTTGCGATTTCTTTATGACATTGATCCGTATATGGAACGAAGTCTTATTTTTAAGAAACAAATTGCTCATGCGACTGATGCGTATCAGTCTGAATTGAAGGAGCTTTTAAAAACTGTCAAGCGAGAGAAAATTACAAAATTCTTCAAACCATTTCCTAAGCCTTAAGATAATTAATCAAAATGTTCAAAAACTTCAATTAAATTGATTTTTTATATATATTTGTTTTTTGTTTTATTTTGTTACCTAGGAACGTATCCCTTATAATCCCATATAAATTACCATTCCGTATTCACGGTTTTTGTATTCGTGGCATATTTATGGTACATATACCCCGCGAATAAAGAGCTTTTACTGTACTGTGGATTTTAATTCCATGATCCTCTGACACATAATCGCCTGTTCTATAAGTTTCGTATAATTTGAAAATACAGGATGCTATAAGCAGTAAATATGCGGAAAACTTTTGGATTCTTCAAAACTTTTATATTTTCCAGAATATATTAGCTGTTATCATAAAAACGCATGTAAATATTGCGCATACCTAAGTATTGATGTCATTTTCAAAGCACTATCAACTTTCTGTGCACGGAGTTGAAATCGTTTTCATCTAATCTAGGAGTTTTTCATACTAATAGTCACTTTGTGCAGTAGCTGAAAATGAAGCCCTTTTGGTGTGGTATGGAAGTTTTCAGAAGGGGGTGATGCAAGTTCAATCGTCTTCCTTGTCATCTGACAGCGGTTCAAAATTGCGAGGTCCGTCCCAACATAGCTCTAATGTAGCTTTAAACGGGACGTTAATATAACTAACCTAAACTAATCTGAAAATAGAGACAAGACTTAATAAATGTTATTATTTTAATTTACCTTAATTTTATTTTACAACAAACTAAAATCTTTATATATTATATTCTTTGCCAAAAACAATTGCTATTGAATGTGTTTTACAAATGTGTAGTGAATTTCTTATCCTATATTTTCAAACCATTGTGTTTTATAATGCTAAAACGATATTCCATTTGTATTTTTCGGCTATTGATTTTTTAAATTCTCACTATATTTCTTATCCTGTCTTTAATTAATAACTTCTCTCAATTTGCCTTCCAAATTTAGAAATTTGTGCTGTTCCTGCTTGCAAAATAGCCTTCTTTTTACTAACGAGTAAAATTAACTTCAAAAGAAATTTTCACGCTAGAAATTCAAACAAAAGTAAATTAAACAGAAACAAAACATAACAGTGATTACATTTATACAAAAGTATTACCAGTTATAACTTCTAGAGATCAGCTTCTTACAACCTTTTCTCTGATTAGTCTGCCTTTCATTGATTTCTGAGCACAGAAATAGATCCAGATATCTACGAAATCTTTCAATACTAAATAAAACTAAAGATACTGCAACAATTTTTATTGATTCAACATTATTGAGAAATGTTGGAAAAATTAAATCAAATGAAAATAAATATGTGAGCAATTTTAAAATATATGTGTGAATAAAATATCTAAAAGGCGAAAAAAAAATAAAATGTGAATTTAACTTGTTTAAGTTCTGCGTCTCCGGCAGCCTAGAGGTAAGTTCTTGAATTCGGGTTCAGAATTCATTTTCATTGAAAATTCATCATATAGGAGGACCAGAATGGAAATTGAATATGACGTAGACGGACAATCATCCTCCCGTCGGAGGATGATTGAGAGAGTTTGAGAGAGATTGAGAGAGTGTGACACAAGAGTTTTGAGAAGGGATGTCAACACAGGAATGAGCTACGTCATAAAACCCCAATTTAAAAGTTATGTCTATCACCAAATATCCCTAACATTGTTTCAAAGCAGGTTTTTTCATTGTTGTTGTCGTGTCTATAAAGGTGCAAAGTGCAAATAAAATCTATATTCCACCAAAAGTCTTGGTGACGAGATCTGCCAGCTCTGGAGCCCGATGGCCGTGGAGGATCTCAATTGGTGGTGCACCAAGGAGGAAGAGGGAGTGGATAATACCTTGACAGTTAAAAACATGTTCTGGAGTTAGTTGGGATTAAGGACAGTGCTTGCTGTTGGGATAGGATTTAATGCCAGTTGGTGATATCTTCATGCCCTTGAAATGTCCAGTACGTAGCCGAGCTATTGTAGAGGAAAGGTTTCTTGGGCAGTCTAGGTCAGGGATCGTTGCCTTGCCAAAATGTTGATTGTATATCCTACGCCTGGCAACAGCATTTGCATCTGTACAGGTGACTGTTCGGGGTTGTTCTTCGAACAGTCACTTGTACAGATGACTATTCGAAGAACAGCCCATGAAAAATGCTTGTTAATTAAACCAAAGATATGCTACTTAACTTTTGGGGTTAAGTGGATTTAAAACTATCCCCCCTTTAGCTTTATTTTTATGCCAGGGCGAATATATTTTTACCCACTTCGAAAAATGAAGTTTTTCATTCGGTTGGCAATGTTATGAAGCAACATTAAATCTGTAAATGAAAAAAGAAATTATACAAATATAAACGCATCAATGAGTTGTATGTACTGTTGAGATTAAGACCGATTCATTGTGCACTGTTGTGAATTTTTGTGATACATAATGCTATGTGACGTTTTAGTTTGAATGAATAAATTATTTTATATTAAAAATATATGTATTTGGTATTTTATACTAATTTCTAAGTTAGGAAATTATGGGATTACATATGTCCCACTTCGTAAAAAAAGGACATGAATGTTGAGATGTTGTATTTTACTTATATTGAGTAATTTTTATGTTAGATAATCGAAATGAATGGGATTTTAAAAAATTTTAAGATAAAAAAAAATTAATGTAACTATGGTGTTTATTTCCTTTAACATCAAGTCATCACTTTTTTTATCTTCTTGATTGAAATCAAACAAGAACTGATTTTCTGGTTTATAGTTTTAATTCCACTCAGCAAATTAATATAACAAGAGTTCATATGAAAGTAAAAGGTCACAACTCATGATGTACAGTAAAAGCTCCTTCATTCGCGTTTTCACTATTCGCGAAATTAAAAAATGCGACCCAATTCCTATATTCGCGGGTAAAAATTTCTTTATTCACGGATCTAATAAGTACATGCATAATAATAAAAGGATTCCAATAGGTATCCAAACCAATATCCTTTGTAAATGCCGTCAAAAGGACTAATAAAGTAAAATAGATCTTATTACAACTTTGTCTAAAGAATGTTGTTAAATGCAAATCGCAAACATAACCGAAATCGCGAATGGAATAGGACAAGATGGGTTCAAACAGATAGAATTGACATTCAGGAATTGCTTGAATCGCAAGATGAAGATCTGACTGAAACCGACTTGGAGGAAATGCTAAATTCACCGCCCATTGAAGAAGAAGTTTCAACAAGCACTGGAAACGTGACATTTAATTTGAAAAATCTTAATGAAGGTTTAAGAGTGGCAAATGAACTTTGCGATTTCTTTATGAACATTGATGTGTCTATGGAACGAAGTGTTACTTTTAAGAGGCAAATTGCTCATGCGACTGCCCCGTATCAGTCTGAATGGAAGGAGCTTTTAAAAACTGCCAAGCAAGAGAAAATTACAAAATTCTTCAAACCATTGCCTAAGCCTTGAGCTAATTAATCAAAATGTTCAAAAACTTCAATTAAATTGATTTTTTACACATTTTTTTTTATTTTGTCACCTAGGAACGTATCCCCTATAATCCCATATAAATTACCATTCTGTATTCACGGTTTCTGTATTCGCGGCATATTTATGGAACATACACCCCTTGAATAAAGAGCTTTTTCTCTAATCATATTTGAATGATTTTAAGATAAAAGCATGCGGGAATGCTGGTGATTTGTTTTCTTCATTAAGAAACCATTAATGGTCTGCGGGCACTTAAGTATTTACTTAATTACGAATATACGATGCGGGTGTTTTCCCCCCTTTTCAATAAAGCAGCCCTGATATCCAAAATATTTCTTAAATACTAATAAAAATCATACCATCGGTTATTTTTAACATTTAAAAATGCTTATTTTATTGAAATAATTTCACAGTGGAATGATCGAATAGGCCATCAACCTCACAAGTTTAAAACATAGTCAGATCAAAACAGGCTTTTTTCTCCTTTTGAATATAAGCATATGAGTCTTTTCATATTCTTGTATAAAAATATACCCATATGTAATTGTTAAAAAAATTAAACCTAAAGATATTGATGAATTTCTCCATTTTAGGTCTTGGGCACAATTTTGGAATCGTGTCTGTTACCATATCTGTGAATACAATGTCTCAAAAAAGCAGCAATAAACAAATATTAAATTTATTACTTGGCCTTTTCATAAATTTTGAAATTGTGTAACAAATTTTAAGGGAAATCAATCTATAAAAATTTTATTTTTGATTGTCGGCCCAAGACCATGTTGTCTTGATAACTAGAAATGGAAATGGCTAGATTGATGATAGTCAAGTGGACAGATTTATCGTAAGAATTTTAAATCTGCGTCAGATTTTGTATCTATTTGTCAAAGGCTTGACTTTCTATTGGTTCGCGTAACAACCATTTATGATGGCAATAACGTTCAAAAACACGACGACTTAGACAAGCGAAATTCGGTATGTAGTTTCATCAATATTGTTGATGTATATAAAAATTTGAATCTAATCATCGGTAAGAAAAATAAGCGAAATCCATACTCACTTTTATGTATTAAGAATGGGCTTTATAAAACTTCACTATATTTTGAAGCATAGAACGTGCAGTATTGTGCTGTGCTAGAGTAAGAGAAAGTTGAAAGGAGAACACTGTCTCTCGTTTTCGTTAAAATGATATCAAACAACTATTTTGTTCGGATTATGTTTCAACCACTTTAAAAGTTCAATAAAATATCGCTAATCAATCAAATATCAAGTATGATTATTTTTGCACAATTCATGCTGAAAAATCAGTGAAATGAGTTAGTTAACTAAATTAGAAATGAGTATAGTTAACATATAGTTGGTAAAACAGTACTGAAATCTTCCCATGTGGCACTTTAACTCAGTAACGGCAGTTTCGGTGGTTTCGAGTGATCAAGTTCTTTTCATTTTACCTCAAAGAAATTTATTCTGTTTCTGTTTATTGACGTTGAAGAGTAATTTTTGAGCCTATCTTCTCCATTTATTCTATCATATATACAGGGCTGTCATACCTTTTGTAATTATTTAAAAAAACTTATGTATTAACTTTTGGTAGCATTTCTTAACATTTCCTTTCATATATTTCAATTATCTTAAGTATAATAAAATCCTTTTAAAACGAATTCTAGTTTAGTCATAGTTTAATAATTAAAAGCTATTGCTGATTACCGAAGCTTTATATGTATCAAAATAGCGCTTATAATGCTTTTTAAAAATTTAACTCTGAATTACATCAAAAATCTGAAAGTATACTATAGAACATTTTACTCTTAACCCTTTGACAACCAATTTTTAAAAATCCTTTTCTTTGCAATCATGCAGGAAATGAAGATAATAGCTTCTGTCTTAGTCAAACCTATTCGATTTTTTTTCCAAATGTATTTAAACCATCGCTAGAACATGATGGTCAAGTACACCCACTAAAGGAACTGCTCTTACTTAGAACCATTTAAGCTGATTTTAAAAGGTTAGTGGAATGTATATGTCCCGTTGGTAGTCAAAGGGTTAAATAAGGAAATACGAAAGAAAAAGGCCATCATTGCAGTTGTAAAATTCTTCATTCATTAACAGAAAATTCAGAAATTGACTATCTTCCCCATAAATTTCGATTGTTTTAAATTTTATTTTATCTTAATCACTGTCCTTATTCACTATGGCTGGTTTCGTTAAAAACTGAACCATTAAGCATAATAATTTGATATAAGTTGTTCAAGAAATAAACCACCATGATTAAAGGAATTGAAGAGTTTTCATATTTTCAAAAACGTACCTTTTCAAAAATTAGATTTGTTGTAGTTAGGAAACTTTTCTTTGAATTAAAACTTTTGCAATACAATACAGATATGGCAAGGAATTTTAGAATAATATACCTGATCAGGTACCATTCTCATCATCTGATTACAACCTAAAATTACAAGTCCACCGAAGATTAATTCCATTTAACTTCAAAATAGTGCTCTAATCATGCATTTTATTTCTTATGAATCAGTTTGAAATTGAAAACAAATACTTTGATTGCTTTCAAATTTTTATATTTTAAATTTTTATAATTTATTTAATAATTAATACATTTTATTTTCTGCATTTATATAAAAGAATAGAAAAGGCAGAACCATATCTCGGATGTTATCTTAATTAATGTTTTTTTTTTAAACTTCTCATAATATTGAATGTAGGGATTTCTTTTTGAGCAAAGTGGAACCAAAAAATAACGCGAACATGGTCGTAGCAAGAAAACAGTGAATAAAAAGAGAAATCTGAATTTAGAGGGAATGCAATATTGAGTGATATTTATTAAACTAGCATTTTAGAAAGCTTTTTCCTAAAATTTGGCTCTCAATGTCAAAAGAAAAGTAAATTAAAATAAACTTTATGAGAGAAATACTTATCACAGTTATTTTTTACTCATTTATATGTAGGTAGACGCATAAACGCGAATGTATTTGATATATTTAACTACACATCTGTCTGTTTCTAAATTGTTAGTGAAAAACTATTACAATATTAAAAGAGAATAACGTAAATAATTATATGTTGCAGCATGTTCCATTTTTTAAAGAAAAAACTGCTTCAATGAAAGCTTCTATGCTCCTTTTCCATAAAAATTCTAATTACTTTAAAATCCCATTTGAAAGAATTAGCAACTACACCTGCCAGAGGTAACCGCCCTGCCCTTTTATTTACAGATATGAGAAAACGCATTCATGAATTCCCGCTTGTTGAAAACTTCCATTCTTCGACAAAAGTTGAATGAGTTAGCAAACACGACGCGAGGTCGAAACGTGTTCTTTCAAACAATTTAATTAAACTGAAATACAAGAACACTAGCAGCTTTGTGAAACATGCAGCTTTTTCTTTCACAAAGGGAATGTAAAAGCAAGAAAAATGAAAGCACCCTGCAGTGAGAGAAGGATATCAGTTTCAAAAATCGAGAATTAACCTCATCTTTATAATCGCGTGACCATCAAGTCCAAGTTATGTTCAGACACTTCGCGTGCGACTGGTCATTGTACCGCCCTCACGGAAATACCCAAGTGAATGCTCGATATGATTGGTTTTCTAAGAGAAACATTTTTCGGAAATTTCTTGAGCCTCTTCAGCAATAGTTAATATTTCAGAAGGATTGTATTTTCCAGGCGTTTTACAAAACCTCTCCCCACCTCCCTCATTTTTTTATCCTTTCCATATTGCGTTTTCTTAAGAATTTATTCTTCGTGATTCCGTGGTGGTGGTGGCGTCTGTTCTTTTTTGTGGTGCAACGTACTAAAAGGATTAATTGAAAGAACACTAGCCAAACTGCCGACATATCATGATACAGCTGAAACCGTTCGTGAAAGGGAACTCCCTTTTCAAAGAAAAACACGAAATTTTTCGAGGCATTGCCCTCTGGAATGAAATAACTTTCGATGTAAAAATCAAAATAAGTTATTGCGTTCATCACGAACACGACTACAATTATTTCAGCGCTCAAATCAACACTATTTTTAACCGGATATTGCAATGAGGTTAATATCAGCTCATTTCTAACTTGAAAAAAAAAAATTTAATTTTTTTGTAATAACTCATTGCGGAATTCCCTCCTTCCCTCGTCAAAAATAATTGTTATTAATTTCATGTAAACCAAAATGTAACATACTTGGTTACCGAGTATTTAAAAAAATAAATCTGATTTAGTGTACCATCCAGCAAAGACAAAAAAAATATTAACAAAAAGAATAAATAGATAATAGAATAAAGAATAAATATATAATAGAACAAAGAATAAATAGATAATAGAATAAAGAATAATAGAATAAAGAATAATAGAATAAAGAATAAATAGAAAAAAAATTTAATAACTCATTGCGAATTTCCCTCCTTCCCTCGGCAAAAAATAATTGTTATTAATTTCATGTTAACCAAAATGTAATATACTTGGTTACCGAGTATTAAAAAAAATAATCTGATTTAGTGTACCATCCAACAAAGACAAAAAAAATTACTAGCAAAAAGAATAAATAGAATAAAAACAGAATAACAAGAATAAACAAGAATAGTTGAAAACACCCATACATTTTTGAAATAGTATTAAATCTAAGAAATAATAATTTAGCATAAAACCAGCGACAAAAGAAATTCTTTCAAAATTTATTTAATCTTTGACAATAGAAGAATATTTTGATTTTGGAGAGTAAATTTAACTTGGCAGTTAATTTACACAATAGATCGATTCAGTAGAAATACCGTGAAAATTGAAATCGTGCAGCCTGAATTAGAATTTCACTTTGAAATTGACATATCGTAAATTTAACAATTAATTTTCCCTTAACACTGTATTATGCATTATTTAAGGAGTATACTAAATCCGTTGGAGCCATATGTCCTCCCACTAGTGCCGTGTGGAAGTTTGGGGAGGGGGGTGCCAGCTCAGGTGTCGACTTTGTCATCTGACCGTGGTTCAAAATTACGAGTTCCTTCTCAAAATAGCCCTATTGTGACTTTTAAAAAACAGAGCATTAATATAACTAAACTAAGAAAAACTATGCATTTAAAAAAATACAATCGAGAACTATTTTTAAAAATATGTTTATTAGTTCAAGTAATGCTGTACACATCTTATTGATTTGTGACTTATGCGACTTAAGTCCACATAAAAAAATCTAAATAAAGCTTAATTTACTAGTTGTGTATTTTTGTATAGTACATAAAATTAATGCATACTGTATGATTTTCACATTACTTACAGTAATTATCCATGCATGATTAAACCCTTTGGTTTTCGGAGAGCTCAAGAAAATCACGTCTCTTTAAGAAAAAGATTTTTTTCTTCAATATTTTATAAAAGATAAAATTTAAATAAAGCGATTGTTTAGATTTACAGTTTACATTTAATATATTAATAAAGATTAAAAGTATTTCAAATATTGTTTTAAAAGTATTCTTTAAGAACGTGACATATTGGTGTGATTACCCCGGTACTGGGGTAATTCCATCACAATCTCGATCTCAGATATCCTCTACTTGCAAATTATAAATACTGTATTTCAAATAAATTTGAAGAGATAAAAAAAGAATAAAAAAATCAATATTCTCTAAAATATCAACTAAATGTACATTGATTTATTGAACAAATTTTTTATAAGTATAACAAGAAATCAAATGTTTCAGATCCTTTAAATATCGCAAATTTATTTGCATTTTTATAACCGTCAAAAAAACTCAATACCCTGATAGAAGTAGCATTGATAATTTCTGTTGACACAAAAACGCGGCATCCTTATTTTGCCCACTTGCCACAAAAAATTCATTCAGTATTCCTTAAAACATCACACTTTATCCATGCCATACTCTCTTCAATTTATGCCAATCTTCGCCTTTTGAAAAAAAACATCAAATGCAATGCCACCTGTGTTAACACTACACGAGTTATTTTTATATGAATCATCGTAATCAGTAAAAAATGTAGTAAGGATTAATCGACGTCTGTGATATCTTTTTTTTTTAATTTATCTCTCGAATTGACCGTTGGAATAATAAACCATATAGCCATACCTTTTAATGACTTTCTATCCAGTATTTGCTTTATTGCTGCTTTAAGTTCATCCATAATTTATCCATTTTACTTTTTCAATGGTTCTTTTTCTAATGTGGCGTATCTGAAAAATTATATTATAGATTTTTCAGGTAAATAATTACTGGTTATACTTCTGATGGTATAGCCCACAAAATTTGATGGAACTAATTCGTCGGTAGAACAGTATAATAGCTGTTCCTAATTCATGGTGCTTGATTCGTAAAAATTTATAATATGGTGATAAAATTATTTATTAATAGAAGCCATACAGGTATTAGTTATTGCTATGAATTAGCATAGATAAACCCTTATCCCCCTTATGATTTCTGCATAAGCCACAAATCATAAAGAAGTAGTAAAAAATATTTTTTCATAATAAAGAACTCACTTCTCCATTCAGCGATCAAATGATACCGGAATAATTTCTCTAATTGCATACTACTATGAAACATACATCAGGATCTTTCATAGGATGTGTACGAAACATTGCGGCATTACCTTGTAAGGCGCAATTTCTCTGTTCACTCCTATATACAATTTTTATAACTGCTATTAGCTGGTATAGTGGAATAGTTAATATAGTGGAAAAGATAATTTTTGAAAATTAAGATGGTGTAAAATTATTTGTACTACAATATTTTTAGTATTTACTGCGAAAAACGCAAAAATTTAATTAAGATTTAAAAACCTCAGGGTTAGTTTCCCCAAAACTTTCGCTCATCATCTGTAATAAAGTTGTTACCTCCGAGAATAACTTGTATGATGTTTGCGTACTATAGCTACAAAATATTAACCTTTAACTTGGATTTAGCATTTCTACAGTATCTATCGTCACTTCGGCGAGTTATTTGGAGATAAAATCTTGGTAAATAGATGCGGTTGAGATTCGAATTTTAAAAAAAATAATTAAATCATTTTAATATGCCTAGAACCACCCCGTAGGTGTAAGCAATAAGCTGACCAAGTTTCATCGCAATCGGATGAACGGTTAAGGAAGTCATAAGAGGCATACAGGCAAACATTCATTTTTATTTATTTAGATGAATGAAAATAATATTAG
The DNA here is from genome assembly GCA_026543055.1 of Argiope trifasciata. NCBI lineage: Eukaryota > Metazoa > Arthropoda > Arachnida > Araneae > Araneidae > Argiope > Argiope trifasciata. The sequence continues at coordinate 708,555 of JAPMOQ010026707.1, read as the reverse complement.
AAAACATCGATCAGATTTACCACCTATCAGTCTATATGGAACTCTGGTGTTGCTTTACAACGGAACATTAATATAACTAAACTCAGATCAAACCTTAATTTGTTAATACTATAGCAGAAATTGACGATCATATATAGAAATTGACTGGCATATTTTTCTCGAATGTAAGAGACTACGAACACATAATAATAAAAAACATCATATAATTTTTTCACATAAACGAAAAGAAAAAAAAAATAACACCTCACAAGCATTTGCAAAGACTAGTAAATAGGCCGAATCTCAGATATCCCCATAGTAAAAACTCTCATGAAGGTACAAACATTCAATATCGTTCAAAATATTTTTAGTTCACTTAAAATATTATGTGTTATTTGTCTCTAAAAATTGGCCAACATATTCAAATCCAATTATTCGTTATGTAACAACATTGCATTACAGCCTCTTCCTGTCATGCTTTATGAACACATATATCTCAAAAAACGTACTTTGAAGGTAGCAAGTCGAATTACAATACATTTCGTATCTTGAGAAATATTTTTCTGCATTTTTTTAAACTTTACTCTTTTTATGTCAGTAAAAACGAAATTTTGTAAGTGATTTTTCACTCACTTTCTCACTGACAAGGTACTAGAGGGCTTAAATATTATGTAGATGTGTATTTTTGATAACAATACAATATTTCAATATTTAGAGAGCTTAACTTTCAGTTAACAGTAGGTTAACTTAAATTTTGATTCCATGCTAGTATTGTCAACGGATCAGGAGGTTGATACATAATTGCTCTCAAAAACGGAGATTAAAAATTATGATAATTCTACAAAGAAAGTGTGATTTTAAAAATCTTTTCGTTAAATTTATTTTTATATTCATCTTGTATATGTAAATATGCTTTGGGTTAATTACTTCTTATAAAAATAACTCACACAAAGTTTTAAAAGCAATAAAAAAATTTAAAAATAAAAATATATTCATTTTCCGTATCTAAATTGTATCCACTTATTTCTTTAAAGGAAAAAAAGTGCGTAATTCACACGTATATCTTTTAACTCTTTTATTTTTTCAAGTTTTCTGTACTTAATCGTTTTTATTCTATTAATGAGTAGTTTACTGCTAAAATTTACCCATTTCCAATTAAGTGAGGAAACACGCTACTAATGGCAAGCTGAGTAAAAATGCGGGTAGTGGCGGCACCACTGGGAAGACTCTATAATTAGGCAGATTTGTTAATAAAATACCTGCTCATTTATTTAATTTTATGTATTTGTGACATATCTTGAACTATTACTGATTTCACTAATTTGCCGTGAATCAAGATTTTTTTTTTTCCAGTTCCTATTTCTATATGTTTTTCATACATTTATGTCCTCTATTTATCTTTCAAGGTTATAAAAATTCTAGAAATTATTTTCTGTCTTCACCACTGATGACGTGTTAGTTAACCGCAATATTTTTTATTGATATTGACGCCATTTTACTTTGATTTTTGACTGATTATACTTTCTGACTTGATATAAACTTGCTCACTTATATCAAGATCAGTTTAGAATATTAACATTCCGTTTTAAAGCAACACGGGGGCTATTTTGGGACAGACCTCTTCGTTTTGAGCTACTTTCAGATGACGAAGACGACAACTGAGCTTGCAACCCCCTCTCCAAGCTTCCACACCACATCAGCGTGAGAGCATTTGATCCCGATTGAGTAGAGTGTAAAAAATTTAGAGTGCACTAGACCCGCTTACACGGTGGGTCTTCAGTAGAATCGAGTCTCTAGCCTGAAACCCCCAATTCTGATGCTTAGACTACCGTGGCCTTATGTAAACAGTGGGAAGCATAAATTTGAGAATTTTAATACATTATGAATGTAAGAAAATCTGACTGGTCAATAAAAATTGTTAAATGATGAAGAACATTAAAAATGGGAACTTAAAAGCGGAGTAATACTTTATTTTGATTATTCCGTTATATACATTTTTTGTAAGATTCTTAATCAAATTATTTTAGAAACTGATATTATTAACAATTAAAATATACTTTTAAATAGACTTGAAAGGACGTTCTTTCAAATAGAATTTTTTTACTCTTCATCTATGTAAATACACATTTTACGATCTAGTCTTTTATTAATACAAAAATACTTTTGAATTAGCAAACAAAAATACATCATATATATATTATTTCAGAGATGCTGCTTTTTTGATGGGAAGAAATACTACATTGATACATTACCTTTTCTAGAATAACAATTATCTAATTTTTTCTTGGTAATTTTTTACATTCAGGTTGTTTTCACGCCAATTTAATTTAATTTACACACGTCAAATTTAATTTAGTTAGAAATATTGTCTCAGATTCTAAAATTGCATAATTTTATGAAAAAAGACAAAGCTTGTTTATAAAATAATAACGTTTGATTTGAAGGTTAGTAGTCGGGAAAATTATAATGCAACTGCTTAAATATAATAAATATTCTTTCCATAGAAAATACTAGAGGCACCATAATTTCTGATTTATAGAACTGTTTTCATTCATTTTATGTATTCAGTTCTCAGCTTGAGGAATTTATGGGGTTTAGAAGGTGTGTGTTTTTTTCCGTCAGAAATGAATATTTTGGATTCTGAACGGGTATTTTATTGATTTTTTTTCTTACAGTCGAGTTAAATTTTAATAAAATTTTATCTTTTATAAATTACACTAAATATATGATAATCTTGGAAAAAGAAATCACAATGTAGCATTTCAATATTCAGTGGCAAACGCTTATACTTGTGAAAACAATATTAAAAAATTAAAGTTTAAAAAAAAAGTATAAACTTTTATAAAACAACGCAAAATTTGAAAAAAATCACTAGTTTTCATTTTTCATCATCATGCAATTTATGAAGTTGAAATCATTGATCGAAGAAAAATAAAAAATAAAATAAATTTTTAAGACGGTTACGGTATAACGTACCCCTTATACATAAACACATAAACACAAATAAGTAAGTTTCTCTGGCTCACCTTGTACTATAACAAATAGGAAAACGACAACCGCAAAAAACGATTCTGATCTGTTATAAAGACATCCGTTAAATTGGGTAAGGTCATCTCCTAAAATATCTATAAGAATCACTCAATTCATACTCGATGATGAACATTTCTTGAGCAGATGCTCACAAGGAGGAATGGCCTGTCATTTATGAAGGGTTCGTTAAGTTCTCACGATATTCTTAGTGAACCACTAATAAAAACGAGGTTTTATTTATTTACATGATAGCTTTTCATCCTCATACTTGAGGTCCTTCCTCCGGAAATGAATAGATTATTTATATACATATGCATTGAAAGGTTAATTTTTTTTTCTTTTCATTTCCTTATTATATACATATGTACATACCATCAATCTTTCAAAGACTTAAAAGCAAAAAGTAAATTCTACTTTATTTACTGTGTAAATTATTGCTTGTCCCTTTTATAAATATACCAAATTTACACATTACAAATGCATAAAAGGATAAATTGTAATTTCTCATTAATAAATAAGATTAGAACAACAAGTTAGGAGAGATTATTTTAAACTTATATGCTTATATGTGGTTTATTAGAAAAATATATAGTTTATTATATAAAAAATATATATAATTAATTATTTTTCTGTTTTTTAGTCTTGTATGTGGAAAATTTTGCAATCGATTTCAAACTAACTTCCCAATGAGTTAATGACTTGGCAAAATATTATTTGTAGTTAGTGAAAGTTTTTAATCGATTGCAAAATTTATACCAGTCAAACAAACGAACAAATAAGAAAGCGGGTTAATATTGCCCTATCATCTAGCTGCGAACTATTATGTTTAGAGTTTCATTTCTCTAGCACATAGGTAAGTTAGTTTAAAATCGATTACAAAACTTACACCGAATAGACAGAACAAAATGCGAGGTAATAAAAATGTGTTAATAACAAAGTATGATTATCAAGACAGCTTTCTTATATTGCTTATTGCACACAATAGCATTTTTTGTGTATGTTTGACTTCGTCCATTTTTCCCAAACTGCAAATAAATTTACTTTTTTTCATTTTTTTTATCGAGAGTGCTACGAGTCACCCATTACCAAAAGAAAGATATTTTCATCAGATTCGCGAACATTTTTGAAGTCTTGTTCACTTCATTGACTACTTGTCGTTAGAAAGCATTCAAAATAATGTTTTATCCTAAAACATTTTACTTTGTAATTCTTTTTATTTTTATTTTATTATTATTTTATTTATTTATTTGCATATTGCAGACACAAGCAGCTTTAAAGCTTACATTATAAACTGTCATTAAAATTCAAATTATAAGACACTCCAAAAATAATAACAGCACCGTCTGTTGAAAAATTTAACATTCTTATCTAAGTTGGAATCATCAAAATTTCGGAAAATTTGAGTTGCGTGACTTGTGGATCACTGTACTAAAATCGATTTAAAATGATAATGTTTGAAGAAAGAAAATACTTTTAGATATTTCATGTCTACTTTAAATAAAAATCTCCTTATTATCCGAGATATACACTGCATTCTTTCTTTACACTAAATTCATGAATACCCAAACAATATCAAAATGAACGGTACATATTACTCTCTACAACTATGTAGCTCGTTGTTTCGCATATCCCTTTGTTTGCACAATTATTCTTCCTTCAATCATTTATCAACCACTTTGCATGCAACTTCTGACACACAATCGTGAAGAAGGACAACCAAAAATCCATTGTGTGAAGAAATCTATACCTATTCAGCTTCCTTCTGAACAGCTGTAAAAATATTTCACAAGAAATAACAAGCCGTTTCAATAGCTGCTGTAGACTATAAAGAATATATTAACAACACTTTCACTGTGAATTATTACTGGAACTTTCTCTAAAAGCAGAGAGAATTGTAAACTCCTTCATGCGAGTCATGATTTTTCGTGTTGCCTCATCTTAGCATTTTCGTTGCATCAAAAACGAACATATAGCTCCAGAAGAAATTTTTACGTACGAATTTTTTAATTTGAAATTAAAGCATTTTTTTTAATGAAATTATAGTCGAAAATGTATGTTTATTCCTAATGAAAAATATCTCGTTACTTAATTCAATTTTCAGTTTTTTCGGAAATACGGAAAAGTGCCATAACTTATTTTAATCCTCAAATTCTTGTTCCAAAAAATTAAAAAAATGTTAGTATTTTTATGGATATTTTAATATCTTCAAATGGCACTTCATATGTAAATCAATTTTAATATATGCCACTTAATTCAAAGTTAGTAAACAGAATAACAATATACTAGCATCCTTAATTACATCGTTTTATATATATTATTTTACAAATATTTAATGATGAATAGGGAAAATTTCAAATTAGTATTTATTTAATAAGAAAATGTTGAGTCATTTATAAGAAGCATTAAAACTTTTCAAACAGTACAGGTATTTGTGGTAAATATATATATATATATACACTTTGATTATTAGATTTTAATTTGTGCTGTCTTTTTCACATGTTGAGAAAGTGGGGAGGGGGGGGGGGAATCGCTGCTCCTCAAGATAGCTAGACCTATGAGCAATCGGATTTAAAAAACTTTCTTGGTGTCAGCAAACTTTGTGTATTCTTTGTATTCAACTATCAAAACTTAAGCTTAAAAATATTTGCTATTAACAGATCAAGTTACAGAAAATATTTAATAAAAATTTTTATTAAGCATTATTTTCGACGAACCTACTGATCACAGATGCAACTATGAGCAAAATAAACTGGCAGCCAAAATAAGAGAAAATATTTATTGAACTTGAATTTTGAACGATATTTTAAACTGTTATTCTGACTTTGGTTTTCTGTTATTCTAAGCTGGTATTGTTACAAAGTTAAATTTGTAATTTTATGATCATGTAATTTTTTTTTTTCGTATTAATTTCCTCCCAAGTTTTTGTGGAAGAAAGGTAAAATATTGAATAAATTCTCACCGCCTGAGGCGGCTACTATCGAAGCTCGCTGTTTCATTTGCTTCCAAAATCCTCCGTTTCAGTAATTGACTTATGCTTAATTTTAAGCATTGTTAAATCAATATTTTGAAACAAATGAAAACCTGGCAAAAAGAGCAAAATTTTTAAAAAAATAGAGGTAGAATAATTCAGTGTTCATAATTTTAATGTGTGCAATTTTTTTAAAAATGTTTTTAAGTTTTTTCTTTAAATTAATAACAATTGAAAGGGTAATTTAGCAAAAATAAAACTGATATCAATGAAATGGTAAAATTTTTACTTTTAAGATGAATTTAAAATATTCCTCATAAAATTACTTATTCCGAAGTCATGGTAGAAAAACTGTGACATATTGGTTAGTTTTCAATTAATTCAATGTTGAATTATTTTTTGCATTATGGAAAATCGACAGTACTCTTTCACTTGTATATATATATATATATATATATATATACATACATACATATACATAGAACATAATAGAAACAATAATTTTATTTATATTAAAATGGTATCTTAAAATGATTTTTTTCCCTTAAATTCACTATCAGTCGGTATCACGGGCATGGAATAAAAATTTAAATAAACTAATAGATCAATTTGTGTATAAATTCTGAAAATATTAAAATTTTATATTATGATAAAAAATATATACGTGTGTACAGCTTCAAAACACTTCTGTATCAAGATAAGAGTAAAAAATTGCCATTACAAAGAAAGAAATTTCTTTAATTGCATCCATTCAGAATCCATTACAAAGTACTACATTAGAAACAAAAATATTTAATTTATATCAGATGTATTAATTATAAAAATAAATAATTAACCAGATTAAAATCATTTTTTTATTATTTAAATAGCTCCGTAAAAAATCGCATTATTCTAGACTAAAAAATTGCTACGAAATTCAGAAAATATATTTATAGATAATTTCAATGTCGGGAATTCACCTCAGATTGAATTTTCATTCATTATTAGGATCGGACATTCAAAAGAGAAAAAAGCAATTGCATTTTTCCTCCGATTATTTAAAAAAACTTTTATTTATTGATTTATGTATTTTATCATGAATATCACATCGCAGTTTATATATATTTACAGAACTAACTTAGATCTTTTCAAACAAATCACGTTCTTTTAACAAGTAATAAGAAAAAAAAGCTATGTAAAATAATGAAAATAGGATAAAACTAATTTAAAATTGCTACGAAAACTCGATTAATCCAAAAATTTAAACTTCTAAAACTTCGAAAAATGCGACAAAAAAAAACTATGAATTTTAAATTAAAATCGGCAAAGAGGGATTCATTCCTAATATTCTTCATATAGTATAATGAAGAAATAAACTGTGAAATTTAAAAATAATTATAGAATTACATTTATTCATTACTTTTTATTATTTTATAGCAATAACTATACTAAATTTATCTAACTTTTAAAAAAATAATCAGATATTTAGAATTTTTTCATTGGATACATTAAATAGCAGTTAAATGTGGAAGGGATTTAAACATCTTAAAACGGCAGAAAGTATGGCTGTATTTAATTTATGAAAACAACTCGGAATTTTTAAAAAAATACGATTTATAATCTTGATTTTAAACTAACTAAAATTAATTCGACTCTATCGCATTATATTTCATCATTATATAAATAAAAATATCAAGGAGTCAGAAAAAAAATCGAATTGCCGATTATTAGAATTAAAAACCTTCGCTTTCAGTAAGTTATACAGTAATACCAACAATAAACACTTGCACTTTTTTAAAAGTAGGTTTAGTATTAATGCAAGCATATACTTTTTTTCACAGGTTTTTTTCCTCCCAGTTTCAAGTCTCTTTCTATTTTGAAACTGGAATGCTTTTTTCTAATCCACTGTCTTAATCTTCATAACTGTTCGAAATAGCAATCCAATGAGATGTTTCTGAAATGCATTTCTCTGGTGATAAATTATTAAAGTGTTTCTTGTTCGAGCTCCTTTATCACAAATATTGCAACCTGAAGCCATTACTGAATAACACCATTACTGAATAACACCATTACTGAATGTATTGGTCAGTTTGACGGACTGTAAATGTGACTTCTTACACAATAGACAGTATAGACCCTCCAGAATGTTTGAGTGTAGGAGGGGGAGGACAGAGAGAGAACTTGTTAATACAGAGAATTATAATAACATCCGGCACCATTTCTCAGGCAAACAAATTAAAAATAAAATCTATATTACAAATACACAACCACTTATGTGCAAGAACCACTTAGAGATTTTATGGCTGCATGTGGTTTGAGATAAGAAGGATGAAAACATTCCGTTATAGAGGAAGCGGTGGCTCTTGTGAGAGGTAACTAATGATATACTTTTCTCTCCATCCTTTTACTGTTACATTTCACTATTATAAAACTGATATGCCATAAAAATTGGATCTCATAAATCATATATAACATGAGAAAAAAGTTAAAATAATGATCGATAAATAAACCGATGCCTGATTTTATTTTATTTTGAAAACTCTAAAGTGTATTTTTGTAGCATTCTGGGGCTGTACCCTATTGGAAACAATCGGTTCAATTGGTTAAAAGCTGGCTCTGAATTTTAGAGATTCAGTTTATTTAACTCTTATTAACCAAGTTGTCAAATTCAGGTAAAATTCTCATATTTCGAGTGCTAACTGTAAAATAACTTCAAGATAGGATTTAAATTATTATATTCTTTGATATACAGTTATGTTTCTTCTTTCGAAACGATTAAATATCATTATTAAGAAATGTTGGTCTTTCTGAACGAAGCTACGAGTCATAAATATCAAAGTTATTCATTCTGAAGCAACCAAATAATATTTAGGAATTTGCACACGCCTAATATAGCAAGATAAACTGTACAAATATTCTTACACCATTTGTTGCGTCAATACTTTTGCAAAACATGACAAAGTGCAGTTTCGAATATGTAATTTGTTTCGATTTCAAATGAGAAAGATATTTAAAAAAAAGCATCCCGATTTGAAAAATACCTTGTGCAACTTTGGTACTTATAAAAACTGAATGGTATTAAACAAATGTTTATATGCACAAACATGACATTACTTTCCGGTATCACCCCAATAAAAGAAATTGTATTAGAATCTTTATTCTGTTGAGGAATTAATAATTAAGTTATTTTCAGTTTATTTCGAGTTCTGAATTTCAGTAATAAGCAATTGATGGATTAAGATATTTTGTCAATTTGATTTTTTTAAATATCTGTTTTCGTAAGAAATTTTTTGTTATTGTTGCACAGTATTTTTTCCCCTTTTCTTTCTTACTTCATTTTTCCAACGAACCTTTGCTGATAAAAATGATATATCCATATTCTAAAAATATTTCTTTAGTTTATGCTATTTTCTTGATCCTAATATTCTATTTTTAAGCAAAAAAAAAAAAAAAAAAACAACATAAGCAGATTAATTATACGAAAGAAATCTATGCTAGAAAATGCAATATCCACGCTCTTCAAATTTTTATTGTGAAATGTCCTATTATGCACGTAAATGAAAGAAAAACAAATCTGAATAATTTTCAGACAAGAATATAATTTTATGAAACAGTAAAATATAATGTTGATGTTGGTATCCTTACATCAATCTACTTCTTACTGCATCTTCTAATCTATACGCCCTAAAAATGGTTCAACTCAATTCATGAAAGAGCATCGCCCAGAAAACCTAAAATCCTTGAAGTTTTCAGAATTATTTCTGTTTAGTGAGAAAACTGTTTTACGAAGCTCTAGCTATGTTGTGTCTATATCAAAAGGTACGTTTCAATTGCAGTGTCCACTGTACCATCTTCATGATTGCTTGGGTTCCTTTCAAAAATATTATTCTGCCTTTAGATATAGATTCATCTTACTGATTTTTTCCCTCCCTTCAGATTGTCGTTACATCCCAATATTCTATGAAAATTAAGTTTATCAACTGTTAGAAAAGTTCTGAATATGATTTAGTTCTAGTTATGTGATGATGATATACAGTACGAAAAGACAAGGGAAGATTATTTCTGATGAAATTCTACGTTAAAAGATTACATTGAATTGTTATTCTGTGCTGTGAATGATGTGAAAGAAGAAATTCGGTAAAAAGGTAACTAAAACAAAAAATGGATATTCATTATCGAACATAATTTTTAAAAATATTTTCTTGTGTCTTGTGTTTTCGGCTTCACGAAACATTTTGTCTACGTGTATTTCAAGCACGTTGCCATTCTGCATTGTGTGAAACAATATCCTCTACGTCACTACCGTAAGCTGGTACTTCGGTTATTTGAAGTTATGTTTGGTTCTTCTGAAAGATGTACTTATAACTAACTATGCGAGTCTAGGTGATGGGTGAAATATTATTTTTTTTGTAACTTTTTCCTGTGATCTTCATCTTCAAAATTTTTTGTCATAATGTTTAGATTTAGACTAGGGACATCAGTTTTTCAATTTCGAAAACATTCTATTTCTCTTAGCATTTTCAGAGGATCTTTAATACTTGGGATCCTGTACCTCCTCTATAGGACGATGCATTCTACATTTCCGGACGGAACGAACTCTGTTAAGGGAACTGAATTAAATAAGGTGCTGAGATTGTTCTCTTCTTATTTTTATTCCTAAGTTATTTTAAAAATAAAAAAGTGCGAATCTTGTACTTTCATATTTTACCTGTCAAGTTATAAACAATCGTGCATGAAGTATTTTGAATGAAATATGCAAAAAAACAAGTTGTTTTTAATAAATGTCATCAAATTTTTCCGTATTAATTCATTTTAGATGCACATTTTGGAACATATTTCGTAATTTTCCATAAGTACAAATTGTCAACAGTGAACCAATTTTTTTGTTTTGTTTTTCATTTGTCATTTGCTGATTTTTTCATATTCCTTTTCGGTATGCTGAAGGCATATTGCAGCTAACTCAAAAAATAATGTTTAGTTATATTAAGATGCATCATGGTAGTAAAGTGCATAGATTTTCTTTACAAAATGCATTAATTCTAGAAAAATTGGATTCCCCCCCCCTTGCAGCTATGTTGTAAAGATAAAATTAATGTTAAGAATAAAATTCAAAATTTATGGGGACTGGCATAAACTCTTTCTGTATCAAATTTATTATGAATAATTGTTCTATGTTAGATTCATTTGTTAGTTTTGTAAAATGTAGTCACCTTCAGTGAGTTATGATCTATATGATGAACATTTTCTCTTTTAAGTGCTATTCTTAATTTAAGATATGCCTGTAATCTATCAGTTATTTATATTTATAGTTGTCATAGCTTGGGGAAGGATATGTGATGCCTGACTGTGTTTCGAGAACTTTAGTGTCATAAATGTATTATCCACCATGATATATATAAAAAAGATTAAATATCTTGCAGATAGAAATCTAAGGGCTTGGAAAATTTGCATAAACACATTATTAAATTTGATACAATGCATAATTACTTAGTTTTATTTTTATGAAATTGAAGTATTCGTCTCAGATTTCATTCTTGTGAGATATTTACATTTTAATCCATTGAAAAAATCTGATAAATTTTAAAATTTATGTAATTCAACATAGTCAAATTAATGGTTTAGTTTGAATGAAATTCTTGCTTTCGTGAGATATAACATCAACTTAACTACCATATTTATTTTAAAAAAATTACAATTGACCTTTTTAAATGTTGAGATATTATATTGTCATAACAAATTATGTTATAATTTATGTTTATTAGAAGTAAAAACTAACTTGATCGACTAAACTTTTACTTTATTTATTTTATTAAATTTACTCTATCTGTAAAATTACATGTCAAGTGAAAGACATTTCTAATTGTTAACATATATTGGTTTTAATCGTGCAGTATATGAATGTATCTACAATCCTTATTTCATATAAGTTAAGAATCATGTATGAAGTTCTGGTAATCTATAGAATGCTTAAACAGTTTCAGGCAAAGTATTAAATATGAGAATTATGTGAATATATTGTAAACTTTATTTAGACCTTGTACCTTATATTTTAGTAATTTGTCAAATAACAGATTACAGATTAGGCTAAATATAAAAAATTAGTAGTTTAAAATGCTATTTAGAGAAATAATAAAAGAATGCCATTAAACATCTTTTCAAAATATATACAGGAAGATCATAGTTAAACAAAATAAAGTTTACTTTATTATTATTATTATTAAAGGAAATAAAATATGAACCTGTTTTTTGCATCAAGAGAAGATGTTTTATTTTTGATTGCTCTTAATTTTATTTCATATAAAATGTAATTGGCAATGTATTTTGTTCTTTGCCTTGTATTTATTTTTTACCCTGAAATGTTAATTGCTTCATACTTTGCTTTAAAATGACTAAAGAATGGCAGTTTTCAAATTTTGCTGTTAACATATATATTACAAAACTTTTAATTGTTTGCCTTTCACCTAATTGTGGGTATAAGCTTATGTATATCATTTATTATACTTGTTATTTTTTATGTACATTCAAACTGATCATATTAAGATTCATTACCAAATTATTAATATCAATAAAATTAGCTTTTTGAAAATTTTTGTTACCAATGCATTTAAATTTTACTATCCATTTATTTTTAACTGAGAGCAGAAAGTAGTTTGTTTTATTGCAATTATATTTGACATTTTTTAATTATTCCTATTAAAAGTATATGAACTCTATGATTTTTGTCAATATTTTTTAACAATAACTGGTCTGTTTTGGTAAATTTAAATGAAAATGTTAAAAATTGATCTAACTGTATTGCGCATTGTCTAATTTTGAAAGGAAGTGTGCATTCATATAGTAGTACTGTGGTAAGATCTAAAGGACATATAATATAACTATATGAATTAAATATTAATCTCGGTTTTATTTCTAAATGCTGACAAAATTTGAAGTTGATTGCAGATTTCACTAAGGGCTGTATCCTTTTTAAAATAACAGTGAAAATTATTTTCAATTTTCATCAGTGCTACTTCTTGAATAAAGGAAAAATGCCTGACCATCAACACTGGAAATTCTGTTCAAATGTCATTTTTTGCTAATACCATCTTTCCTTTATTAAGAAAGAGAATTTTGACCTTTCATCTTTAATGAGTTTAAGATGACTATCATTTATTAATTTTTTTTCTCTCTCTCTCTTCTAGAATTCTAGTAGTTTGTTCCGGGTAAGTGTTCATGAACTTTGTATATATGGTGTCTTGAGAATTAAATCAATTGTAAATTTGTCTATTGTCATATATATACTGGGAATATCTATTATCATGCATCTATTTTTTATTATTGAAAAATACCTTACCCAAAAGTGTTCAAAATAATGCTTGTCAAACTTTTATGGAAAAAAAAAACTATATTTATTATTAGAGTATAGTAAAATTATTTGGAAATCTTGAACTTTTTAAAGTTTGTAAGAATAGAATTTGAAAAATTATTTTAATCAACTGAAAATCAAATATTGTGAAAATTGGTGACATTCAAATTATTATGAAATTAATTTCATTTAGTGCTTGGAATTGTAATTAATTTAGTAGCGTCAGTTAGTAAATTTTTCATTGTAGGTAAGTTATTCTCTTAAGATCCTGTTAGTTGTATACAAAATGAGAAATCTAGCATTTTGTATTTTAAATTTAAATTACTACTTTTTTCATGTAATAAATTTTCAGATAAATGATAATGAAAATAATAATGGATTTTGAAGAATGTTATGAATCACTTGTTAAAAATTAAATTTTAATGTCACACCTTAAATCATCTCGTAAATTTTAGACCAAAATAATAGTTAACCGTTAACTTTGCAACTTTATCTGACTCATCACTTTTAAATGCTTCTGTTGATCTTTTAGAAATTGAATCAAAAGTGGTGAAGCATTTCATCCTTGTTGCAAAGAATGTTTTTGATATATACAGCACATGTTTTTTCCAAAACGAGGTTTTATGGTCCAAGAAGGAACTTTTTTAAGAAGAAACATTTATCATTAAATATAATAAATGCTTATACAAATGATAAATCAATTTGAAATGAATGCTTAAAAAACTGAATTGAATGTTCATAGCCAAAAAGGTTTTTGTTTAGGTGGATTGGGGCCAGAACTCATACATATTACTTATCTATTGTTTGTTTGTGTGTGTATGGTGTTGCTGCCATGCTTGATAAAGATTTTAAGCTAATATCACTTTTTTACAAGTTATGTAAAGATATACAGACTTTCAATATGTATCATGACCCACCAAGAAATGATTTGTGACTCAAAACTCGCAGTTTGGGGGTTTCTAATTTGAGAGGATTATAAATTTTCTCTTTAATGGATTGAAAATAAATAAAAAGAAAAAAAAAAAGGACTTTTTTGGGTAAAATTGTTTATAGAGATGATTATAGATTTTGTTATGCCCTAAAATAAAAGTTAAAAATGGCTATATAACTGTATAAAAGTTCTTTTTTATCTTAAATGATTAAACTGTTATATTTATATATCTAAAAATTGAATTTTGGAGGTAAAGGGTTTACTTACTTCTTACCAAGCTTTCAGAATAATAAAATAAGCAATGGCTGCATTGAGTTAAGCTTTCATAGTTAATAGTAATGATTTAAACAGGAAAAAAAATTAAGATTAGAAAAGCAGAGTGTTTGCTTGTATTTATGTATATCAAATGAAAAGATAGCTGTTTAAAAGAAATAAGAATGAAAATGAGTTTCAAAAAATTGTAATGAAGCATCTTGTAAAGAAATAATTATAATAAAAAGTTTAAAAAAAGGCTAATGTTAGAATTTCCTCAAATTTTTACACAGAGCAAATTTATTTATCCTTGCCTTATGATCAAGATGTTAAAAAAAAAGAAAAAAAAGTTTGATTTTGTATAACCCAAAACTATGATAAAGTAAAAATTTGTCATTCAGAAACAAAATTTGGAATTCAATTTTTTACAAAACAATGTTTGTTGCAGTGTTTTAAAATATATTAACTTGTAGTCATTGCTAAAAAATGCTGCTGTATATCTCAATTTTTATTTACAACCATCTAATTTTATTCTAAAAAAATATTTAAAAAATTAGCATGCTTTAGAATAAATAATTTTTAAAAATTAAAATAAAAGTAAAGCAGTATATTAATTGCTTAACTGTTCAGTGATTTTTTTTTTTTTTGCTATATAATTAGTTCTGCTTTGTAGACACTTCAGTGTTACCAGCAATCTAAACAAACTCAATTTCAGTTTAGTGTGATACTGTTTTATATGGTATTTTGTTAGCTTTGCATTCCCTGAACTTTTATAATTAAAATCAATAGATTCAGAATTCAGTTGTTGAGATAATTATTCAAAAATCATTTCATTTATTAAACTTAAGTGATGAGTTTACTAAGTAATTAATGAATGCCATATTTTCTTTTTTTAGTATCCTGTTTCATAAATTTTTTGTCAATTCAAATGTTACTGCGAGTCTTTATCTTTTAGTTATGAGTTTACAACTGCATGTAATACTGCTACATTTAGCGACTCTTTTACCCTTAATTAACAGAACTTGATATATGCATTTCCTTCAAAAGCATTAATTAGTAAGAAATGATTTTAAAGTTAACAAATTAGTAAAATAAAAATTTTATACCTTTTCAGAAAAAAAAATGACAATAAACACCTATTATTAAATTTTAATATACCTGTAAAATGCTTTCAAATTTTTTTTATTAACTTTGACTCTTATCAAAATGATTTTCTAATTAGTACATATTTTAAACAACCAAATTGTAAATACGATTGAATTATTCTATATAATTTTCACCATCTTTGGTAAACATCTGAATCATCGGAATGAATGCTAATTTTCCATTGTATATTTTGTACAACTTGATCTTTTAATAGTTAAATATATTTTTGTATCAAATTTTGATAGTCATAAAATTTTATACTATTATTGAAGCCTTATTAAATCGTTCATTTAGTTGTACTATGTACCGTCCTAATTTTCTGTCAGATCCCTCAAAATTTGAAGTTTAAATTAAACCAAACTTCAAATAATATCCAAAAAAAAAAAAGCATGTTTTTGTAAAAAATTAAGTTTGGGAAACAGAATCGTTCGCCATTGAAGTTGTGCACTACAGAATAATTTTCACAATTTATACAATATCTCAAAGTATTATTTAGTAAAAATTTCTTTGAGTCATCATAGAACTTGGATTTTTGTTTTACTTTCAGGTGGATAATAACGCAAGTTATAATATTTTATTTCTTTTCGTCAATAAATATAATTTAAATAATTATGAGGTCTAAATTTTATATAATCCTTTGGTTCTAAGGAATGGTATTATTCCATGAAATGTCCAACTTTTTTTTTAAGGAATTTTTTTTTTTTATCCTCTGTAAATGTGTCCGAATTATGAAGTTTTTGATTTTACAATTTTAGAACAATAATCCTTTTCATAATCTTAGGCTAACAGCCATGAAGAAATTCTAAGCGGTGATTGCCATATCTTCTTTGAAAAGGTCGTTGGTGTGCTCTAAATCGTTTTTATAAGATGGTAATTTTTTAAATTTTCATAACTCCCTCAGTTTTAGTCGTAATACAGTAGATTTTTTTTTTATTTAAAACTATTGGCCTTTATCGACTTGCTGGTTAGCTAAGAATATTGTTTATATGTAATTTTCTTTAAATCCTGTAATTATAGCTTTAAGTCCACGATCTCGCCAGATTATCAGACAATATAGTCGTATTATTATAATTGCCTTTTACATATTCTTTATTTGTTGTGTACTTGACTCTTTTTACTGGATATCAGCTCCATGGTCTCAAAGTGCTATTAAAAATGTAAAAATCCGGTTCATCTTTCTTCAGAAATACTTGGGTATTGTGATGACTGACGACGTAGAAAATGACATTTTTCGATGAAGTAGGTAAAAATATGATAAATTTTTAGTTCAAACATTTTTCTTTCCAAAACAGTTTTTCCTTTTATGTCATTTAGAAGCCAAGATGTAGGTAATTTTTAAAAAATGCTGTTTGCTGCTACAACCAGAAGTTTCTGTATAATGCAGCTTTTAGTTTTTTAAAAAATTTAAAACATTTTTCTTAATTACACATTTTTTTATGGTGATGTTAGTGCGCATCCCTAAGTTTTTGAAATTACTTTCTTAGCTTCTGGGTATTAACTGGCAACATCTTTACTTTTTTAAGCTTTTGTTCACATTATAATTTTTATTTAGATTTTACGTAAATTTCCTTTAAAAAAAAGCCAAATGACTTGGAAGAAAGGGCATCTTAATATCATTATCATCATTACATCGACAAATTATAAAACTATTATAGAATTGCAATTCGTAGCAATCCTTAAAAGTATGCAATTTCAAGTCATTGAGAATTTTGTCGCTGCACTCAGCATTTTATGCTTGAGCAGTATCCTATAGCAACCAAAAGCTGATGAACGTATTTTACAGACAAAGAAATTTTACTTGGAAAAGTCACTGGACTTCTGAAAATTTTATAAAGCCAGTATGCATGAAATGTTGTGACCAAGTTTCTAAAACATTCCTAACATATAAAATGACATGTGATATCAATTATTTAGTCATATTAGCATCCTTTCTTATAGCAACAGTGATTTATATTGGGATGGATATAATTTTGAACTACGGTGAAATGACAAGAGCCTTTAACCCAATATTCCAAACTACCTCATTACCGGAAGGGAATTTGGCCTTGCCCGATTTTGTGTGCTGCAGACCACTTAACGGTAGTTCTTCGGTGGAATCAGGTTGCGGTGGCCTGGTGGTAAGGTCTCGGCTTCGGAACTGGAGGCTTTCAGGTTCGAGACTTGATTCCACCGAAGAACCGTCGTGTGAGGGGTCTCTTGCACATTAAATCTGTCAGGCCAAACGTCCTCTCGCTGGTGTGGAGAGGGGGGATGCCAGTTTAGGTGTCGTCCTCGTCATCTGATCATAGTTCAAAATTACGAGGTCCGTCCCAAAATAGCCCTCGTGTTGCTTTAAAGTGGGACGTTAATATAACTAAAACTCTTCGGTGGAATCGGGTCTCCAACCTAAAATATCCGATTTTGAAGCTGGGATTTAACCAGAAGTCCACCATAGTGCGTGGGACGTCATTACAAGTTTTAATGGCTTTTGCACTGAAACATAGTTTTGAAACAACATTTCATTGAACTATTTTTAAGTTTAATGAAGATGGGGCTTTTATATTAAGTGTATTCAATGATCTGCTAGTGGATATTTGCAGTTATATGCCGGACAGTCTAAAGCTTCTTGAGTAGGAACGTATCCGTGTTTCAAAAAGACACTTTCTTTAAATGCTCACATAATAAAAATATGAGTTCAGTTGATGAAAAAACACTTGAAGAAAAAGAAAGTTTTACTTAAAAGTGGGTAGAAATGTAGACTATGTTCCTATAAAGAAATGTTTTTTTAATAGTAACTACAAATTTTAAATATGTTTAACTCATTTTTTTAAATAAATGGTCAACTACCTTAATATCTCCAATACTAATTAATATTTTTAGTTAAATCTTCAAAGAATGTTTGATATACTACTTTTAAAAAATTGAACTAAAAGTTTTTATTTATAACTTTTGTAACAGAAATTAATTGGAAAATTTCTGTATTCTAACATATTAACCTTCACTATATGTTTACACTTCAATCAATAACTTACTTAGGTTTTAGTTAACTTTAAAGATAATTATGTTATGTGACTATTAGGTAAAGGAAATTGTGATAGTCCCTTTTGAATTTTGTTACATTTTTCTTCACATTAGCGTGTAAAAAAAAGCATATACGGAAATTTATTTTTTAGATCTTTATTATTTTTATGTTCAGTTTTTTTTTAATGCCGAATGTAAAACCTTAAAAAAATAGCCCCCCCCCTAAATAAAAATGACCTCATATGTAGAAGTTACCTTAAACAGAAAACAAACTACATAGAACAAAAAACAATCTTGTAAATTACTCAGGTATTAAACATAATTATTCTTTAGCTTTCAACAATGAAAGAAAGTCATGTCTGAAAACAGTTTAACTTTATATAAACAATACCATCTAATTTTGAAAATTAGGCAAAAAAAAAAAAAAAAAAGCTAACACTGGTAAAGCAAAAAGTTCAAAAAAAGGCATCAGCAAAAAGGTGTGCATTTATTAAATTGGTATCAGCAAAAAGATATTTTTTAATGATTTAATGATGCCAATGAAATTTTTATTCTCATAATATTTTTGGAAATTACTACAGGAATTTTTTCAAAAATTGCTCCTGAGTGCATATTTTCATCCTCCAGGATATATATGTGCCAAATTTGTAGCTTTAGGACAAATAGTCTGCACTGCAGAGCGCAACACACATACACCCACATTCATCTTTATTAGTAGTATAAGTTAATGTATTTCATTTAAAATCTTAATTGCCCTTTTTTGCTTGCAGTTTGTAGTTCTGTTATTGTTTACAGTCTTGTCATTGTATCTGACCAGTGGAAATGTGCATTCATATTATTAGATCCTCTCCTATTAAACACATGGTACATTAGTCCATATTTTTTATATCCTTTTCTTGAATAGTTAAGATTGAATATTTTATTTCTGTGACAAATTCTAGGAAGTTATTTCATTAAGCAGATTTTGCTTTTAAAATTAATTTTAAGTTAATAAGTTTTATTTATTTATTTAATTACATTTCCAAAGTGAAGATTTTTCTATTGAACAGAAGAATGTGTATAAAATAAGCTTTTTTTAATGTTTTTTTTAATTTCTCCTTTTTTTAAGTTTATGAAAGGCATATTTACATTTGAATGTATTAAATAAAAGCTTAATAAATTTTTGAGAAAAATATTGAAATTTCCAAGGATTCATATGGAATGTTTCATTATTCCAGAAGTGGAAATGGTCAGTTCCTGAAATTCTGCAAGTATTTACTTTCTCTCTCTTTTATATAAGTTGATATTTATTTTCTAAAAAATAGTGTGCAGGCAGTGTTAATATTTTTCTCTTTTGTCCAGATTGTTGCAGAATTTTAAAAACAGGGTGAGTGTACACATTTTGTTTGCATAAAACTTTATTGAATTACTTCTCGTTTATTGAATTACTATACTTTATTGAATTACTATTGAGTTACTTCTCGTTTGAATTTAAATTATAATTTTTGAAAAGCTTTCTTGTTATTTTATCAACGATTCTGTATACCGAGAACATCACCTTTAAAATTATTGCAATTCTGTAAATGGCTTTTCATAAATTTATTTAGCTAAAAGAAGATGGATAGCATTCACTTAGTAGGGATATTGTAAAAGCAGAAGAAACCTTTATTGCTGTATGGTAAAATAGCTTTTCTTAAAAAATTATTACTTAAATCTTTTTAACTAAATCTTGAGGCCTCTGTAAACTAGCTAACATCATACAAAGAAATGTGATGATCTGAAGTATGTGATCAGTTAAAAAATCTTGCAATATGTCACTAAGAGATTAAGATTCTGTGCATGGATAGGGATATACCTATGGCTTGAAATACTAAATGAAAATAGTGCAAGAGACTTTTAAAAAAGGTTTTTAATAGTTTTTCTATCCTAAGTTCTGCACTTGGGGGGGGGGATATTTCAAGTTAATATTAGGATATATTCTTAAAAATCCATTTGCTTTTCATTATTATTATTATTTGAGTACATAATATTGCATATGTACTCAAAGCCTCTTCCTCAATTACTATTGAAAATAATTCTTTATTAGGCAGTTTCATTTAAAAAACAAATTACAAAATATATTAATGTAATAATATTAAGAATTTCTCTT
Organism: Argiope trifasciata; assembly: GCA_026543055.1. Classification (NCBI taxonomy): domain Eukaryota; kingdom Metazoa; phylum Arthropoda; class Arachnida; order Araneae; family Araneidae; genus Argiope; species Argiope trifasciata. The sequence continues at coordinate 687,797 of JAPMOQ010026707.1, read as the reverse complement.
TGAAATAAATTTCATGTGTTTTGAACTATCAAAATTCAGTCGGTTATCTTGTGTTTTCAGAAAATTTATACTTTAAAGTTTATTATCCTTTATTTCATAATCTATTTTATCCCACAAATTCCTCTTTAATTTCTACCCTTTTGTTTATAAAAAAAGTGTTGTCTCCAGGTTTTTCAAATTAGATCTGATTTTAACTAAAATGCAGGAATATTTTTATATTAAAATCTATACATCATACTTTATTATTTGACATTGCTTTTATTATTTAATAGTTAATTATTACTTTAAAAAATATTTTTATCCTTAATACGTACTGCATTCTTAATTTTTAAAATATTTAACTGTATTTTCCAAGTGTTATTTAATAATCTTTGTTGATTAATTAACAATTCAAACTAGAAATTGTTGAAAAATGATCAATACAGATTTAGGTTTATCCATTACTTGTTGATCATTGTTGTTATAAATGTTTCACCCTGTTTTATTGAACCCATTAAACTATGTACTTTTTGGATTAGACTAATAAATTAAAAGTTTTATTAGTGTGTTAGTGTGACATAGAGTTGACTGACAGACGTTTTAAGAATTTGCCCTTTCAGAAATTTTCTGAAAACTAGTTAGAATCAAAGCATGGTATAGTAGAAGTAGAATTGTATAGAAGTAGTACTAGTAAAATCAAAGCATGATATTCTTTCAAAAAATCTTGTTTGAAATGATCTACTGTTTACAAAATGGGAACTAAGAATGAGATACTTTTGAAAGAATTGCAGAAGGAAAATTTGTTAACAGTTAAGTGTTAGTGATAGTATAGAATTTAATGATGCTCTATAGTGGGAAATCAGGTCCTGTAAATAATATCTATCTTTATTTGTGCAATGAAGTTCTGCTGGGTATCTCCTAGCAGAGAGTTATAGATTTTGAAACATCACTATTCCTATCCACATTTTCTGGATTATGTACCTTATATGAATAACAGATTTTTTGTTTATAAACCTATAGAACTATTAATCCAGAGTAAGGTATGTTACGAGAATTAGCAAGAGTCATTTAAGTTAGTTTTTTATCTATTGTGAACTGTTGCTAAATTATGTCATCGATTCACTACTCCTCTAAACAGAATTGTAAGCAAATGCACACTGCTGTAATGTCCATAATTATTTAATTTCAATTGAAAGGCCAATGCAATGAGCAATCTCTGAATGTAATGGAATGGTCTACTAATGTACTTGAGCATGCAGTGTTTCAAAAATATCTGGTTCCTATTCTAGCTGAAAGAGATTAATTAATTTTTTTTTTTTTTAAAGAAAGAAATTGTTTTGTACTTGCAATTTAGGTTTGTGAAATTTACTTCTGGATCTTTTTTCATTTGAGTTAAAAAAATTTCATATTTATTTTTTACTGTTGATTCTAAATTTAGAAGCATTGTTTCTGACTGACATTTTATATGTAATCATTATATCTATATTCATACAATTTATTTTGTTTTAAAATTGAAATTTGTTCTTTAAGTTGAATTTTAAGATGTTGCCAGATGGAAATTTGAATTTACTATCTAAATGACTTTTAATTCAACTCTTTCATCAAATTCTAATAATCTTTGAAAAAAATTTCATATTTAGATGGTGCTTTTCTCTTAAATAGCAAATTGTCATTTATAGTAATAGATGATTGTAGATATCAGGTGTTTCAATTTCTTTAATAAACATTACAGGAATTAATATTACTGTTGTGGCTAGAAATTAGTAACATTCTGAGACATTTACCTTTAGATTTGAACTTGAAATTCCAGCCAATTTTATTGTATGAAAAAATGTAGTTTATTTGATTATTTAGTGAAATTTTGTTATTTATTTAGTTCTAAACTTTGGTTTTCTTTATAGGATGAATTATCTCTTCTAGAAAAGCGTTTAGAAAATCTGGAAAGGGAACTTCAGAGAAACAGAGAAATGCTATCCCAAGTTAAAGACACTGTTAGAAATGTGATTAAAGTAGAGCCTAATCCTCAGTTTTCACTCCTAGGACCTGTTCAGCAAAAAGCAAATAGAAGTTTAGTAAATTTATCTGTATTTGATTGCCAATTGTGTCTTGAATCATCTGCAAGTTCTGATGAAAATGTAAGCTACAATTCTGTTTTCAATGATATTATTTTAATTCGGAGCTGAAGAATCAAGTGTGCATTTTTTTTTCTGTGCACTTTTATTACTGATTTCTGCTTCTCTACTTCCTTTTCTATAAAAAAAGAAAAATTGAAAGTGTTGGTTCATCTTTAATCAAGCAAATTTTATCTTTTGTAACTGGTACTTACATAACAAATATCATGAGTTTTTATTCATAAACTTTAAATGCCTGGAAAAAGGTAAAGTTTTTGTATTATATGGAAGAATAAGAATTTAGCAAGAGAAGATTATTGATAATTTTGGGTAAAATTAGTCAGAACGATTTCTAAAAAATTATTAATTTTTCAATTTATTTCCTACTGTTTAGTATTATATTTGTTGTAATTTTACATTATCTGGTATACTATTTGGTGTATTTAACATAGTTATTTATTTTTAATTTAATAAATAATTGCCATCTTCTCTACCAGACATTGGATATATATGAAAGTATTGAATTTGAAAACAAAGATGGTGGAGTTTGGAAGCAAGGATGGAATATTGAATATGATCCTCGTCAATGGAATGAACAGAAAAAGCTCAAAGTTTTTGTTGTTCCTCATTCTCACAATGATCCAGGTATAATTTATTTATTTATCTGAATGATTTCTTCTTTCTAAAGTGTTAGTTTCAAAACATATCACTGTTTATCTATAGTTTAATATTTTTTTACCTGTCTTCTTTTAGGTTGGATAAAAACTTTTGAGAAATATTTCAAAGATCAAACTCAGCATATTTTAAACAATATGGTCTTAAAAATGAAGGATGATAAAAGAAGAAAATTCATCTGGGCTGAAATATCTTTTTTATCATTATGGTGGGAAAAAGTTGATATGAATACACAAATTGCTGTTAAAAAGTAATATCCATCTGTAATTTCTAATTAGGATTCAAAACCAATTTCTTTTAATGCATACTTATGTGCTATATTTTATTTCAGACTTTTAACAGAGGGACAACTTGAAATAGTAACTGGTGGTTGGGTTATGAATGATGAAGCAACTGCACATTATTTTGCTATGATAGAGCAGATGATTGAAGGCCACCAGTGGCTAGAGCACAATCTTGGTTAGATTTTTTTTTCTAATGAATATTTATATTTTCTAGTTATGTCCTATTCTTAAGTAGCTATTTAAATGATTATTTTGCGATGTAATTTGCACATTGCTGATGTGATTGCTTCAGACAATTTTAATTTCTTAAATTAATCCTTATTTACAAAAACCATATTAACAGTTCTAAATTCTTAAAATTCTTTTATTCTTTCCTACAAATTTATATTTACATATATTTAGAGAGAGCTATTGACTCTATAGGTAAAGTGTAATGTATTTTTAATATTGTTATTTAAATTTCTGCTAATTTGTTTTAATGTTGCAGATTATAAACCAAAAAATGGCTGGGCCATCGATCCATTTGGCTTATCCCCTACTATGGCTTACTTATTAAGAAGAATGGGGCTGGATAATATGGTTATACAGAGAGTACATTATTCGATGAAAAAGTATCTAGCTATGAATAAGGGATTAGAATTCTTATGGAGGCAGCCTTGGGGTAATATTATACTAATTTATTTTCCAGTGTTTGAATACTTTTTAAAATCTTTTATTGGTTCAGTATTTTTATTTTTTGTTATAAGTATCAGAAAATTTTGTTATAAGGATTTTCAACTACTGTTTAAATATAAAATCATGTTAGAAAATTCTCAGATATGTAGATTTATAATTTCATTATTAAAAAATTGCATCAGCTTCCAGTTTCTGGGGTTGTGCTCGGAATTTAAAATATGGTCAAGAATCAATGAATTTTTTTTTTTCAGATCAAAATCATACAATGGATATTTTGTGTCACACTATGCCTTTCTATAGCTATGACATTCCTCATACTTGTGGACCAGATCCTAAAGTGTGTTGTCAGTTTGATTTTAAGCGTTTGCCAGGAAATAAAGTAAACTGTCCTTGGAGAATTCCTCCAGTTCCCATCACCCAGGAAAATGTTGCTGACAGGTGATTATGCATTTAAAAACAATTTTAATGGAACTTTCGTAGCATGCCATTTCATTATTTTAATTGTTATAAACGTTTAGTGAAACGTTAAAAACGTATTAGCACCCTGAATGGTAATTGAAGATCTTATTTAAATTTTTTTTTAAATCTAATCAGTAGTGAATAACTATTTCATTAATTTTTTAAATTTTTTTTCATTTAAATTCAGTTGATGTGTATTGATGAAACTTAGCAGCTTTTGTGTATTCAGGCATAAACTAAAACTTTTATTGCTAACATTGTCATTAGTTTCTTGCTTTCATTTTTATGCATTTTATCTGCTTTTGTCTTTAAAAAAATATCATTAATTTTCTAAATAAAAAAAAGAGGAGAAGGAAATTCATTCCTCTTTTAACATTTCAATAATTTATATGCATTTATAAGAATTTATAAAAGTAAGCTTATATACATCTCATAAATTCTTTCTCGAAAATGTTACTACAGGAAAGTATATTATTTGAACCATGTTACTTTATTTAAAGTTGATATGTTTTGATTAATGAGTTAATTCATTTATGTTGTATTCAGACCTTGTATTTAATTTCAGAGCATGGATGTTATTAGATCAGTATCGAAAAAAATCGCAGCTTTTTCGTACTGATGTTGTTATGATTCAACTTGGAGACGATTTTCGATATGATAAAGCTCATGAATGGGATCAACAATTCAATAATTATCAAAAGCTATTTGATTATATTAATGGCAGAGATGATTGGTATGCAGAGGTATAAATTTTTAAAAATCATTTTATTATTAATATTCATTAGCTCGCTGGAAAATCTTGTATTACCAAATTTAAAAATGTTCGTTTTAATATGTATATATAATATGTATTGATATACTACCTAATTTAAATCCAAATTAATTTCTAAAGTTTTATCTTAATTTAGCTCCTATCAAAGTCATTCTAAAATATTCTCTTATCTTCTGATCTTATTCCATTTCTCTACTTAATTAATTAGAGAGACTTTAAAATTGTAAAACCAGCTAAACGCCGACTTTCACACCCTCCGCCTGAAGGGTTAGAAAAAAATCCTATAAGCACATTCTTTTTTAAAGTGTGTTTCCCCTGCTTTAAAAGTCACATGTTCAGAAATCCCTATGAAAATCTCAATCATATATTGGCACTATAAACAAGCTTTTCTCTATCAAAATATGCTATATAACACGAGGGGAAATTAATTTTCTGGCTTTTCCATCACATCTGCTTGCCCGTGCTGCTTTTAAATATACTGCCTGCCTCCGGAGGAAGAATAAAGCGAAATTAAAAATGAAATATCTTCTTCGATGTCTTTGAACCTGTCATTTTCTCCCAATAACTTTTAAACCATTACATATTATTTAGTCGACAAGGATGGTTTCCTATGCAAAACTATCAAATTAAGTAAAATAATTAAATTAAATCCGTGGAAAACGAGGTGAATGACGCAATGACTTTTTGCACAGCTGCGCTGTTCCGTGGCGAAGCTTATTTAACGCCATCCTCCTTTCGACTGCCTCTGGCCCCATTGTTCCACGCCACCAGTAGTACAGGGTCCAGTTCTTCATATGTAGTGCTTATCATCAAGTACCAACATCCCCCATGATTCATCCAGTTTTTTAACATATATGAGATATATATGAGATATATAACACTTCTGTATTATATTATCATCCTAATACAAAAATCAACTTCCATCACCTGCTTTACTCGCCAGGGGTCTCCATTTCCAAACTGAGTCAATCAGATTTTCAAAATATCATTTATGTATATTATCATCATCTCAAAATTAAAATCACCTGTCAAAGCCTCTTCATCAGTAGAGTGCTCATTCCTTTTGTGAATTATCAAAGAGATTATTCTTCGAAAAGTTATTATTCATTAAAAAAGTGTTTTATGTTTTAAAAAAGTCTCTATCCCCAACTGACTCTACTGATTCAAGTTAATGAGTGAATTTGCGCAAAATATTATTCTGTACAGAATTGCAATGCTTTTATTTTTGATTTTATTTTAAATTCATTTTTTCAATAACCATACATTTGCAAATTATATTTTATTGTATTTAAAATGTTGAATTTTTATTCTTTTATATGAAATCTATGTTTAAATTTTATGCATAAATTTGTTTTTTATTTGAAAAATGACTGACCAAGGTTAAACAAATGTGTCTAACCCTCAAAGTTTAGAACATAATTTTGATAAAAAAGAAAATGATCAAATAGCCAAAGAACCCTCCATAATCCATTTTAATCCCGAAAATGAGATGAAAGTGGATTTATGGTTGGGGTATTTGAACAAAATTAGTCAAGACAATAATAAGAATAACTTGTGGAAACTTAAAAATATTGCTGAATTTTTTAAAGGATTAGCTTTAACTTAATATATAAATAATTGTTTAAATGTTAATAAATTTGATGATTTATATTGTGTATTATCTAAACTGTTTATTCAACCTTAATTTTTCTGATTTTTCACTGCTGAAATTTGATTAAAAAAATGCTGAATTAGTTGATTATTTTCATGAAAAATTAAATTGTGGCAGACAGTTAGGTCTTGACCCACAATTGGTTTTAGAAACTTACTGATGGGCTGCCAACTCAACTAAATCAACTTGTTAGCATAAAAGCTCCCTCTATCCCTTTGGAATGGATTGAATAACAATTAAACTATTAAAAATGGAAGAACATTCAGAACCAAATCCAGGCAGAAATAATGTAACCCGAATCACAGCAAGGCAACCCATCTTTTATACCTATGCATAATTTTAGGTATGGATTTTCAAATTCCTTTGTACCTAGAGTACAAAATAATTTTAGACAAAGTGTTCCTGATGAGGCAGTGCAAGTACAATTATTAATGTCTGGACACATCTCACCTTTTCCAAACTTATCTAACTTGAAGAATGTTAACAAACTTCAAACAACTGTAAATATTGTTATTGATACTGGATCCACTCTTTCAATAATATCTGCAAAAAATTAACTTGACAACAAAAGTTCTAAATTCTATTAGAGTGAGACAAGCCCATGGAATCTTCCATTTAGCCCATATTTGTGACACATATTTAAAAATTGGCCAAATAATTTTAAAAATTCAACATTATATAATGGACAATCCTTTTCCATATATCATCTTAGGACTTCCAGATTGTAGTTTATATAAATTAATTATAGAATGTTATAAAAAATAAAATATTTCAAAATTAAAAATTATTACCAACTTGAATACCAATACTAATTATATGCCCTTGCATATTGTTAAAAATGACTCTGATGATGATAAGGTCAGGGTAGTATCTATTCAAAGGAAATTTTTTCACCTCTGACTGTAAACGAACTATCTAAGTCTGTTATTTCTGGTGTCAGAATATTCCAATGTGTTTGCAAAAAATTAATATGATGTTGGTAGAATAAGAATGGAACCCCCTTGAATAAATTTAACATCCGATTTATCAATTTCGCCAATGACTTTCTAGAACATCTGCTACTGATGAAATTGAAATAAATAAGCAAATAAAAAAGTTGTTAGATGCAGGTTTAGTAAAAGAGTCTACAAGTAATTATTCCACCTCTGTAACATTAGCATTAAAAGAGATGAAAATTGAAAAGGTCGACTTTGTATTGATTATTGTAAATAATTAAAATTAATACCCTCTGCAGATCTGAGGCAGAGCCTCTACCTAGAATAGATACCTTATTAGATAAATTAAGTACTGCCAAAGTTTTTTCAACTTTGGATCTTGCATCTGGATATTGGCACATACCCTTGCATGAACAAGATAAACATAAATTGGTATTTGTATCTACTGAAAGTTTATATGAATTTCAAGTCCTACCTTTTGGCTTTAAAAATGCACCTGCAATATTTAATAGAACTATCCTAAAATTTTAAACCAACATAAGTTTTCAAATTTTGCATGTCACTACTTTGATGACTTAGTAGTTTTCTCTAGCTCATTACAGCAATACTATGATCATTTAAAACAGATTTTTCAGATGTGTGAAAAATAGAATATTAAGTTAAAATTTTCGAAAGGTGTGTTTGTTAAAGATAAAGTTAATTTCTTAGGATATGAAGTCAAAAAAAGGAGGCATTTCTCATGATATCATAATAAATTACTGTCCCCAAAGAAGGTTAAACAACTTCAATGTTTTCTTGGTTCTGTAAATGTTTATAACAAGTTTGTTGATTCTTATGTTAAAATTAGAGAACCCTTAAATAATCTTTAAAAAAATACACCATGACAATGAACAGAAAACTGTCAAAAAGCTTTTGAAGTGTTAAAAAGAAAATTGTCAATTAAACCAGTGTTACAGGTATATAACCCTAAATTGCCTCTTCATGTTTTATGTGATGCAACTCAGGTAGCCATTGGAGCTGTTCTAAAAAAACAGCCTGACTGTTCTGGTAAATTACATCCTGTGTCTTACCATTCAAGAACTTTACGCCCTTATGAAAAAAATTATTATATAACTGAGTTGGAATGTTTAGCAATAATAGATGCTCTTGATAAATTTTATTGCTATTTACATGGGAAAAAATACATAATTCATCCTAATCATGCTGCTCTTGTTTCGCTTAAAAATTTAAGGGGAAGATTATTTCGATGGTATATTTGATTATGAAGTTAAATATTTAAAGGCAATGGCTAATGTTGAAGCTGATATGTTATCAAGGCATCCCACTGCTCAATATCTCCAACTTTCTCTGCATTTATTGGAATTGGATGAAGGTAAAACACTATTAAAATTTAGTCAATTTAAATAATACTAAATAAAAAAAATATTAATGATGTGTATTTGTAGTTAAAAAGAAAAAAATGTTTAAAATTGCTGTACCTTTTTCTGTTAGGAGAAAAGTTTTGTAAAATGCTCATGAACAATTTGGGCATCCAGGCACTCAAAAGATAAATTTAATTACTCCTCAATACTATTGGCCCCATATTACGCAATATATAGCACTTTTTACTAAACATTGGGATGTTTGTTAAGTAAAGAAGAAAAAAAAAGAGTTGGCCTTTTACAGGCTGTGCCCCTCACAGATCATCCTTTTGCATGTCTTTCTGTCGATACTGTTAGTGGATTTAATTATTACAATTTTACTAAAACATTCCTTCATATAGTTATTGATTGTGCAATTAGATATGTTTGGGCTCTTTCTTCCAAGAGTGAAAATTCTGAAACTTATATATTAAAGCAAGTTTTCCAAATTCATGTGCCTTCCAAATTACTAACTGATAGAAGTGGCGTTTTTACCTCATCTAAATTTAAACATTTCTTCGGAAATTACAGTATCAAGCATCTGTTAACATTTTCACATCATCCTCAATCTAATGGGAAATGTGAAAAATTTAACCAATCAATAGTAACTAAATTAAAGTGTAAGGTCGATTCTTCTCCTACTAAAATTTCATGTACTAGACTTTTAGAATAAGTAACCGAATGAATATAATTTAACACCCCATTCAGTTACAAAATTTCATCCTGCATATTTGTTATTTGGCACTTTACCTTATCCTCCATTAACTCAAAATCAATTCTATCCTCCAGTAGAAGAAGCTAGAAAATTAGCTAAAGATAATACAATAAAATATCATGATAAAAATAAAATAAAATTTGATGCTAGATTTATAGATTCTCCATTCAAACCTGGCGACATTGTAATGTATGAGGAATTTAATTACCCAAATCGTAGAAAATTATCTCCAGTATTTTCAAGTCCAGATGAAATAGTAACTAAAATTTCAGATGTAAACTATGAAATTACTAAACCAAATATATTAACAAAAACAAAGCAGCTGATATTATCCCTGTATCAAAATTAAGAACATATTACCTACCAGAAAAACTAAAATTAAGCCAAGAATAATAATTTAAATTTTAAAAAAATTATTTCCCTTTTTTCTTCCACACAAACTCCAACTCAGGTTGGCCAGTTGTCTCTACTCGGAAGTTAGTTAGTTTTTTTTTTTTCTTTCTTTCTTTTCTTCATCATGATGATATGTCATCTGACCTTGGTTCAAAATTACGAGGTCCGTCCCCAAATAGCCCTCGTGTTGCTTTAAAACGGGACGTTAATATAACTAAACTAAACCAAACCAAACTCATCATGATGATATTGTTGTGATGGGCACCATCACAACATAAATTCAAATACAGCAGTCTTAGAGTCAACCTCACAATTAATTTCTACATCTTTCTATTTTCATTCTGGATATGTTGTTCTCCATTTTGGAAACAAATATTCCTGAGTGCTAGTAGAGAGAGAATAAGAATTATGTCCCTCTTCTTGACCTCCTAATTTTGGGTCATTAAGTTTCACCCACCACTAGATATTGTTGGTTAAGGTTTCACTAGTCACCACTAACTGGCTAACTAGTGGGTTAAAAGTTTGCTGTTCTTTTGAAATTACTCATTTTTATGTCATTTGTTTTGAGTATTAATATTATAGAACAGTATTTTAAATCTCATTTATGTTTTTTTTTTATTCAAGTGTTACATAAAAGAATGAGAACTATGTTGATGTTTTATTATTACATTATTTTACATCGAATTGAGGATTTTGGTGAGCCTTCTATTATTAAAGGACACTGTGTGCAAGAACTCTTGAGATATCTCACCAAATATATAAATCTTACAGATTGAGATACAGTAGACTGAGTCTCTGCAGAGCATCATTTATATACTGCACATTTTCGTATTATTTTTTGATGGTGTTGAATATTATTTAAGTTTATTACTTACAAAAATACAGTTATTAGTCTTTTTTATGCTTCTATATAAAATTATGAATGGGATTTCTGTATTAATGTGTGAATGATTTCTATACAATGTTTATTATTGATGATCCTTATTTCCTAATCCGATTCCTTTTCTCTACTTAATTCATTCAAGAGATACTTTAAAATTGCAGAATCAGCTAAAAGCCAACTTTCACACGCTCCGCATGAAAGGCTAGAAAAATGTCTAATAAGCACATTCTTTTTTAAAGTGTGTTTCCCCTGCTTTGAAAGTCGCATGTTCAGAAATCCCTATGAAAATCTTAATAATATATTGGCATTATAAAAAATCTTTTCCCTATCAAAATATGCTATATAACACGAAGGAAAAGTGATTTTCTGGCTTTTCCGTCACACCGTTTTGCCTGCGCTGCTTTTAATTATGCTGCCTGCCTCCGGAGGAAGAATAAAGCGACATTAAAAATGAAATTTCTTCGATGTCTTTGAACCTGTCATTTGCTTCCAATAACTTTTAAATTATTACACACACACATGAAAATTGAATTTAAAAATTTCCCCTTGTTTTATTTATATATTTTCAAAAAATTCTTTGAAGACAGTTGCTAATTTCATTCAGAATACTCACTTTAGAAAATTCACAGGCACTTTTGAATCCATTTTGTATTCAAATGATTGCATGCCCACATGAAACTTAAAATAAATTTTTGTTCCAGAAATTCTGTATTGCAGTGCCAGTAAAATTCTGTACAGAGCTATATTGGCAGCTGTCATTCATTGTAAATTCCTATTATTATTGTTGGTTTTCCCCTTTGAAAGCTGTTATCTGCTTTATTCATTCCTTTATTATTTTTAAAACATAGGAAAGATGTTAAATTTTATTGAAAAATTATGAAGCAAAGCTGATTATTGATCGCCTTGTCCAATTTTTCTCAAAATTCATCTGCTTTTTAAAAAATTCCGTATCAGTTTGTTATCTGTCTTTTATTATTCAGCAGTTTTGAATTAAAGAAGGCACTCGAATAATTATTTTATTAGTTTTTGAAATTAATGCGACGTCAAAACTTATACTTCTGTTTGATTGAGAACAGGCATAAAAAATAATTTTAAGATATTTTTTTTATGAAGGTTTTAATGCTTCTCCCAAGAGTTTAAAAAAGCTCATTGGAAACAACTTATAAAAAACATTATTTCACATTTTAAGTTGATTATTCAAATCTTTTTTGTTATTTTGGGTATACAATTCCAACATTGAGAAGGTAAACAGCAGAAAAAAGTTATGTGAATCATATTCAAAAATTAAGTTTTGCTTCCTGTTTTTGCTGAAATTTTATCCTGTAACAATTCATTAAAAAGGAACCAGGTACTAGAAAAAGCACATTCCTTTGATTTCTTATAATCTGCTTTTTAAATTTGGTTAAATCATTCAATTTTCATTGCATCTTTATGCGACTAAACATTTTCTTATTGTTTAAAAATCTTTTAAGAATATTTTTCTCAAAATATAAGCAATTCACGTTTTCCCAGTATTTTCAATAAATGAAACTGAGATGCATACTAAGCCCAGATATAATTTTCAAAGAATTTTTTATAGCTTTTTTATTATTTTAGTTTGAACATTAAACCTCAGCTATAAGTTTTCATAATGTTTGCTTGCTTAAATTCGTGAACAACTTATAAATGATTTGATTACACCGGATCAGTGCAGAAAATATACTGAAGTGCACTCATTTTATTAAAATATAATACATTTGAGGGCTAAGTGCTGTCATATTCTACTATGTTTAATTTATGAAATATGTAAAATGTTTAATTTGTTAATATGCATTTCATTTTGCAGCTGTCCTTTCAATTTATTTTATTTTGTGTATTTATATACATCATCCTTTATTTATTTTTCCATTTATATGTAGAAAATATTTACTAGATTTTGACAATTTCAATTTATTTGTTCATTGGTAATGAGCATCAGTTTCTATGATTTATAATATCCCTTAGTGTTGATATTTTATGTATGTATGCTTATATTATCGAGATCAATTTTTAGTTCTAAATCAGACATAAGGCTAATAATTTTTTTTTTCAGGTGCAATTTGGTACACTGGATGATTATTTTTCTTCTTTAAGGAAAAGTACTGGTGTTGATTATCGAAATATGCCTGTTGATTTTCCCTCTCTTGTTGGAGACTTTTTCACTTACGCAGATCGCGATGATCATTATTGGAGTGGTTATTATACTTCAAGACCATTTTATAAAAACATGGACAGAGCTTTAGAAGCTCATTTAAGGTAAAATATTGTATCATAATTGTAAAATTTTTAATTTTATAAAAATGCATTCCAACTAGACATATGCATCAATCTGAGTAGTGTGTATGTCGGGGGAAGGGGAGGTGTGTTTCATTGAAATTTTTTCTTTAAGTCTTATCTAAAATATTTAAAAGCTTAATAATGATAAAAATCGAATGCTTTTTTTAAAGTCATAAAAATGTAATATTTAATCACTTATTGTTTGAAAATTACTTGATCGTGGTATATTAAAAATAATTATTTGTATATTGTTCTGAATTTTTATTACATTAATATTACATTTTATATATGCATCATTTATGGTTTTTCTATACTATGTCGATTTCTCTAGGTAATCTTTTAACAGCAGTGCAAGATCATAGGTGAATTCAAAAATTAAATAGTTGAGACTCTTTTTTTATAACACAAACTTAATTGTATTCTGCAATAAATTAATATTTTTTTATTGAGCTGATTATTCAACTATATTAGATGTAAATCAGATTGCTTGCATTAATTTCAGGGGAGCTGAGATATTGTTCAGTTTGATGATGGCTAAAATAGATAAACAAGTAATGACTTCTATTTTGCCTTACATTTCTGTGTTGATGGGTGATCTTGTTACATCTCGGAGAACACTTGGTCTTTTCCAGCATCATGATGCTATTACAGGAACAGCTAAAGACCACGTTGTTATTGATTATGCCTCTAAGTAAATATTACATTTAAAGTGTAACTTTTTTTCTTTTCTATTATGCATATCGCATTTACTTTTTCTTTGCAAAATTTAAATACTATTAAGCACTCTAAATTTGAAAAAACATTATAAGAAATTTGGCCTCCTAGCATAATTTTCTCTTTGATTTATATAATATTTTTATGATATAAGATGATTTATTTTTATTTCTTTATTAATATTAGGTTTACTGTGTCATTTATGCCAAAGAAAACCAACAATTCATGAAGGTTTGATGAAAGTGAATTGTTTTTGAATAATTAAAGTTATTATTAAGCCAAGAGCATTCATCTAACTCTGCATTTGTGTGGGTAAACAATCAAAAGCCCGCAGCAATCCTCTTTTGACCAAAAGATCGGATGATTATCAGATACCATCTTGTTGCCAGAGGTGACAGTACAGGGATTTTACTGTCACCTCTGTACATTCAACTGAACTGTCGTTCTGGACCATTCATTAAGGGATAGAAAATCTTTTCTACCCCGTTGTGGTACAAAAGTTTTGTCAGGATGAGCCAGCTCGGGTGCAGTCTTCGTCATCTTACTACAATTCAAAATTATTATGGTCTGTCCAAAAATAGTCTTAGTGTTACTTTAAAAGGGAATGCTAATTCAATTGCAGTATTACAGCCGTTATTTTTTTATTGATAGAATATAATACATGATTTTTTTTTTCTACTTCATAGTACACTCTAAGGTATAAAGATAATTTTTTGCCTAATTTTCATTTATAAAATAATCACTTATGAACTAAATGTTTGTTCTTACTTGCTCTTTTTTTCTGAAACCTCCATTAATTGGTTTATTTTTTGTGCTTTGACATTTATTTTGATTTAAGTTTAGTTTGTCTTTCTTTCTAAATTAAGAAACATTTTATTTGTATAAATTAGTTTTTTTATGCCATATTAATTCCAAATTCCTGGCTGGTTTTTTCCCCCCGTATTTGAAATCATGATTGAAACTTATTAAATTATAAATCTGCATTTATACATTTTACAAAAAAAAAAAAATCTGCATTTTTTTTTATTGTATGCATTCTAAAATAACCACCTTGATATTGTTTAGGATTTTTGCTACCTTACAGAAACTTCGAAATATCATTGGCCAATGTGCGGTTTACCTCTTATCACCAAATTTCTTGGATGTTTTAGATGAACAGATAGCGTTGTTGCAGACTGTAAGCTCTTCGTTTTTATATCATTTGTTATCTAATGTATCACCATATATAATGTGAGATGATATGAATTTGTTCTTTGTAGGATGAATATCGACCTCATAATGCGTTACCACAGAAAATAGCTGTGAAATTTTCTCATGAACGGAAAGACAGGTTCTTAAATTATTTTTCTCTGATTTATAACTTTTGAGTTAATTGTTTAAATTTCGATTCTGTAAATTTCTTCTCTTTTCTTACAGATATATTGTTCTCTACAATTCACTTGGGCATTCTCGTAATGAACTTGTTAAAGTTGTGGTTACATCTTCGTCCGTTATTGTCAAAGATAATTTTGAAAATATAGTGCCATGTCAAATTAATCCAATGTTTAAAAAGCGAAAAATTGTGGAAGGTGAATATGAGGTAATACAAAAATTCCTAAAAAATTTAATTTCCTATACTTCTAAAAGTGATATAATATTTTATATGAAAATTTAAAGCCTTAATTTTAATGCTTCTTAAGAAAAAAGTAAATGAGATAAATAAGAAGAAAGAAATTTCATTGTGACTTTATTTATAAATTAAAGCTGCCATATTTCTTTAAATAAGTATTTAGCTAAAGTTTTTGGTAAAGGCAACTTTAAAGTTGCATTTTTAACTATATTTACTTCATGTGATGTGGTGTGATGCTTTACTGTATTTCATCTCTATTTTTTTTAAAGTTATCCCGAAATATAGAGGACTAATAATTGAATGAAATCCAATATTAAATTACTTTAATACCTTTTTTCATTTACTCCACTCCCCTTCAATTTTTTTTACATTGTTTGCTTGTTTGTATTATAATATTTTTTTCTAGGTACTTGTTTGTATTAGTTATAATCACCTGCATTGATTTATTGTAAATAAAAATATATTTATATATGTTGTACAGTCATACCTCGCTTTACGAGCACCTCACATAATGAGTGATTCGCGTATCGAACAAAACACCATGTAAAAAAAAGGGCTGTCTTAACAGTGACAGTGACGAAGAGACTTTGTTGCATCACATGCAGATTTGCCCTGTATCTTGAGTTCAGTCTGTGGTGAGTGCTTGTTTCAAGAAAATTCTTATTACTGCATGAAAGAAGGTTAGATTGGGCTGGACTCCGAGGGATTTCAGAAAGTTTTCGTGAAATTTAGATCGACGAAATTGTCTCTGGCCAAGAATATAGGGTTAGAAGGGAGGAGAAACGCTTTTGATGAGCTTGTGGAAGAGCATAGCCAGAAGTTCTGAAAAGTTTCTGGAGCTGCATTCTGCGTCAGAACAAAAGTTCATTGAAAAGCTGTTGCAGATGAGTTTTGTTTCTGGAGAGGAGAAGCTAACAGTCTAAGCAGGGCAACAACTTTCCAGTGAAATGAAGGAGATAACTGGGCATTCTATTGCATCATGCATAGAGAAGCATCACCATAATCGGGCAATAGCTATGCATTCTGCAGATTTATGTAATGGCGTCTTTTTTCACCAAGTTCTGAAACATAGACGAAGATAAATAATTAGACAGCTTTATTGTTGAGAAAGCATGCGTTATAAGTAATAAATTGCATTAGTATAAATGTGAGTGTCTTTTTTTCCACAGAATGGGACATATTGACTTTTTTAACATGGATTCCTATGGGTGAAAAATGGTTTGCGTTACTTGTAAGATTCGGGAACGACTTATGCTCGTTAAACGAGGTTTCACTGTAGTTACTTTATTCCTTTTATGGCCAGATCAGATTTATCCTGCAGCTACTATATACTGAGAAGTTCAATCAATGTTTATGTGTTTTAATAATTATAAATATAATTCTAACCCGGTGCGGCTCAATTATTTTCATTTTGTCATCATTCTTAGAGCTTCATATGAGATTATATTGAATTGATTTCTATAATTTAAGTTCTATTCATCTAGGTGGAAAAGTCCATTTATTGCAATGGTATATTATAAATTATGTTTATTGATGTTACTTCAGTTCAGTTGATATTCAGACATGCATTTTTGTGAATGTTACATGCCATATAATTTTATTAGCTTCTTAATAAAGTGTTGTTCATAAATAAATATTTATTATTTGTTTATTAGTGTTTTTTGCATCTAAAATATTTCAGTATGTTCATTCATTTTACAGTTTTCAGTATTAACTTTGAATTTTCAGAAGAAATGGAGTATCTCCCCCCTTCTTTCATATTTTCATCTTCATTGATACCTCTGTTTGGTAAATACAAATACCATGTTTTGTGTTCTTAGATGAAAATACATTTTCTGAGGAATGCATTATACTCAGAATTCAGATTTAATTCATTTCAGCAGTAATTTTTGTTGTGTTAGCTCTTTTGTAAATTCTCTTAAGGGTAATATGTGTCCTTTAAGTTTTCATGTTCTTAATGTTGTTTTTTGTGTATTTATGAACTGTTATAAATTTTCTTTTTAGATCAGCAAAAAGGATTGCATAAATATATGTTCATTGAGTTTTGATATTGGATCACAAATATTTAAGTTAAGAAATTTGTGTAACCATGCAAATTGAATTAATCAAACTTAAGGTGTGTGGGATAGATTCACAAAAATTAAATGTCACTTCATGCATCTTAAATACATTTTTGTATATGTTGGGAATGCTGTATAGGATTTCGGATGTGGCAAGAATTTTAATAACATTTTTTTACTAGTGAGATTTTTTTGCATCAAAATATTGAGCACATTGCTGAAGATTTTTTAAACTTAAAGCGATGCGACTAAGACAAAAATACAAATTTTTTCTGCCATCACAAATTTTTAATGAAAAGCAGTATATTCTTTAAATGATTTTGTCTTCTGAATTATTTGATGACATTAACATTAACAAACTTTTTATTATTTTGTGCTGTAACTTTTCATTTTAATTTATAATTAATTTAAATTAAAGATTTTAAAAAAATGCATTGAATGTGTTTTACAAATTTCCTAATGGAAGGTTAAAAAATGCCTGCGTTTCAGTTATTGTTCTATGCTGAGCTGCCTGCCATGAGTCTTGTTACATATTCTATTCATGTTGTGGGAACTGAACATTCCATCTCGCATCGTGCAGTGTTAAAATTTATGAATGCTGATGCAATACCTTCTAATCAGTAAGTTGAAATGCTGAGTTTTTTTTACATTATTTTTATCATAGGAGCCTTGTGAAAGCCCTCATTATTAATCATAGCCACAGTGTTATGCATTTTTTTAAATCTATGTTGATGTTTTCACAAATTAAAACATTTAGCTTTGTTTAGTTATACTTATTCCTTTAAGCCGAACAGTAAGATAAGTAGTGCTATGCATAGATGTTTCTACACTTTGCTGATTGCAGAAATCTTTTGATTTAGATAGAAAAAGAAATCATGCTGGAAAATCTGGTTTTTAGGAGTAATTAATTATTCTTCAAGGATGAGAAATGGATATAGAGAAAAAAATGTAAAGCAATAGTCAGAAGAGACTTAAAAGCGTTGGAATTTAACAATGTATTCATTGCACTCTGCATCAGTTAAACTATTCTAGAATACTTGATTGGAGATCTGTGAAAGAAACGAGTACTTCTGTTATATTTTTAGATATCTTCAAAATTAAGATTTGTTTGTTTTAAACTATAGCAGGGGTTTGTCAAAAACTATAAATCCTTCAGCTCTAGCTGAAGCCAGAAGAAAAGTAAAATTTACTACAAGTTTCATTTGATAGCACAATGATAGATTTAAGAATTTCTTAAATGAGAATATATTTTAGAACTCCAGTTTCAAAAACAGGCTCAGTCTAGAATCAGATATGAAGATTTGTCCATTTTATTTTTTGAAAATTTTATTTTTATGTTATATGTATGCTCTGAAGAACCAGAAAAACTGGTAAATTTACTTAATATTGTGTAGAGCACCTACGAGCTCGCAGAAATGCCGGAAAATGACATGGCGGGTACTCGACTAACGTCTGAAGGTATTCTGGAGGCAATTTATATCTTGAATTAGGCAGGGCAATCAACAAATCTATATGGTAGAGATCTCTTCTGGTCAGCATGTTCAATAACATTCATGTTTGTAGATTCAGGTAATTAGTGGAAATGTCTAAAGTCAAAAGAGTCCTGCTGGTCAAAAGAAATGTTGTCCTGCTGGAGTTTTTAAATTCTGTCTTAACATGAATGAATGTAGGTGAACAGACCAGATGTTATGTTTAACATTCATCTCTTGACTTAATAGGGGTTTTATATCACGCTCATTGCATACCGCCTTTATACCAGATACTCTACCAGAATGAATTGCCCCTTGTTGTCATGTCAAGTCCATAGATTCATATCTTCATACCTGCCCAGTAATACTGGAAACAAGGTTTGCCAGACATGGTAACATATTCCTAATCTTCAACGGTCCAGTTAGTGTAACCTGCCGCAGGCAAGGTGGTACTTTGTGCTATGAAGTCAAATAGCACACGGATAGATTTTCGTCTCCACAAGCCCACATCAGTGATGATCTGTTGAATAGTTCGCTCGGTTACTCGGATTTCAATACAAGAGCACCAATAAGTTAGAATTTGAGGAAAGGTTGTTCGTCTATCTCGCTTAAGAATGCTCGCCAATCTTCGATGGCTTTTTTCTCCCAATTTTTTTACCTACCTCACCGATTTTTGAGATTTGATGCCACTCGTAAAATTGGCGCATTTAAAAATTCAAATTTGATATCTACCTCGTAGCTTATTCAATCCATCTCTTGTATCGGCATTAACGCCCATTCTAAATCACTTTAGTCACCTTAGATAACTTGCTATTATAACCGCAAGGAACGATCTAACAGCTTTGCCCTAAACCTTCTGTTTTTTATTTGCGCTACCGATAACATTATATTACACTTAATGACTGTATAACTCCTTTACTTTCATACGCATGTCTGAACCAGTTTTTCTGGCTCTTCAGTGTATTTTCAGAAATGTCTGAAATCAATTCCAATACTCTTACATAAATACCATGGACTTTTGAATGTTTGGTATGGTATATTAATATCTTCTTTTGACAGCAGGGTTGCTTAATGAATGCCTTCTTGTTTCCAGCTCTGTGTTCCACTTTCTTTAAACAGTATTTTTCTTTGTAATATTTTTTTTATTGCAGATGATTATTTCTTACAATGAAAATAGAATCAGTAAACAGAAAAGTCCTTCAAATTTAATTCATTTATTTGAATAGAATCTATCTCTTATTTAAATATTTATTGTACTTTTAGTGAATAATAGTTTTCTATTTAATAGGATATGTTCCTTTTTTGACTTCGCCATCTTAGACATCCTCCTCCATCTACCAGTTATTGTATTTTCTGCCAATATATGTATTATATAGTTTCATATGAAATGCTTGTTTTTATTGTAGGTCACTTGGATGGGTCATAAACATTGAAGCCATTAATGATTGCCAGTTATTGAATTTTTCTAGAGCTTTGTGTTAAAAGAATGGAAATAATTTAAGAAAGCATAAGAAATGGTATTGTCAATATGCAGATGTAAATAATCAGTCCAAAAATAGGAGTTAATTTATTCTTGGTTAAAAATGCCATTTCTGTAACAACAACAAAAAAAACAATATCAATATATAGCTACAATTTTGTGTTTCATACACACATATATATTTATAAAAAATGTCATTTTAAAACGAGTACATGCATTCATATTAATGATATCTGATTTTTCATTAATGGATAAGCTTTATTAAATGCCAAGTTATCAAGAACTAAATCCCAACAGTTTTGCTATATTTCCATTATTAGAAAATTTAATGTGATAAAAAATTTAAGGTAATAATTCAGATTTATAAAAACATGTTGCGAATCGTATTTTGAGGTATTAAATTGTTTTCATTCTTGAAGTTTGAATGACTGATTCTTTTCTATTCAAAATATGTTTTAATTCATGTATTTTCTTGTAAAAACTTTTGAAATATTAATTTTTTAGCAAATCTTCATTGAAAGTTGGAAATTCTTGATGACCCTGTCAGACTAATTAATGCTTGTTCTAGAAAAATTGTTTTTAAAAAAAATCTGATCAGTTTAATTTCCTTTTATTAGTTAAATTGTCTTTTATTGATCCTAAGAAATGCTATCTTTAATTGCCATACAAATTTTCTCTGAGTTTCTGCTATTTTATTTTGTTTATTCATTTTATATATATAATATTTGCATAATTTTCAACAATAAATTCCATTGATGAACGAAAATTCAAATCATTTTCATTGTTTCGTCAAATATTTGTTTTTCTTACATTGTTGGGAATTTTTTTTTATTTAGTATCTGTGTGGTTTATATGATTAATAAGAAAGTGAAGATTCAGTATCGCGAAAATTAAAAGATGGGGGAAACAGATAGCTCCATTTTTTATTTAATTCTACTATGATGTCATGGAATTTAACACTATTATGGTACTGCAAATGCTCAATGAACAGGTGGGAAACTAATAAAATAGCACGTCTTTAGTATCTCACAATTTGAGGCTTAAAGACATTTTTTAGGAAAGGCCATGAACATTGTTATGTGTAAGAGATGTAATTGAAAGTAAACACTTAACAGCAATCAGTATCCCCAGTGAAGTGGCTGACTGCCAAATTCAGAATTATGGATATCTTCAAATGATAGAAATACTGATCTTATTTTAAGTTCGAAATTTTTAATTTAGAAATAATTCAGCTATTGAAAGCAAGAGGACTAAAGACAAGTAGTGTCAAAAGTTTTGAGGTTAAGACCATAAATAAATTATCCCCAACCAAATAATTTGTGTAATGAATGACATAAATAAGGCATTTATTCTCTCTCTCTCTCTCTCTCTCTCTCTCTCTCTATATATATATATATATATATATATATATATATATATATATATATATATATATTAAATGGTATTTTAATTTTATTTAAATCCTAATATATTTCATAATTTTTATCATATTAGCCTATGTTACTTTATTCTAAAATATTTTTTTTTCTCCTAATCCGAATTATATATTTTTATTTTATTATTTCTATCAAGCGTTCTAAAAAAGTGCTCACATTTAATTTTGCCGCACTCCGAATTGAAGGATAAGAATCCCTAGTGTCTACTCGTTCCTTTCAAAGATACCCAAGATTCCCGTTCTTAAGTATACTTGTCAAAGAAATTCCTGTCAGTTTATTTGGTAAAATGACAGTAGAGAAAAATATTTCGCCTGTGTAGCAATGTAAATGGACAAATATTTTTATGATCTTTTTTCAAAATACGGCTACCTTGGCGAAATAATTTGAGGCTCATTCTAAAAATTTATTCTTTTTAACCACGCATCTGCAAAATTATTTTTACGCGCGCGCACACACAGTGAGTGTCTAACAATTACAATTTATCTAAGTTCTTTAAAACTTCACTTTAACTTCTCATTCACATGAGTTTTTGAAACCAAAACAGTTTTCTCTATGAAACTCTATTCTAATATAAACTCAAGATATTCCCATGGTCTCTTTTTCCGACTTCCTAATTAGGCTACTTCTCCCTCTGGCCATGCCTCTTAGAAATCTTAATTATGGATGAAAATTGAAACTCTATCACATCATGAAGAATGAAAGGTAATATTAAAGAGTGTGACTGTTGTATATATATATGGTATATATTTGTAGGTAGATAGATAGCAGAGACATTTCTTCCCATGTTCTGAATTTTTTACTCCGTTCTTCAACCAAACTTATCATTTATTGCCAAATTTAATTATAAACTGTTTTTATTTAAAAAAAGAAAATTCTTAACAGACATGACACATTTTCACAGATTTCGGCGTTTTCATTTAATTTTATTATTCGTGAGATCGATTAATTTTTTATGTAATAATTCCACAATATTTAAAATTTCTCGAGCTTTTTTCTATAAATTTGCTGTTAAATTAATATTTATTTTAATTCTGGATATTTGTTAGTCACAATTCATTTGCTTTATGCAATTCAGCTTTTTTTTGTTGTAAGCCTGTGTCATATTAACATGAAACATAATCTGTATTTATTGCTAATAATTTTTAATTCTATATTTCAGAGATTTTCTGATGGTTCCTTTGAATCCTCAAGATCAATTTTCTATCAAATCTGATTATTTCACTGCTTATTTCAGTGGATCCAATGGTTTACTGAAAGTAAGATAATCTGCTACCATACTTTAAAGATGTCACAGTTTTTCTCTGAATATTTAGATGGTTATATATAATCTGTTGTAAATATCTAGTCAAAAACTGCAATAGACATTTTGAATATATTTTGTGTTAGTAAATAGTCATGGGAGGAATGGCCTAGAAAAACAAGAAAATTCTACAATAAAAAAAACTACGTTTCTACGTTTAAAGAAACAAATATTTTAAGATGCAATTAAATCTAAAGTACAAAATTAAAGAATATCTGAAATTAGATTTTATGTACTGTATATTCATGAATATGTACCTTGACCGTATAGAAAAGCAGATCTCTCCATACCAAATTGGATTTCGGAAAAAACTTTATTGTTGTGCAGCTTAGAATGACTGAGTGGATGAGGCTAGACTTTGGCTACTATTTAAGATACTGTTGCAGTTTTCCTGGACATTGCTAAAGTATTCGACCGTGTTTGGATCGATGTGCTTTTTTATAACATGGTATATTTGAAAGACTTTTTTTTTTTTTTTTTTTTCATATTACTCTGACAGATAATTCATTGCAAAAGGCAAGAGCTCGTTTTGAAACCTAGAAAATTCTGCTCAAGAGTACTTCAGTGTTCCAAACTCGGTCTCACATGTTTGATTTCACATTTTATTTGTATTACTTTTTATGCTGGATTGTAATAAAGGTCAATGAGGTGAGATATGTAATTTTATTTTTAAAAAGTAATGTTGATTCATTATATTCTGTCATCGCGGATGAGTTGGGGTATCACTAAACTTTTTCGACCATTTTTTTTAAATTTTGTTTTTGGCATTGCATTTCTTTTTGTCTCTCTCTATCCCTTAAAAGTTAGTGTATATTTACTTCTAAAGTTAAAAATTATAATTATTTTTATTCCTTAAATGTTGTTTCAATGTACATGAAATTTTCTGAAAACTTTCATTCGCTAATCTATGTTAATCGAATTTTAAATATTGTTGAACAAGATAACAAACATACAGGTAAATCTTCTAGTTAATAATATTTTTGTGCATGCTGATGAAAAATTCACATTTTAAATAAAAGTCAGTGAAACTTCTGTATTTTTCAGTTAATTTTACTGATGAATATTGAGTTGATACATTCAGTTTTTATCTGTATGCTTTGGTATGTAGTATGCAACTATGAAAAGAAGAAAAAAATTCAGTCATTATTTTAAGATGTCAGCTTTGAATTGTTTTTTATCGTGTTTTTTTGGAAAAGTAATATTTTATTGATGTATTTCAGAAAATTGCATCTGTAAATCTTGGTACAGAACTGGATCTACAAATTAAATTCCTTAAATATGGCACTAAAACTAAAGGCAAGGATAAAAGTGGAGCATATCTGTTTTTGCCAGATACAGATGCAAAGGTAAATATCTCCCCTTTCAAAAATCATTCATAAAATTGACTATTAAATAATTTCCTCCGTCTTTTCTACTCCTTTTTCTTTTTTGTCAGAAAATTGTGTTTTATCGCTTATATTTTTTAATAGGAAGTTGAATATAACAAACCCGAAATAATCATTATTGAAGGTCCGTTGATGTCTGAGGTCATAGTTATGTTGAAGGAAGTAGAACATCATGTGTCTTTAAAGAACTCACCAGGTATTCATATTCTGTGACTCGTGTATTGATATTCGTTTTATTATACTAAATAACTAATTTAATATTTTCATTTAGGTTTTGATGGAGCTGGTATTGAAATATTTAATTTAATCAGCATTGCATCCGAAACTAATAAGGAATTAATTATGCGATTCGTCACAAATATTACGAATGAAAGGCAAGAGTTTTATACAGATCTAAATGGCCTACAGGTAATTTTTAAAAGAATATTGTCTGACAATGATCAGATATACGTTTCATTCTTTTTGATAGTATTTCTTTTATAAATTTTTCGTATTGTGTCAAAAGAAGCTCTTATATATATATTAAAAAACAATATCTTATGAGCTGAAATTCTTATATCATCTAAATATTCTAATTTTTTAGATGATTAAAAGGCGTTATCTGAAGAAACTGCCCATACAAGCTAATGTTTATCCTGTAACAACGATGGCTTATTTTGAAGATAATACTACTAGATTTACATTTCTTACTTCTCATTCAATTGGAGCTACTAGCTTGCAGCCAGGTATTTATATATTTTGTTCATTTAAATTAAAAAAATAATTTTACATTCAACTGCATCTGAATGGTTAATGAGCCATTTCTGATGTAGAATTTTTTTAATTTCTATCGCATTTGAAAGGGAATATGCATTAGAATAACCTATAACTGATCAGAATAAATTTGGGAATCTGCATTTCTTTTGTGGATTTCTTTTCCTTATTTTCACAATGCTAACGTCTTTTATTACTTATTATCATTTGATGTGGAGGAGAAATTTGGCAACACCAAAATCTCCAAAACAACAGTCAGTAGAGAAAGACTCTGCTTAGCGATATTTCTTCTTTGTCTTTCTATAACTTTTTCCTTCAGCATAATTTTCTGCTTCATTCGATTTGAAGACATGTTAATTTGACAGTGTAATAAAAGCTAAATGTTTATTTTTCCATCTAAACGGATAGTTTTGATATGATCCTAAGGCATTCAGAAGTAGCTAATGAAATTTGCACAGAACTTTTTTTGAATACTTACTTTCCAGTACTCTTTGTTATAAAAATCTATTTTCAAAACGTATATTACTTAATTTAATTGTAAAAAGATGATCGCCACTTCCCATGTGCATTATGTCAAATGAAATGTGATATTGGTGCAATCTGTTGTCTCAAAAGTTTTGATTTGTTTCTTTATTTCTTTTGGTGCTAATCATAGCTGCAGCTTATTTAGAACATATTGTTACATCAAAGATTTTTCTTTTCTTTCATTTTTATATTACAGCAAATTTCTCTTTCTCTCTCTGTATGTGTAATGGTAATTTAATTGAAATCCTAATTATTTTCCTAACTTTTATCTTAAATTATTTCAGGTTAACTTCATTCTAAAGCTTTTTCTTATTTACTGATCAAATTCCCACTTTTTATTTAATTATTTCCAACACACACTTCACAAAACTGCTAACTCCATTGATTCCCTTGCTGGGAGTGAAGAGTTAAAAATTTTTAACACTTACTCATCCTTTGAAAAAGGTACCTATGAATGAATCCCTTGAGTAAGTCAACACATAGCGAAAAATAAAATCCCTATCGGAATCCCATTGTAAAATCATTGAAGAGACAAATTTCTATCTCTCTTTTGTTCTGGTGTCGCCATGCAAACTGACACCTCGTCTTATTGCTTCTTCCTTGTGCATAATGTGTCTCCCATGTAAAATAAATTGAAATTATTTTCAGAAATTTCTTCTTTTCGGCCACGCATTCGTAATCATATGCATACACGCGTACACAACAAAATGAATTTTTAAAAAAATTTACGAAAATGGAACAAAAAAAGGCTATGCAAGAAGTTAGAACGAATAGAAATTAGTTAAACAAAACATTAAAAGGGGGGAAATGAGTCAGCATACTGTTTAACTGGCATTTTAAATAATTTTTCTGCATAAAAAAACTATAGAAAATTAAAATATTAAAAGGGGGGATAAAAATGTTGCAGCAAATTTTCTCTCACAGGAGTTCATTATTTTCGTCTAAATTGTAACGATTAATTGAAAAAATGATTCAGAATTTATACCTTTATTTTGCGCGCAATTGTAATTCTTTTAGGATGTAAGATTTTTTCTTTAAATTATGGCTATTTTCGAAAGTGATTATCCACTTTTTAAGATATTTAATATGCTTTCATTATTTCAAATATGTTGAACGCTTTTCTCTTCTGCCGTAAACTTGATTTTGGTTTGTTGCTTCAAAATATTTCATGCATCCTTTAAGTTAAGATAATAGTATAAAAGAGTCGCTGTTAGCGCCAATTGAAAAAAAAAAATTAATTTTCAGCATTATACAATGTGAAAGATTGCTTCATTCTTCTGTTTAAATTGAGGTTTCTCAAGCTTCATTTTTTAAATAAAGTATTGCACAAACTATGAAATTAAATTCACGAAAAAAAATTGTGTTGTCATTTGAAAGATATGGTGTATACCCAAAGTTTTTAATTTTCCTCTGATTGATTGTTAACGAAATCTTATGGAAAGTAAACTTTAAGATGCATAAAGAAATGAGAAGCTGCGTCGTTTGTGAGTAAAATTGCTCATTTTTTACTGTCAGGTTAACCTCTTGGCCTAAGCAGTTATTGTTTAAAATTTTACTGTTTCCAAATTGTTGAGTAACGATTTTTATAAGTTAGGATTGGCAACAGAAGTCATTGTAATTCTTCATGAAAACTAATTTAAATATTAGAACTATGCTCATCAATAATGTTAATATTTTGCTTGCAGGTATGAAACAAAGTTATATGTGCAGTACCAAATTAAGCTATATTTCCTTTGCAGGTTGGTTTGAAGTTTTTCTTGATAGGAGGTTAAATCAAGATGATAACCGGGGTTTACAGCAGGGAATTACCGACAATAAAGACACACCAGCCTATTTCCGAATTTTGCTAGAGCAACGTTCTTCAGAATTCAAAGTAATTTTTGATAATTTTTGCTAGTTCGTTTCATTTTAATATACTTTATTGTTTCATTATAGAAAAAAAGTTTATAATGAACTTTTTTTTTTATTTTTTTTTTTTTTTTTCTTTTTTTTTTTTTACACTTTCATATTTACTTTCTTAAAATAAATTACACTTACCATATTTTAGGCTGACATAAGTGGGATTTCTTTATTTTTTTCCTTTGTTAATTAAAACAATTTTAATGCTTACAGACATTGTGCTTTTCCTCAGAACAGCCATTTCGATTGTTGTTTTTTAATCGAAACATCATTCTTGGGCTAGATGCAAATTCTGCATTTAATGTTTTGTTAATGTGTTATGAGGTCAATGCAAAAGACGCTATTAGTGTGCAAACAAAACTTGCACTTTTGTGCTTCCGCCATAGGTGTTTATATCTTAAAAATTGAGATGACATGAAAGAAAAAGCGTTTAATTAGACGGAAGTGAAGGTCAGGGTCTAACAAAAAAAGTTTGAAAACCGGAGGTGGGGTACTGGGCACCACTCTTTTGCGGATTAAACTGACCAAAAGGGCTAGTAATGTGATCCTGGAACTAATAATATATACGACTTTCTGGTGAAAGAGTTAAGAAATCATGGGATTCCTCAATAACTGCATGATCTTGCTGAAAGTTCAATTTGTTCTCAGTGTGAGTCATGCACACGGGAATGAACGGGAATTTGGGTCACGTGTTGGGATCAACTTTCAGCATTGAGTGGAATACCTGAATGTTGCATTCATTTCTTCCGCGCTTTCTGTCTTACCCTAGCAGAAAATGTTTGGATTCAATTTTGAGCATTGAAAGAAACGATAGTTACCTCTCTGCCAAGATAGTCGTTTTATTTCCGTAATCATATTTTTGTTGATTATTTCAAATTCATTTTTGCTAAGTTTTCTTCCCTTATATAAGGATAACGACTATTATATCCAATAGTTTAACATCGTAGGACATTGATAATAATGAAAGTTGAGACAGTATATATAAAAAAGGCTGGCGAAGTGCTGCCAGGAGGAATTTAATGACAACAAAAAATAATAATAAAGAGAAAATAATAATAGAATCAAAGAAGAAAGTAATGAAAATTTTTGAAACTGGAAGAAATAAAAGAATGAAGCATAAAAGGAGGCTTTTTTGTTTTGATTCAGAACATAAAACCAAAAAGATTAAAAATAATGCATAAATAAAACTTTTACCTCGCCATGGTTGTTTCTTAGTGAGATGCGTTATTTTTTAATTTTTTTGTGTGTGTATCAACCCATAATTTTACCATGCCATACTTTTTATCATATTTGTTTTTACAAAAATTGTTAAATAATTAATTTTTTTATCCATTAATTTTCTTTTAAATAATAAGGATAATGATCTAATTTCTTCTACATCTAGGTGTTCATTTTGTATGGTTTGTTATTAATGAAGGTCATTTATTTATTTACTTTTTCTTCTCCAAGCCTGTGTTATATTTGCATTTACCACAGTTACAGATTTTCTGTAATGCCCTCTACTTAGTTGCAATTCTATATATTTAAATATATGCATTATTTGCTACATGTATCGATGAAAGAACATATTATTCTTTATTACTGAAAGATATTTCAGTTTTAGGATGGGTAATAGGGTAAAAACTATCATGTATAAAAAAAATGTTTGCAAGGGTTTTTTTTTTTTCCTTGAGTAATAATTTCATGCTATGTATAGGGCATTAAACGTACTTAAATATCAATCCGAGGGCGTGTTTTTTTAATACTAACGCTTTTGGGAAATTGAATTCCATCCCCTTCCCCACAAAAAAAAATATTCGCAGAAGTCACGATTTATTTAATCAAAAAAATTCAATCCTCTTTCATTAATTTGATATTTGTTTATATAGCCTTGTTACTTTTTTATTGACTAATAGCACATATTGTAAAGATTGATTTTCTTGAATTATTTGATCATTTTAAAGCATTATTGTCTTTCGGCTCATAACAATACTGTTTGTCCCATATGTGAGCCATATGAAGTCAAGAATTTTCTATTGAATTAATGGAGTAATATACTGTGATTTGCTTAATGCGTATTTTTTAAAACTGGTTTGTTCATTGTTTAAATTTGTAATTTATGTGTTTCAGATGAAAAGTGCTAAATTGTAGTAACCAGTTTTATTTTTCCTTCCAGAATCTCCCATTTAAAGAAGTTTCAAGGTATCCGACTTTATTAGCTCATCAAGCTTCCCTATCTCTCCTTCATCCAGTCTTTGTCTTAATGAGGCTTGACAAAGATGTGGAACCGAATATAGTTCTTCGTAATTCAGATGCACCATTGAAATCAAGTTTTACTCCAATGGGTTTTGAATTACCCTGTGATGTGCATATTCTAAACTTAAGAACGTTATCAACTACATCAGGGACATTATATTTGCCTTCCAATTCTTCTGCTCTTTTCCTGCATCGTTTGGGTTTAGACTGCAATTTTAAAACATGGGGTCATTGCTCAATGCAAAATGGAACAGTAAGTGGATATTTATTTTCTTATGCAGATTTTATTTCTTGATTTAAAAAATTTTATGCATGCTCTTGAAGTAATATTAGTTCTATAAATCAGATATTAATATTCAGTGTATTTTGTCTATATTAATATATCTTGCATTTTAAGACTAGCTTCCTCATTTTTGTTTCCTATTTTCATCAAGAAACTTGGTTTCTTATATGTGTTTTTATACAAAGCATCTACTTTAATAATTTTAAATTGTACCTTCGAAATCGATGTTAATTTGCCTATTAAAACTTTGAATATGTTTTTACAGAGTGATTATAATTAAAGTTTAAGTTTCAAATCGCTATAAAAAAACTACTGGGGAGAATGACGTAAAATTTGAACGGCATGTTATTGAAGAAGGCGAAAATCGTATGGCAGAAGAAAAATTTTAGTTTCAAAGTTTGGCATCAGATGGCGTTGTAAGCGGCAGAAACACGACGAGAAATTATTCGTAAAACAACAGCTAAGGTGTAAGTTACACATTAAAGAGGGTTGACAAATTAGAATTGTTGAGTAGTTTTATTTGCGTGACTGTACAAATGTATCGAAAGGGACAAATTGGTTTCAAGAGTTTCGCGGCGACATACCGCATAAGAACCATTCAGGAAAAAAGTTCGGAAATATAGCGAGACTCGCTCAAAACATGTTCAATATGGTGTCCACCGTTGTGTGCAACTAGTTGAAAGCGTTAAACAGTATGTTCTACAACTGATTGCTGTGTCTCCGGGTTGATGTTTAGAATGTATTCCTTTAATTCCGCCAAATTTTCAATTGGAACACGGAACACATCTTTCGATAACCCCACAGCCAGAAGTCACACGGAGTAAGATCAGGTGATCAGGACGGCCAGTCTTACGAAAATGACGGCTGATAATTCAAGCATTTCCGAAATCACCTCTCAGCATTTACTTCAGGGGATGTGCAATGGGCGGAGGAGCGCCATCTTACATAAAAATGATATCCACACTTCCACGCTGTTGCAGAGCTGGAATGACGTGATTGCACAAAAGAGAAGCATAGCGATGACCAATAACGGTAGCAGTAACAGGACCGGAAGCACTCGTCTGCTCGTATGGCTGTACGGATGAATGATGTAAAGCCGCTCCACACCGTGACCTTTTCAGGATGAAGTGATAGGGGTGCGTTGCCAGTGGATTTTCCGTTGCCCATATTCGACAATTCTGGGTATTGACGTATTCTGCCAGATGGAAATGGGCTTCATGTGTCCACAAAATTTCCTACGACCATTCATTATCCACTTCCATGCGAGCAAAAAATTCTAACGTAAACGTCGTCTCCCTTGCTGGCAGGTGTAGGCTATTAACAATATCTTGAAAATGATTGTCGCAGATGCACTAATGAAATTTTTGAGACATCCAATTCTGAAAAAGTCAAGAGTTAAATATAAGAGCAACAAAGCAAGAATTAAGACACAAATGAATCAGTCAAATACCTGTTTAGCTGGAGATAGCAGGAAGGAGAAGAGTTTTATTTCTGAGCACATGTATATATATCATACAGATTTACTCATGGTGCCATCTACTGACACCTTGTATAACTAAAACTAGCATTTCAACACTCTCACTTTAGTTTTAAATTATATACAGAATAAACCAGAGACTTGATTAATATACATACAAATTAACAAACCGTTACTAAAATCATGTTTACAAAACACTAACAAAAAAAAGTTGGTTATAAACACAAAATAATATAACTGATACTTCTAATCACCACAGTTCTAGAGTAATCACATATCAACTTGCATCAGTTATAATTTTAAACCCACTGATCGAGCATACAACTCGTGCTTAGCTCATGGCGCAGTTTTGGTTAAAAAATATGCTATCTGCAAATCTGTTGGCATTTCTTCCACTGCAATCTGTCTACTCTTTATCACTTCCCACTCAAAGTGGTTTTGGATATCAATATGTTTGCTCCGTGTATGGTACATATTATTTTTACTTAGGTTGATGGCCCTGTTGTTATCACAATACACAGTTATTCCATTAATGTGTGCAATTCCCAAGTCGGTCACAGTTTTTCTGAGTCACGTAGCTTCCTTGGCAGCAGAAGACAGAGCCTTGTATTCAGCT
This sequence comes from Argiope trifasciata, assembly GCA_026543055.1. Taxonomy (NCBI): domain Eukaryota; kingdom Metazoa; phylum Arthropoda; class Arachnida; order Araneae; family Araneidae; genus Argiope; species Argiope trifasciata. Next base: position 655,329 of record JAPMOQ010026707.1, on the reverse strand, counting down.
TCTGTTGTGCTTGTTGCAACTGTGTATTGTCTTTTACTATACCGTGACATAGCTCCACCACCTATTATGAAAACATATCCATTTGTCGATCATCTATCTGCTATGTCACCTCCATAATTGGGAATCACAGTATACGATGACATTACCACCATGGCCTTTAGTATAGCTGAGCATGGTTTCTCTGGTCCTTCTAAAGTATCTCATGGTACACTTTATAGCAGTCCAATGTGTTTTACTAGGATTGTTGTATCCAAAAGTGTTGTGACAGGATGCGACTCATGCATGCAGTACTTGCGAAGCATGCTCTCTAAATACTGAATTTGATTCAAGTTAATAGATCTATTTTTCCTATCATGTTCAATTTTAATTCCTAAAGCAATAATTTGCAGTACTTAAACCATTCATTTCAAATCTCCTTTTGAGTTCATCTTTAACCCAATTTTTAAATTTAACAGAATTGCTAAAAATTAGCAAATCATCAACATAAATGGTTACTATAACAAGATCGTTATTTTGATGTCTTTAATAAAGGCAGAATTATCAAAGGAACCTTGTCTTAATCTCATTTCAACCAAACCCCTTTCCAGCATTTGGTACCACAGTCTGCCTCTTTGTTTTAAGCCATCTAATGCTTTATTTAGTTTTAGAACCTCCTTTTCAAGATTTTTACAATAGTATTCATTAAAACCTCCCAGTATTTTCATATAAATTTCCTTATCTAAGTTTCCTTGTACAAAAGCCATAAATGCACCCATTTGATCAATTTCCCAATCATAAATAGCTGCATATGCTAACAAACCTCTGAAAGTAACATGAAGAACAACTGGTGAGAATGTTTCATTATAATCTATCCCCTCAATCTGTGAGAAGCCCTTAGCTACCAACCTATTTTTATACCTTTCTATTTCACCCTTGGAGTCTTTCTTAGTTATTTAACATCCATTTACAGTTTACAATGTTTTTATTCTTAGCTTCATCTACAATTTCCCATGTTTTATTTTTGATATGACCTAATATAGTTTGTTTTAGAGTCTCCAATGATTCCCATCAGGACCATTTAATGCCTCTTCAAGAGTTTTAGGTTCTAGACAACAATCATTTATCATTGCTGCCAAATGAATTTCATAACACATATGAATGGTATGCGAGATTTGCAAATGCCCAATTTAAATCATATCAAAATCCTTATAACGATTTGGAATTTTTGTCCCTCTGTATGGATGAATCATTAGAGAATTATCAACTCACTTGTCAATATTGATATTATCAATAGCATTGTCACTAAGAGAAATAACATTATCTGGCAAATCAGTTTCAGCATTATCATTTCTTAACCTTTCTGTTTCATTATTAGTCTCACTGTCTGAAGAGCTAGTTATACTCCCACCAAATTAAGAATCCATAAAATTCGATTTTACCACCATTTGTTAGATTATACCTTTGATTTTCTAAAAAATGTGCGTCTCGTACATTTATTATTTCATTAATTACAGGATCTATCAAATGATAATCTTGCCTATCTTAGCAATACCCAACGAACATCATTTCCCTTGCCTTAGCATCTCATTTTGTTCGCTTTTTTGTAGGGACATGAACAAATGCACAACATTAAATACTCTTTTAAGTATTCCAAGTTTGGTTTATCTCAACTCCATTTTTCATTAGCAGTCATACCTGCAACTGCCACTGTAGGAGAAACATTTTTACAATGATTAGCAGTTTGAACAGCTTTTGCCCAATATTTTCGATCAAGAGGAGCATTAGCTAACATTGATCTTGTTTATTCAACAAGAGTTCTATTATTCCTCTCTGCTACCTCCATTTGCTCAGGTGTATATGGAATAGACTTTTGGTGCTGAATCGCTTTCGATTCTAAATATTTTACCGTCACATTATTTATGTATTCTATTACACTATCTGAATGTAATACCTTAATTGATCTGCCAGTTTGTTTCTCAACATGTGACTGAAATATCCTGAATTTCTCAAACTCTTCTGATTTATGTTATTGAAAATGGACGAAAGTCATTCATGACAAGTCAACAATGAAAGAAACAGAATATTGATAACCACCAATTGATGCGACATTCATTGGTCCACATGCATCTGTATCCACAATACCCAATATTTCTTTAGCACGCTTAGCTTTTCTCTTAGAAAATGGCTGCTTATGCATCTTGCCGTAGATACTGGAAGTACAATCAGGCAATTCTCCGTAAAAAATAAAGCCTTCAACCATATTATTCAGCTTTCTCATTCCCCCTTTGCTTAACTGACCTACTCTTTTATGCAATAAATCATTTGAAATATTGTGAGTTATCAAGGCCCATTCACTACTTATATCTAGTGAATATAAACTGTCGCCAACACCTATCCCACTAGCAACTAAATGCTTATTTTTGTAGACCAAACACTTTTCTCTAGTAAGCGTGTTAATCATTTCAAAAGTTTTATTTAAATACTTAATAGACAATAAATTAGCTTGGAGTACGTGCAAGACATTACTAAAAGTGACATGCACATTCTTTCCATTTCGAGCCGGGAATGTTACATTACTGACACTCTCAACTTCTATCTCTGAACTCCCAGTATTAATTAATTTTACACTAGGCTCAGTATAATTGTCAATTAATTCCTTGTGTGTCATGTGATACGAAAAATAAGAATCCATAAACCTAACGTTAGGATCTGGATTAGAGCTAGAACTAGCAACGTTCATATCTGCTATGTAAACTTCCTCCCTCTTTGGTTGTTTTGTCTTATGAACATTTCTTTTCTCAGATTTACTTTCATTATATGTAACCTTAGAACAATCTGAGCTTTTGGGCCTATATATGTGACATTTAAAATATTTACCCTTAAAATATTTCTTACACTTTTCATTAACAAAAGCCTGTTCCCTATTAGCTTCTACTTGGGGCTTTACATCTTCAGCTAATAATCTATTTCTTACATTCTGCGGTAATTTCCTCACCACCCATAATGAGTGGCTCAAATCTGTCAAGTAAATTTGCTAGAATTATCCCAGCAATTAAATCCTCATCAGGTTTAATACTTGTAGATTTTAGCTTCTGATATGCTGAAATAGCTCAATGCAAATAATTAGACATATCTTTCCAATCTGTGCGGCAAGTATTAAATAATTCCTTTATGATTGAAACCTTACTTGTGATTCCTTTATCTTCATAAATTTCTGCTAACACTTGCCAAGCCACCTTCCCAATTGATAATTCCCTTATTTCATTAAAGATTGTCTCACTTACCCCCTCAACAATATAAGACAGAGCTTTTATATCCTTAGCAGTATCTTTCTTACTGCCTGCGACATAATCCCACTAGTCCTTTTTAATGGGATGCATTTTCATTACAAATTTCCAATCCCCTATAACTGCCTATGATTGAATGAACCTTCTCCCCCAGGCATGCTGAACCCTGTTTTTAACCTTAACCAAGCAAGACAAAGTTCCTTTGAGAGCAATTTCAATAAATTTTCTTTTAAAATTAATTTATTCTTGGACAGGAATTTGCTTGATTATTTAATTAAAATGCAAGATTAAAGCTTAAAAATATCATCAATCATAGTTATACCCATTATCCACTTAGACCTACTACCATGTGGTTTTCTATGTGTCTTTCATTTCATTCCGTAATAAATATTTATCATAATTATTCTCACAAACATTACAGTCTTATTCTTAAAGCTCTCCTGGGTCCATAACATGAACAAATCAGAGTTAAATACAAGAGCAGCGAAGCTAGAATTAAGACACAAATGAATCAGTCACATACCTGTTTAGCCGGAGACATTGGGAAGGACAAGATAGTTTTATTTCTGAACACATGCATCTATAGCATACAGAATTACTCATGGCGCCATCTACTGGCACATTGTGTAGTTAAAACTAACATTTCAACATATTCAAATGTCGTTCATTAGCTTATAATTTGATCTACATTTGTCTTTCATTCTGCTTTCAGTATAATAACTAAGCAATCGGGGAACATGTTTCTTTCTTTAATTAATTTTTTCTTTATGGCAAAAACTATAAAATTTCAAGTGCTTGATAAAACAATGATTAAAGTAGCTATTTATAGAATATTCGTATATAAATCTGTGTCTTGACATAATTCGTATGTCTAGGAAAACTTCCTAATTAAATTACTCTTCCTATTTGAAACAATTATTGTTATTTTAATTTCTTGAATGATATAAACGTATTCGAGGCGTTGAAGCGTTTTTTACATTTTATCTCTTTCATTTAATTGCATATTAAAAATTTAGAAATTTGATGTGCGAGTCATGCTCGACATTTTATTTGATAGGCCTTAGAAAAACCAGTGCGTGCAACTAACTGAAAAACTCATTTTTGACGGAGGAATATTACTTGTAATAGCTTCGAAGGGGAAAGGTACTTAGCGATAATAACGTGCAAAAATCTCATTGCCGAAAGGGAGTTGAAATTCATGATTTAATTGTTTATGAATAAAATGCTTTGACTTTTGAGTTTAAATATACACATATGTAGACTTAACCTGGAATATTTATTGTTTAACTTGATTGTTTTTCATGCTTTAATAAGCATTATATAAAAATAAGTTTGTCCATAAATTTACTAAATATTTCCTCCAACTTTCTGAAGAAACAATACAATCGTATCTTTTCTGCAAGGTGCATAGCATCATGAAAAGTGCTTGATTTTCTCTTGAAAACAAAGAAAGTTTTTCATTGTTTCTTCACAAGTTGAATATGATAATTCTACATCACGATCGTAAAGAGGTGTTTACCAGATATATAAAAAAAACTTAAGCAAAGGAACAAAAGGGAATAACTTGAAGTATTCAGCGGGATCTGGTACATATTACGATAATGCTTAATGATCCCGCCCCTTTAATTCTCTTTCCACCTTCTTCCCCCTCCATTTTCTTCAATAGTGTGCGTAGCGATTTATTAAAATATTAGAATAGTTATTTAAAAGAGGAAGTACGAAATACATTCCATGCCACACTTATTACAAATCGAAAAACATTTTAACTTCAAATTGTAATGTTTTAGATGTAGAATTTATTTTTAGTTATGTCTGGTAAGTTTATATTTAAACTTTTATCTATTGTTAAGGAAGAATATACAATTACCGAAATATATATTAAAATTTAAAGAATAAACATTCAAAATTAAGTTTTACGTTTTTTTCACTAAAAACTATACATTATTATAAAGCAGAAAAAATACTATACTTACAAACTAAGCAGTTTACTTGTGCATGCTTATGCAGAGGTGCCTAATTTTTGAAATTAAGGTGCTTAAAAGTACTAATTTTTGCTGTAGTTTCTCACTACGCACCCTGTTTCCACGTTCTTCATTTTTCGTGTCAGAATTATTGGAAGTTTTTGTTCAGCTTTTTTGCCTCGAAGCATATCGAAATTTCTGCTCGTCAATGTAACCTTTATTTTAAAATTATTTTAAGTAGGTGATTACGTTAAGAAAAAAGAAATGTGGAGGTGGGAAGGAGAAAACAACTTTTTTTCGAAATTTTCATCGAATATTTTTTATTAATTTTCTGGATTTCTGAAAAATTCTTTTGTGAATAGTTCTACATTCATTTTATATAACTTCTATTATAAGAGCCATTTATAGCCTTGCATTGTAATTTGTGCATTTAGTATAACATCATTGTGGCTTGGTCGAGTTAAAGTTAACTGCGTTTTTATTTTATTTTTTCAACAATACTTTGACACTGGTTACGCTAAGAGACCTGCGAGTGTGAAGCACACCAAATTAGTTCAACTAAATCTGGTTAATTCAGGCTTGGGCCGTGAAGAAAAGGAAGAATTCCTGGGAAATTATTTCATCAAAAGTTCTAGCTTGAAACGAAGGATACTATAAAATTTTAACGATACCGCTGTCAAAGATAAATAGTTATTTTTCTTTCTGAATTCAAAGGAGTGTATTAGGATAAACATAGAATTTATTCGTGAAGTACAATTTTGCTTACGTTATCATAATCTAATATTAAGCCTTTATAAATTATTGTAGTCCTGCTCGATTTTTTTTAATTAGTGCAAATATTGACAAAATCTTTATGAACAATAAAATAAACTCTGAATATGTATTCAAATATCTTTGTAAATTTCTAACAGTGAAAGAAATGGTCAGTAATTAAACTAAAAAAAGCTAAATAATATTTATTTTTCTTTATTTAAATTAATTATTATCAGTTGTTTTAAAACCAAATTTGAAAATTTGTCTTGCCCCACTATCGGCGAACTTCTGCCGCCGTATCTATGAAATTGTAGTAGGAAATCTCATCACATTAAAAGAATGCTTAAGAATTTTTTTAAAAAAATATTTGTAGCACACTTTAGATGTAAATATTTAGTATCACTAAAAATAGTTTTTTTTATGCAGTGAAATATACTCTATCCATAATGCTCATGAATATTCAAATCAAACTAATCACTAAAATCAATTTAATACAGATAGTGCGCCGCTAAAAGGAAAAAAAATGTAATGAATGTAAAATAAGAATGCAAACCTCAGCCTATTAACATTTACTACATTCTAGCATTAAAAAATACTAGTAAAATTTGAAGTTTACGATCCCAGTACTAATATTTATTCATGCTTGCTTAGCTTTATGTGCCCATCAATAAATTAGTCACTTTAAATTTTGAAAACTTCTCTGAAGTACTCTAAGTCGTAGAAGTCGGGGTTTTGCATCAGATAATGATACAGGTCAAAAGGACATAGGTATTTGAAACTCCTCCCATTATTATAAGTGCAGGTCTAGCAAAGTTTCTCTAATTTGGCTCCAAAAAACATAATAATTAATTTTAAATACTATAAAAGCTTATTAAATTGTACTTAACAAAAATATTTCAGTTTCTTAAGTTTTATTGTTCAAGCATGACCCTAAATTTTTTTCTCATTATTACAAATTTGGTGCAATATTTGTAAAAAAAAAAAAAAAAAAAAAAAAAAAAAAAATCGTTTTTAATATCTTTTACCTACGATGAAAAGATTATCGGTATTTGAATCTGTTTTATAAGACTCAAATTCTAGAAAAAATATTGTTTTGTTCCATTCTAGATTTTAGTTTACACATTTGAACTATTTTGAATTTGGATAGAATTTAGTAAAAATCTTAATCTGCTGAATCTTATTTAATACTTATCAAATATTTCAGTTCTTAATCATACAGGGCTACAGTAATTTATAACTGCCTTATATTGTATAATGATAACGCCGTAAAATAATAATAAAATGAAATAACTAAATCAAGAAATTCGAAAAAAGTTTTCTTAAGTTAATTTCTTTAAAAATAAACAGCTTCTACAATAAATAATTTTACGAGAAGAAATAATTCCCGAAACATTGTGGACATAAGAGAAAACACGAAAAAAAGAAATCCTATGTTTATTGTTATAACCTCTTCTAATTCAGAAAGAAAGGGATGGAAATCGTTTAATTTTGATGATAGTATACACTGAAGAATTTTAGAACTTCCATTGACTTCAGGTGAAGAATTTGTCTTGAAACATTTTACCACATATTTTTCCTTTTCTTCACATCCACTTCTATAACCAGAGGTGTGCCTGCTTTTGTTATACTTAGCATAATCCATGCCAAAATATTCTTGACTAGCAAACCAATGAAGTATAGATTGTGCCTGTATGGCATGTCATTTTAAAGGAATGGACATAGGCTTTTATAATGGAGACTGTATAAATGAATGTAGAAATTAAATTAATAAGATTTTATGAAACAAACTTTTCAGAATTCCAAAATAATTAAGAAAAAATACTGACTTGAATCTGAACGATTTTTTAAGTATATTTATTTGTGTAAAAGAATTTTTTTGATACGGGTTGCAATAATATGCAGTAGTTCAGATTTGTGCCGAGTTTGAGGCAAATAAGCTCGTGTGCGCGAACAAAAATCTACTAATTAAAAATTAACAAACTGAAGGAGGAGGGAAATGACTTTTCCGGTTGTATTTTTATAGTACTGAATGTTGAAACTGGAAATTTGGGGGTTCTATTTGGGATTTGTGTAATGAGCTTAGTGCATTCCTGGATATGCTGCATTAGTAGAGCTTAAAAACTACTATATACTTATACATACATTTACACATATGCTTATCATTTGTCGTCAATTTAATAATATTTTACCAATGAAATAATTATAGTCTCATAAATTAGATTACCAAAAATAGATATTTTATTGTTAAATAAACCTAATTTACAATTACACTATTTACTTCATTGATTTATAATGAATTAACATAATTTGACCACAATAATGCATCTCTTTGCTCACGCAAAGAGATGCATATTACAGAAGTGCTGACAAGAGTTGCTTATATTTTATAGCTCTTATTTTAACCATTAACCAGATTTTAAACAAAGAATGATCATAAAATAGGTGTAATGGATTAGAAAAATTTACTAATTCATTGCTGTGGATGTAACAATTAAATGAACATAGGGATGATTGTTATCCGAACTGATCAGTGAATTTTTAATAGGGGAAAAAAAAAACGTAACTATGAAGAATGTTAAATGCTTCAGTTTTTATAACAATTCCATCGAAATAGTGGATAAAAAAAATTTTATGTATCATGATGATACTCTTAGCAAGACAAAAGTGCATCTTCCTTTCCACTTGCCTCCTAGTCGGTTATTCTGCCTAAATATACTGCTGTTGATAAATGAAGTGTATTTGAATCATGCGACATCTTGTTCACATCGTTTCATCGATTAGTCTGCCAAAAGTAGTGCAAATTATTAGCTGAATGAACGATATTTGAAAATTTGCTTAACGTCTTCGACCTCCATCGTATTCAATTCTAAACCTACCAATCAAAAATTATTCACAAAAGGCTACATCTATTTGACTTGTCACTTGGTTGGCCATTTTGCAAAATGTTGTGATTAGGCCTTTTTACATAACCTTCTTACGAAAGGTTAGATTTCGCAAATAAAATGAAAACATCTTTAAATGTAATGCCCTTAATTATGCATACACGTTTGCTCTAAGTGCATTGTCTTTTTTATTACAATGTTTCGTTGTTTTTACCCTATATACTAAATACAAATGCTAATATTGAAATGCATTTTTTTTTTTAAATGTTTTAGTCATCGAAATAAGTAGCTATCAGGAGTTTTAACTCATATTATTGCAAAACGTTTACTTTTTGCTGCTTTTAAATTCTATAAAAATTAATTAAAATGACTATTTAACATCCCGAAAGAAATTGCTAAAATTGTAAGATTTGAAATACTTTATATATCTTGCAGCTGGCGATATGTATATTTTTAATTTAGCATTTACTTCAAATGAGGAAATTTCTATTACTTTAAATGATAAAAGATAACAATATAATACATTCTTATTGTTATCCTTTTGAAATCTGAAATGTTGTTTTAAATGCTTTAAATCTCTAACAGTGATAACTTTTATTTCTTCAAAAATATTTACATATGACTGTTTTTTTTTTTTTTTGATATTTTGCTTAAATTTCAGTAAAGCATTTGTTGATTTAATTACTTTGTAGAACCTTTTTACTCAGAGTTTGATTATTTTTCTTTCTCTCTCTTTTTGATGTAAAATTGTTCTTGCTGAAAATTGACGGTTTTATTCCTTTTCTTTTCAGGTTTCAGTGTCAAATATGTTTCCTAATTTGTTTGGAAATACTGTTGAAGAAGTGTCACTTTCTTTAATGTATACTGGCAATAAATTTTCCAGGGATGCACATATTCAACTCCCAGCAATGGAAATTGTGACTTTAAAATTAAGCCAAAGATAACCCATTCAGTGCCTTATTATACTTAGATATTAAACCATGTGATACATATAGTAATAATTTATTCGCATTTTTTGAATACTCTTGATATCTCCTTAACTGAAGCTCTAACTTCTTAAGTTGGAGTTTTTAGAATTATTTAAAAGTGCAAAGACTTTTTAAAACTAGGTATAATCAAACCTCTTCTTAAGATCATCTGTTTGAGAGGTCACCGCATTTGAAAAATAATTTTATAAAAAAAAATTTCGGTGTAAATCATGTACAAGTATGTTTTATCAAAGCAATATGAAATCAAAATATAAATAGAAAACTTTTTTATAAAATTATTTTAATAATTCTGAGTGCTCACAATTAATAAGTATGTATTATCAGTGGATTTTGTGTAATAGTTTCTGAAAATCGTGTAAATGATCCTATTTCATTCTTCTGCACATTTAATATTTATTTTGGACTTTGTTCATTCATCTGAGAAGTTAATTTTCAACGAATTTATAGTTGGTGCTAAATAATTAAAAGAAATAACTCTGTGTGTATGTGTTTTATGAAAAAGGAATCATTATTATATGTTTGTATAATAATGATTTAACCTTTATTTCTATGTATCATTTATTTATTTTAATAGGAAATGTGCACTACAGAAGAGAAGAAAAGATAAATAAAAGCTAGATAAAGCGAACCGTAAAACATATAAGATATAAAATTAAAGATAAACACTAAATATATTCCATTTTTTAAAGCATTAAGAAAACACAATCAAAATTTAAAAGAGGAAATGTTTCATTTTATCGCTTTTAAAAAACTTGCAACACCAAAAGAGATATTAAATATATCAAGCCTTTAAAAAAAAAAAAACTTGTTGAATTCAATCTAAAAAATGAGAATTTATCTATATTATTAAATTAAGCGAACAGATTCTCAATTAAGCTTTTGATTCTAAACCATGTGAACTAAAATAGAGTTTTAGTATGTCATTGTAGTCAAACATATTATTGATGAATTAAAAAAAAGAAAAAGAATGCAAGAAAAATCACGTTAGGACATAAAATCGTGTTCATACTAGGATTAAATATATTATGTAGATGTACTGAAAATACATCGTGATTGTTTTTTATAAAACTAATAGAACATATTAGAATTTCTTTTTTTTTTTAAGTGAAATCCCCGAATGAGATAGCATATGTGTGATTAAATTGGAGAATACTGAAGTACATAGCCTTAAAGTTAGCTCAATAGAAAATTCTTTAGTTTTGTATATTACTATATAAATATTTGATAATTATGTCTAATATGCGCCAAATTTCAATGGAACCATAACAAAACTTTGTCTTCTAAAATTCGATTTTAAAAAATTTCAAAGAATATTAGAACTTTTGTTGAACATATATAATCTTGTTGCAGAATTTTTTTATTTTATTTACTTTAATATGTTTAAAATTGTTTAAATTCATGTCAGTATCATAGAATTTAAAATTAATGGCTTGATATAATATCCTTTTTAAGGCCTTCAGGTAAGATCTTACATAGAGGTTTGCATGTACATAATGAATTTTTTTTTAAACCAGAATCTAGTCATTAATTGGACAGACCATTTTTAAAGTTACTACTCTGAATTCTAGGTACTTCCAATTCATATAAAGAAAATTTAAAAAATTATCAAGCATTACATTTATTCTGAAAAACTCGTAGCCAAATATTTAAACGATTGTGTGCATTTGTTGAATGGATTCCTTGAAACAATGTTTTTTACATTTCGTTTAGTTTTTTGTAAATTTATATATTTGTTATTTGTAATAATAAAACATGAATTTGCATCATTCCTAATTCTAATTTGTTTATATTTTATGTTTATTGTCAGATACTGGATTGTTATAACTACTTATTTGATGATAAATGTTAAATTTTGTGAAATAACTAATATACTAATGAAACTAAACATCTTGTATTTTAATATTAAGAACCCCTTTTTCAAAATTGAATTATTTTTCATTGTAAAAATGTTTATAGAACATTTTCATTTTTTAAAATTTTAATTCGTGTGTGTGAAATTCTATTGCAATACAAATTTTGTGTAGAATCTTGAATTGTTAGGTCTGAAATTAGACTTACAAACATTTCCATATTTGTACAAAACTTTTAAAAATTGGATGATGTTCATAATATTTAAATGTTATATTAACATTTTTATTGTTAACTTGTTAAGACATTTTTCTTATGGTGTATATAACTATTTAACTGATTTTAGACGATAGAAATTTAAATTTCTGATGTTCTCTTAGCATGAGAATTAAAAGTGCTTCATCTAAAGATTTTTGCACTTTTTCTGTAAGCTCTGAAATCTTTACGAATATCTGAGTTAGAAGACCAAGAGAATTTCCTTTGTAAAATAGGTATGTGAGACATATATAAATCAAATATCTATGCAATAATGTTCTATGCAATTAATAGCTATGCAATGCACTTGATAATATAATATATGCAGATTTCAAACTGCTATAAACTAACTGTGATGAACCTGCTGAGGTTACAGATTGTACTTTAATAGAGCCTTATTTATGAAATTCGAACAAACTAAGTACTTGTTTGATTATATATGAATTTTCTGACTATTTATTGTGACTATGAATAAAATTAAGTTATTTGTTTTAATGTTTTTGTTTTAAGACGGTTTTTCCTTCCTGCTTTATTGAAAAATTCTATATTTGCAAATTGCACTTTCTTAACCATTCTAATCTTTGTTGTGAAATGTATATTATTATTGACAGAAAGCTTATTTATTTATGTAATGTATGTTTTATATTAAAGTTATTCTTATTTTTTCAAAAAAAAATTAACATTGTTGATTTTTTTTTTCTCAATTGCCAGATTGCGTGGATTTAAAAATCTGTTTCGCAATGAGAAGGTGTTTGGGCGTTGTTAAAACTAAGCTTAATCATGATATCATGAGTGTTTTCGTTACTCAATTTCATCGTAATTATCAAGTATAACTGAATACCTTCTTTAACATTGTAGGTTACGTGCTATGAAGCTACAATGTTAAAGAAGATACAATGTACATCTTCATTATAATGAAAATTATTCCCTTAAATCTGCTTTAATTTTTTCCTTGGGTAAGTTTCTTCTTATATAATTTATGAATTGGAATAATTCAGACTTTCTGTATCCTTAAAGTATCTGTCTTCAAAACTCTGCCTAAGGAAGCGGGGGGGGGGGGGTAAAAAAATGGCCAAATTAAAGTAGTGTGCATTTCAAAACAGCGTGTTACGAATGACACGAATAAATGTTCCAAAATGAACTATTGGGGAAGAGTTAAAGCTCCTTGATGCAAACATAATTCAATTTAAAAAATAAATAATTTCCCATTTATATTATTGGGTGATAGGATTCGTCCTCGTCGTCCTTGGATTTTATTTCGCTGGTCACAAAATACATTGAAAGTAATAGCTCTTTTTTGCGTCTCCTTGAAAAATGGGCAGAATTTATTGGGTTTCCATAAGTTTCTCATCACTATGAATGTTTTTAGCTATCCATATTTATATGAAGATGCAAGCTTATCTATTAATCATCTGGCATCGATTTCAATTGCCCTATAGAGTTCTTTTATTGTATTTATCATTGGTAATAGTCTTTTTTTTTAAAAAAAATTCTACGTCGCCTCTATATGGATAGCCGAAGGAAGCATTCGCGTCATGTTAGGCTTCAATGCTTTCAAAAAAAGTGGGGGAGGGGAAGTAATACAAAGGATACTTCTGACGAGATTTTTACTATTTATGTAATGGTGCTACGACTATTATGGCCGTAATAAACTTTAGAGATTGAGCTGGCAGTCTTGATTTGAAAGATGAGTGCAGTAGTCAGCCAGCCATACTGATCTTATCATGACCATTGAAAATGCGCAATATGTACGTGTAAGATTGCGGATGCTATTAACATTTCCAGAACAATGATGCATAATCGCCTAAACAGGTCTAATATGTCAGTCGATGCGAAGTTTGTATTCCACATCAGTTGCCAAACATCAGCCTTATTGTAGCTGGGTGTGTGGACTTAATTCAAACAAAGATGTTTTCTTGTCTTTTTTTTTTATTTTTACCCACACACACATGGACGATGATAACAGACATATAAGGAAACACATTATATATTGAGAGAGAGAAAGAGAAAATGTCGCTAACAAAGAGCGAACGAATAATACCTTTTGCCGCTAAAGGTGAGCGAGCGGCGTCTGCTAACACCAGTTTCACATCAACACTTGTTGAAGTGTTTAAGTGCGTTTCTCCACATTCCAAACATGCATATGGTTTGGAGCATATTGTGCCATCTATGTTCAGGATTAATTTTAACTATATGAATAGAAATAAAATAAACAAAAATTACAAATAATTAAATCATATAAACACTTATGAACCACAACCATATCACGATTTTCTTCTCTTGGCAACATGCTAGATATTCTTTCTTGAAACGGTTTTTTCCTGGAGATGAAACTCGTATTGAAAACGCACTTGGTCTAAAAACAATGGGCCTTCAATTGTTGCGAGACCTAGATTTCATCCGAAGACGGTTCTTTTATTCATCGTTGCATCTGGAAAAGTGTAGTGTATTACGAGTTCATTTCTCATGGTGAAACCACTAATTCTTTCAAATACTACATTCGGCTTGATGAAAGTCACCTTAACAGAAAAACGGCTGGAATTGGTGAAACGACTTGGCGTCGTTTTTCTTCACACAATAAAAGGAAAAATTGCATGTTACAATGGTTGCTAAAGAGAAGTTACAGTTTAATTAATATGGCTGCCGAAAACTTCATACTTCTCAGATCTTGTTCCATTCGACTATTATTTGTTCCTACTTTTTAAAATTTATCTTCGGGATAAACGGTTCCAATTGATAAGCGAAATAAAGATGCACTTCGGAGAATATTTTTTTTAGTAAAACCGAACAATTTTAGAGATAGTGAATAATGAGGCTCGCAAGAGATAGGAGAATGTATTGGAGAAAGCCATTTCGTGTATAATGTAATAAATTAGACAAAAAATATAGCATATTCATTTCGTATTAAAAAAAGAGGGGGAGAAACTTATGGGACGTCCTAATACATACGTTTGGGGGAAGGGTGGGTGTAAACTAGTTTGTGGCTTCGTTTTGGCTGGAGAATTTCATCAACAAAAAAAAGAGTTTTAATATGTGAATGCTGACAATCACCACTCTTTTCTCTCCACCGTTTGGAAGAAAGAAGGGCAAAAAGATTGTCACCACAATGTGATCGCTCACGTGACAACTGCTAAATGACCCGCAGTTAACAGTTTATTTATGCATATATTTTTAAATCTTGAATAGAATTTAAAAGCAGAGATTTTGATTAACCTCTTAAAACATGATCAGTGGACTTTTTATGAACCATGTGTTTGCATATACCTTGTCGTTGGCACTGCATAATCAAAAGTGGTTTTAGAGCCAGTAAACTCCATCAAACACGAGCTAAATGGTCTGCACCATTTTGTGAGATTCCATTTGTTTTGTGCGTCTTAGCGTATCTTACCTGCTCATAATGGTTAAAACATGAGGTTGTTTCTACCCAACAAAAGCGAAGAAAGGTGACGTTATTCTTTTATGGTCCAAAATTAACCGACTGCTTATAACATTTTTCCAAAATACCTTTTTTGCACAAGATATAAAAGAAGATGACTACCGTGCTAAAAATTTTCAGCGTCGTGAAAAATGCCATTTTTGAAAATAATTGCAAATATTCCCAAGTTTAATTTTTTAAGTTGGGATCCGTGCGCTAATATCACAAAAGTTACTTCAGGATTCTTTTGGAAACAGAATACTTGAAACAAAATGTGGATATATTTTAAACATGAATATCAAGACTTAAGGTATATTTTAATTTGTAGAACTTTGGATAAGTCTTTTCTCGACTGTGTGTTTGCTAAGAGTATGAATTGCTTCAGTCAGTGGAGGAAGACTAAATTAAGTCCATACTTGTTTTAATTAGATGACAAATATTTATGGTCTTGTAAATTTGCAGTCAGTCCCCCTCCCTTCAAAAAAAGAAAGAAAGAAATGTGGCTGTATTTTAATAATATTTAATAAGTTTTTAATGATGGGACTTACCAATTAGTAGAATTTTAGAATTTTGAAACATGCAATAATAGAACTAATTTTTTTTTTCCAAAACGTTTAAAAAGATAAGTCTTATTAGAAATTAAGTTAAGTAATTAAGATTATGTTGAAACTAGTTCATGACCAGACAATATCAAAAAAGAGATTTTTTTTAAATATAAATATTGAAGCTGAAAACCGTGAAGAAGAAACTGTTTCAAAGCGTTTGGTTAAAAAAAAATTTTTTTTTTAATATGATGATTTAAATTTTCAAATAGCAAAAAAAAAAAAAACTTATTTGTTAAAAAAACGTTTTTTTTATCTAAATAAGCAGAAAGTATGGACTATAAAGATTCAAGCAATCTCAAAAGAATAAAAAGAAAAGAAATGTATTGCAAATGAATTAAACGATTTAAAATTTTAAAAAAGGAATGAAAATTGGAGAGACGATTTCAAAGTGTAGAAGAATGCGAATAAGCTAATTGAAAGGACAAAAAAGTATGAAAATTGTCAATACATAGTAAAAACAAATAGTTTTGGAGATTTAGGTTTTAATAGAGCAATTTAAAATATAAAAAATTGTTATAATAGTACTCTTTTTCCAGTTCATTTGCTTAAATGTAAATAAAAGTTTCACTATTTTTTTTATCTCTTATTTACTCCTTCTTTCTGCCAGCATTGGTAAAGTTAAAATTTCTTGTGAAATTAACTTTTTTAAAAGGAATTTTGTTTCAACTAAAATGTGGATGTGTTTTTGAAATGATACAAGTTTTTGTGATAGTGAACTCTAGCATTTAGTTGCAGCCGTATAGTGGCTAACAGTACGGACGTTTGCATTGAAACCAACTTAGAACTGCAGGTCTTGATTACTGAAAACTGATTTAAATTTGTCGTTTTATTTTTGTTTAAATGTGCAATTTTATAGTCGTTGAATTTTTCCTTCTTCAGTGCGTGAGTGAATCATGGGTTGGTTCAGAAAATCTCTGCCATATTATGATTCTTTCTTGCGCTGACTATTGTAGAAGCGCTGAATCATTGTTATCGACCCTTAGCTCTGTTCTTAAAGGCATGTTTTCGGCATTGTTTGTCTTCTCATCATCAACATTGATTTGAGAATAAAAACCACATTTTCGGTATTTGATGCTTTTTTTTTTTACATCCGCAAAGGCAAGAATGCTTTTCAAACAGTTAAAAATAAATGTGATGTTTAATGACGTCTGTCCCGTAAAAAGGACTGTAGCTAAGTCGTTCTCTTGGTTGTAATTGGCGCCACTGAAAAAACAAAAGACGCTCACTTGGCTTAAATTGCTGACAGATAACGGTCAGTGGGCTTGTAAAGTGCCATAAGTCACAACACACAACAGTGATCGTTTATTTCTATTGTTCGTAGTTCGGTTTTTCTTCAAAGTCATATCATCAATATAATCAACGCCTTCATTTCCGTTATCGTTCACCATTAAAAACGAATACTTCCTTTTATAATAATGTGAAGTTACTTAAATTAGTAAGAATAATATGGCAATTTTTTTTTTCTTAAGCAGAACGGGAAAATAACCTGCAGCAAACACAAACAACAGTTAAATAATCAAGATAAAATCCTTTAGTCACTTTTTGTTTTGTTTTGTTTCTCCCAACTTGAAATTTGGTGAAAATTCGACCTGGTTTGTAATTCAAGTGGAAAGATAAAGATATCGTTTTCTGCTCAAAAACGCATCTAGAATTATTTGGAAATAGTATGAATCAACCACACTTAAATGAGCAGTCATTCTTTTTCACTGAAAATGTCATAGCGTGGAAGTTAAATTATGAAAAGTTTATAGATTTGTTATTCCAGTTAAAGGCAAGAAAAGTGATATTTTAGTCTTTTCAAATACTTCAATACATGTTTCTAAATAAATTTTTTCTTTTGTTTTTTCGCTTTCACTTTTTTACCATTTCAAAAATATCGTTTTAATTTTACATAAAAGAAATTTTATATCGCCTCTGAAATGTAATATATTTTTTTCTATTATAATCATTATAATTTCTATCGTATTAATCAAAAATGTGAATTTTACTTTCTTTATCAGAAATGTTATATACCTATGATTGAATTTAGGATATCAATTATTGTATAGTATACTTTTGTTTAAATATATTATATCAGAACTAACTGTTTTGTTTTACAATTCATATTACTTTGTTATGTAGAGAAAAAGGAAAAGTCTTCTTGCAAGAGACCGAAACAGACAACAAACTTGTTCTTTTAATGGAATTAGAAAAAGTGGGAAAAGCCCGGACTTTTCTGTTTCTTGGACCGGGATCTACATTTGTCGAAATCTGAAGTCCAACCATTACTTATTTTGTTATAAAAGATTTCGGGAAAAGTTACTGTGATTCAAAAAAGAAGCAGATTTCAGACTAAGCATTTATCTAATGTCGCTGGTCTGGAGGAGGGGAAGCAGGTAAGTCGAATTAATAAATCCTAATTATCAAATAAATGAATTTTAAAATAATTATATGAATTATGAAATAGCATTCTGTCAAGTATAACTGCTCATATTCCTATCTGTTTCAGTATTTTTACCTTTCTATTACAGTATTATTGACATCGAGCATCTTAAATAAAATTGTGTATAGGCGTACGTGCTACATAGTCATGAGCAGTAATAAACAAAAAACAAATGCATTTCTACAAAGTTACTAAATTAAAAAATTAGTCTAAAATAAATATTAATATGCAGATTAAGTTCAAATATGTTGTAATGATTAACTTAACTGGTTGGTTGTGAAAAGAGGGCCCATATATACATTAACTAGAACTAAATCTGACATTGGTTCAAAAATAGCAAAGATAATTCTATAGAAAAAAATGCTTTTTTATTTTACTCCCCATGTTCTTTGACACTTAGCTAGGTTAGAGTGAGTTCATGACTTCTATAATAAGTACTAGAGAAAAGAATGAAGACACATAAATATTAATAATACTCTTTGTAAACTTGAACCAAGCAATCAGTCTGCAATTTTTTCTGCTCTTATCCGTACTTCGTAATAGAGCAGAAAGAGAAACCCTGTGGCTGTTGGTGACATTCTATCAACCACTGTTTCTGAAGTTTTCTAAAATCGTAGTATCAGCAGATTTAATAGTGGTATACCAGAGGTATTAAGGCTTAGTGGTTTTCAACTACTTAATGGCAATTTATAGAAAATCTATTTTAAAAGTTACATGATTAAGCTAATCTAAATTAATAATAACACTCAATGAAAACTCAACAAACAACTATCTAAATTGAATTCGAAAGAGCCGACCTTTCTTGAATCAAATTAATTGAGGCAGATTGATTCTTCGAATATTAAGCATAATGTTTGACGTTCATTATAGATCTGAATTCAAAAGGAGAGTAAAGTCCAAATTTCCGATTCATTGTTGTCGTCGATTCGATCGGAAATGATTGGTTCATTTTCAAGGAACAGATATTTCGACAGGTATTTTCTGATTTACGTTAAAAAATGGTCGACATCCATTTCTGCGTTAAAAAACAGGTTTACGACTGACAAATCTAGAGATTGCACTAGCTTAACCTTCGTAATTTCCGCAGTGTGCTAATCGCTTTACCCCGTCCCCTCCTTCTCACCATATAATCTTGACAGTAATTTTGTATTGCCATCTATTTTCTCTTTATAAAATTCCCTGAAGGTTAACATTTTCAAATCATCTGAGACTGCAGACAAGCACCTTAAACAATTTTTAAAGATACTAAGGTAATGGAATTTCTAAACTCATGGCAAATCATTATAAAATGAAACAGGGCATACACTGATTGAATAAATTTCTTTGTTAGTACCAAAAAAAGCTCCTCCAATTTACTTCAAAAATCGGGAGAAATTTTAATATGCTTTAATAAGTGATATAAATATGTGACATATACAGTCAGGCTTCAAAATGGTAGTTTATTTACTCATCTTAGAACATATTATATGTACAATGCAAACTGGATAAAATCTGTAACATGAAAGTAATTGAAACTGTTTTATATGCCCACTTCGTTGAAGAAATAACAAAAAATTCTATAAAACAATATTTCAATATAGTATAGCATGTATGCAACTAGCACTGTCAAATAAACCTGCAGTCTTACGAATTCCTTCCAGATAAAACGGGCTTCTTAGGTTAACATTAGAGTTGAAAATCATTACAGTTCGAATTTGGTGGCTATTTTGATAGGAATGAACAGAATACC
>JAPMOQ010026707.1:538274-635104 GCA_026543055.1 Argiope trifasciata | reverse complement strand
TATATATATATATATATATATATATATATATATATATATATAATATACGTTTAAAGCAAAAATAATCAAAAATACGTTTTAAACCTCTTTTCGTTGTTCGATATGGCCAAAAATGTGATTAAGATTTAAAATTTTGTTTTCAAGACCTCTTATTTAATTTCGTTCATTTAGCCAGTTACATTTTTGAGTTATCGTGCTCACATATACATAAGAGGACAGATAATTAACAGGTTTGATTGAAATTTGATTCAAGTCTGATTCTTATAAGAAATCCATATGTAGAATTTCCTCCACTTCATCTATTTCATTTTTCAATTATCATGGTCACATGCTCGTAAAGGAATGTCTTCTCTTGTCTCAAGGTTGGGGGGAGGTGCGGAGCGCACGATTTTGATGGCGATTACCAGTATAGCCTGATAAATTAAGCTTAAACCTTAAGAAAGTTGATATACGCCTAATTATTGACTACCAAGAGAATTTCGTACAAAATATCACATAGATTTATAATTATGGTGCAAAGATCACAAATTTAATTTAATTTGTCCTGCCTTTTATATTTGTATACAAATATTAAAAATTAGTGAAGACGCTAATAGTAAATATGATTTAACTTTTTACACCTTGACATTAACCAATTTTAATTGTAGATCTTTTTCTAAGTCTTCTACTAAGGTAAAGAAATACCGGGTGATCTAAAAGTTAGGACGAACTTTAAAAATGAATAATTCGAAAACGAATAAAGGTAAAAAGATCCTTTTTGCTCTAAACGATTGGAAAAGAAACTGTGTTTTGTGTAGCAACGAAACAAAAATAGTTCTGTTGGTGACCAACAGATGACGCTATAGTTTTTTATTTCACCAAAAGATGATTTACAAATGAAAAAAATGTTGATAACTTTCAAGTTAGCTTAATTGCAGTTAATTAGTCAAATGCTCAATGTTGTCTATCATTCAGAAGTACAGGTGTGAGACGAGTCACCACACCGTTCACAGTATTTAGTCGCATTTCTTGCGTTATGGCAGACATATTTTGGCGGATGGTATCTTTCAATGCTGCTAGTGGTGCTGTTTGATCGCGGTACACTTTCGATTTCAAGAATCCCCAAAGTCAAAAGACACAGGGTGTCAGGTAGGGAAATCTTGGAGGCCATTCGTGATTAAAGTATCGATTGACAATTCGATCCTCCCCAAATACCAATTGTTGAGCGCAGCAGGCATTGCACAGGCTGAGCAATATAAGGTGGTGCTCCATCTTGCATAAAGGTGATTGTTTGGAGTGCCTGTTGTGCTTGCAGGAATAAAGTTGTTCTATAACAGTGCTGCATATCGCTAAACAATGACAGAAACTATTTTGAAACCCGTCTGTGTGACTTCCTCGAAAAAAAATTGAACCAATTATGAAACCAGCCGTAAAGCCGCTCCAGACTGTCCCTTTAGGCTGTTGCAAGGGTTCCTCAACACATGTATGTGGATTTTCTGTGGTCTACACTCGACAATTGCGGATGTGAGCAGCGCCAAAGAGTGTGAAATGCTCTTCATCTGTCCAAAACCCAGCGTGAAGCTAGTCGTGCTGCTCATCCATCTAATTGAATACCAAATTCACAAAATCTTGGTGAGAGTCGAAGTCAGAAGGTTTCAGTTCTTGGTTATGTTGCAACTTGTAGAGATACCGTTTTAGAGTTATTCGCAGTGCTCTCCAGACCCTTCCGTAAGACACTGCTGTCTGCCTCAAAACTTCTCGAGCAATGCATTCTCAAGGCTGTTGGCTATGCATTCAGCCTTTTCTTCACCAGTCAGTGCTAATGTATAGTTATCTGTTAAGGGTGAAATATTTGGGAATTTCTTTTTAAAAAATCTGACAAGTTCCCATATTGTGTTGTCTTCCATATTTGCGTTAACAATTTTTTCAACAAAATTGCTTGGTTCAATTTTATTATTTAATGTGGCGCTCTTCATATTTAATTTATTAGGAGTTTTCTTGAAAGTTGAGTCCCTAGTTTTTTGAAACACCTTTCTGGCATAATTACGTTCTTTATTTAGTTGTTTAATTAGTGGGTCAAAATAAGGTTTATTTGTGAAAATGGGCTTAAATGTGGTGATCTTATTTTGATCTAATTTAATTGTAGCATCGTCTATCTGGTTTTCGGTGGTTATATTGATGGAATTTAGATTTTTTTTTTTGTCTGAACCAGATTGTTTTTAAAAAGGTTTCAGTTTGTTTTAATTTTAGTTATGTTGTCTGGGAGGGAGTATTTAATAAAAAAAAATATCATTACGGGATTGTGGTCCGAACTTAATTCAGGTATTCAATGCATTTCATATGGGTAAATAAAATCTTTAATTAACACTAAGTCTATGGTGCCCACAGATCTTGGCTATCCAAATCTTGTGAGAGAGGTGGGGGCCAGGATGTCAATACCTGCTCTATTACAAAAAGTACTAAGCGAAATGCGCCTGGTTGGATTATATTGGCAACCCCAGTTTTTATGATGAGCATTAAAACCACCTGCTATTATTTGATCAGGGCTAATTTGTATTAGGATTTCAATGTCAAAGGTAAATAATGAGGGATCAGAGTTGGGGGAGATGTAGATTGAGGTAAGTGTAATTTAGTCTTTATTTTTAAAATTCATGACTGCAACACTGGCTTCTACATGATGAAGACTTGGGAGGACTAATTCGTAAAGGGGGATGTTACTTTTAATTAAAATTGCTGTTCCTCCTGCTGCGTTTTGATTGATATTTGTTATTTCACGTTAACTATAATAAACAACATAATTTGCCGGAAAGACTTTCTTTTGAGGTCTCAGATGTGTTTCTTGAATTAAAATAATATCGAGGTTATACTTATTTACGAACATTTATTGATTTTATTCTTGATTTCATTTGTGTTCCATTATGTTATACTATTAAGTCTATTGCGATTAAATTAGCCGACAGTGTTAATAACAGGGCTGTCAAATCCATCCTTCAGAGTTTTAACTTATCCTCAATTGTTTTAGCGTGTTTGAGTTGCCTAAGTGCTGTAAAAAGGTTAGGGAACTATTGGACTAGTTTTTTGAGTTCATGGGTAGCTTCAATCATCTCTCTTAAGTATAAAGGCTGTGATAAAGAGAATCAACTGTATTGTTAATGTTTACATTTTGGGATATACTGTCTAGTGGCTCCCTCTGTTGGGGTGTGTTGCCATTAAAAAGTTCGGCGAATGTTTTGTTTTTGACTATTTAAGCCAGCTCAGTATGGAATGTTTTTTTCTATTTTGATTATAACAGTTATCTCTGATGGCTGGCTGTGGTATTGGCTATTTTTGGGAATGCTTCGCATCCTCGATAAGAAGCTACATGAAAGATTTCGATGCAACATGCATAGAGGCTCGGAGATTTTTTCTTTTATCTGACATTGATTAATGAGGTGCTCTTAATTATATTTTAAGCAACTTGGCTTCACTCCTCAACACTCGACAATATGGTGGAAAAGGTTACATTTGTAGCATTGATGTGTTGTCTTTCTTCCCCTAAAAGGCTCAACAGTTACTTTGAGATA
The DNA here is from genome assembly GCA_026543055.1 of Argiope trifasciata. Lineage (NCBI taxonomy): Eukaryota > Metazoa > Arthropoda > Arachnida > Araneae > Araneidae > Argiope > Argiope trifasciata. The sequence goes on along the minus strand of JAPMOQ010026707.1, from coordinate 631,562 downwards.
GTTTACATGATCTATGTTAAAAATCTTTTGGACTTTATTATTTATGCGTAATTCAATTAGAAAAAATGGGAGCGGTCTTTTCGTTCTTATTTGGGTAAGTTGGGTGATTTTAACTACCGGATGGTTATATTGCTGCAATAATACATTTTTCAAATCCTTCGTACTGTGTTCACGGGGAAGTCCTTTTATAACGACTTTTAGAGACCTTTCGGCGCGGACCTTAATGATATAGAAATCTTATCCCTGGGTTTTACAAATTTTTTTTATTTCCCTATGGTGTTAGGCATTACTGGGGAAGATTTTGAAACATCCAAATGCAAGTTTATTTTCAGGTAGGTTTGCAGACCTTTCTTATTCGAGATTGTATCTCTGCATATTCAGAGGAGTATTACAACATTATTGCAGGAAGTTTACTGGCTGGGATTGTTGTTTCCTCTGCTTGGAAGTTAATTTTTTCAAGTGGGGATAATTTATTAGAAGTTTTCAATCTACTATTGCCAGGTATTTCCTGGGAGAGTAAAGCTGTTCTCCTCTTAGGAGAAAGGGTAAATTTAGCTGGGCTATTTGTCCTATTACTAGCTACATCGTCACAGCAATTAGGAATAGAGAGTATCTCACCAGTGAGTGTTTCTGCTCATTTGTGAGATAGTCTTGATGTGTGGTATCAAATTCAATTTTATTATAGAATTTCAATGCACTGTTTAGCCCGTCATCTTGCATGTTAAAAAAGTTCTAGTTGCTGCTCTAATAAGAGCCGTTTGTTGCAATAACATTGCTGACTATTATCAGCATCCATATCGCCAGCGCGATTATGCTTTCCTCCTCCGAATTGCTATCGCTCATGATGGTAGCTAGAGAGAAAGAATGGACTACCATTACCTTCTACAGTTACTCCTTTTTATTTCGTTTGTTGCTTTGCATAATCCTACATCAGAAATCTGACAGTGCCATCTGTTGGTAGCAAGCAGAACTATTTTTGTTTGTTGCCACGCAAAACCCGGCTTCTTTACCATTCGTTTAGTGCAAACGACATCTTTTTATCTTTATTCGTTTTCGAAGTTCGTCCTGACTTTTGGATCACACGGTAGATAAAACTGAAGAGCATAATTTTTTTTGAGGTATTTATATTTATGTCTGTCTCTAACGGAAAGGATTAAATAACATGACACTGTAAGACAATGAATAAGAACAATTTATTAAAAGAACAAGTATTTTCAAGATTGAACGAACAAAGTTACGTAACAATGATGCTTTTACAACACTTGTTTACACTGTAGTACATATATATGTATAGGTACTAATTTATATATAATATATAAACTTTTACAAAAATCTGAGTATACCGAAAGTTCAGTATATTTAGTTTTAAAATAGGCATGATCATCATCTTGCAAATCACAGCCAAGTAATAAGCTTGCCTCATCTTCTTATGATAAATAATTGCTTTAAAAGAAATCAGTAGAATTGGACACGATTTTGAACATAACTACTTATTTTTAGAAATTAGCAATGCCATCAGTAATTTAGCATCTTAGAGAGTAATTTAATATATTATGAAATACTGTTGGTATCAGAAAGCTTTTTTAGATATGACTTTTTTACATAAATTAAAGAAAAACTATTACCCAGGAATGGAAACTTCATCGTTGTAATTCTGTAATGGAGGTATAGAAAAAATTCAATTGTTTCTCTTACATTTCGAAAATGTGGTGTTTTATGAACATATTGATCCTGACATTCTAGCCAGGTTTTATATCATTCTAAATCCTATGGCAAATATATTTAAAAGGTACTTGACAAGGAAAAACTAATATATATATTTTACCTCTTACGATTAGTTTTACCCCAACGGGAGGCCACAAAAATTGGAGCCTAGAATCTTCTGGTATGGTAGTCAATACTCGCTTTCCAAATTTTTCCAAAATTCAATTAACTGTGGGATTGGTTACCTCCATATCGATGATGGAATGGTTGATGATTGCCATTCCGATTGAACCTTAATAACCGCCAGAATGTTATCGTAATGTTGAGGGTTATTTAGTTTTACATCGGGCGCTATGGCAGAATGGCGATAGCTCTTTTGCGGTTAAGAGTAACTTTATCATCAAAATGGAGACAACTGACTAAGTACTAGATGGACATCGTACAGTGATACAAAGTCAGGCAATGATTAATGTCATAGGAAGATGCTGAAAAATTCTTCACTCTCTTTGCAGCCACATAAATGAATAGATTTATTAGTGCTATCAGTTAATCTATTAGGATCTGAAAATGTATTGATTTCCTTAGTTCCAAACACGAAAAATTTCTTCGCTAGCATGAATTTTACCATTCAAGCATCTAATCAGCCATGGAGAAAAATATATATATATGTAGATAGCCAGACCCAGCCTTCTCTATGAAGGGGCCCAGGCGCAAAAAAATCATTAGGAGTTCTAAATTTTTTGCTAAGTGTACATATTTCATATATATAAAACTTGCTTTTTATGCGTTATTTTTTTACTATTAATTACTTTAGGGAAATTATTTAGCATAGCAAGTACATTTAAACATTATGCGCACATGCTTGACCGAAGACAATTCTTTATTAATTTTAATTTGCTGACAGAGTGCTCAACATTTATTATAGTAACTGGCAATGTAAAGAAAAGTCTTAATACAGTTAATTATAATGATTTATTTCTGAAGGTATTATTAATTAGTATTTATTGCAACATGCGTTGAACGTCATTTACACCCCTTTCATCCACAATCAAATCTCACAGCAAAACAAAACGCTTTTACTACGTCTAAAAATGAGTTAAATTTTGGATTTCAGTTTTAATTTAATTGACTAAATTGAAAGCCGAGTACAGATCAACTGTTTTGGCTTGAAATAGTTTATTGATAGTATCAATCTTGGACGATATGGTAGAACATATTATTAAACATAAAATAAATGTCATTTCTTGTATTGAGTCCAATATATATTTAATTTCGGATACCGCTTTATTATTATTTCCATTAATAAATTCTTCTAGAGTATTAAAATATTACATAATGGTTTGAGAGTAATATTTAAAGGCTTTTGTCGATGCAGAAAAATAAGCAATATAAACGTTGCAATATCAAAAACAATGCATACTGATGGATTAAAAATTAAAAATTAAAACTGTGTCATAGTAAAGGTACATGAATTGCACGAGGGTTAAGAACAATTATTCTAGATTGTGCACCTTTATATTTCTTTATTTATACATTTCTTTTGATCTTGCTACTGATGTCGTATGCTTGCCTTCTATAATTCATAATATCTAAATAAAGCTCAATTAATCTGTCCAATAGTTTTTGCTAGTCCTTTCCCAGTCACATCAATAAACCCTATAAATGACTCATTTACAGTTAACCTTTTTACTTCAAGAGTTTTATATCTAATAATGATTGTATTCTTGACATCCCATAAAGAACAAACTTCAATCCATTTGCATATTATAAAACATGGCTGCTTTTATATCGTGTTTAATTTTATTAAGGATTTCATTCCCTAGGGCAGAAATAATTTTTTCTTGTGGCTTATGTGCTAAATGATGCCCAATATTATTTTTAGAAATTAGAATTTTATTTTTATATGATCTATTAGCACAGGATCGTATTTACTTAATAATTCTATTGAACTTAAAAACTTGCCCTTATTAGGCGTACCTATTATTTTGTGGGTTCCTAGATGTGGAAGATTATTACACTCTAAAAATAGAATCACATCTAAAATTAATTGAAGTAGTAATTTGAGTTGTGCCGTTTCCTTACTTATATTAACGATTTGCTTTATCAATAGACGAGCATATATTTAGTCCTTTTAATATTTATTTCCAACTGGAACGCTCATGATCTTGAATTACTGTTGACAACTTTTTTCAGTTATTATTTATTCAGTTATCCAATAACTTTATTCTTGTTAAAATAATTCGTGAAAAGTTGCTGATCGAAAGAAAGAAAAAAATATTAATATTTACAAAGAGTAGACAAAGAGAAAAGGAAACACATATACATGAAAATCAAGCACATATTATCTAACCACATTAAAATGAGTCAAACAAAAGTACAGTCGGGGGGGGGGGGGGGGGAGGAGGAATCACCCAGTTTTAATCTCAAAACGTTCAACGTCAGAAAAAACCTGTCATTTGAAAGTTATTAATGCACTTGAAGCAATAAAAGTCATTTTGGAACTTTGCATTGAAAATAAATTTACACCTTTCTGCTGAAGACATCGTTAATAGATTTAATCACTTCAATTGGAACAAAAATAAAACATGGATCCAAATACTTTTTTTTGATAATATATGCTTACTTCTAGATATGTATGCAAAGCAAATATAATCAGAGGTGAAAAATTTTCTTTCTCCTGACAAATAAGGATGACCATACCGTGTATATAGTGAAAATTGGAAAGGAGAATTTTGGAATAAATACTTAATATTAAAAAAAAAGATAATTAAATTTTATTTTCAATTGTTTAAGTTTAGCTAAAAAAGTCCGAAATTCTTCAGACTAATATAAACGCTAAGAAATCATGCATCAGTTAATGATAAATTAATTATAAATTAATGATAAGATTAAACATACATATCTTTATCAATTGGCTATGCAAGTTAGACTTGCATAGCCATGAAGAATACTTTTGTGTCCCAACCAATAAAAGCATTAGGTTAGACAAAGATCTAAAGAAATCATTATCTGATAACAGATGATTTCTTTAGATCTTCTTAATAAATCATCTGTTAAGTTTGTCTCATGACAAATGTGATTTTGGATATTTAACACGCAACTACAAATTGAATTGCATGATACATAGCATCTCATACTATGAGAAGTTACCAAGTTCATAACAGCTAACTTATAATTTAAAAAAATCGATCTAATAAATAATTTAAGTAAAAATCATTAAATATATTATAAATTCAAAAATATCAATGCAATTTTAATTTTTTTACCAACATAATTCCAATAAACATTATAGATTTTAATATAAGTAGAAAATGAAATTACACAATTCAAAGCATAAAAACTAGAGTTATATTTTCAAAGGAAGATAAGAAAAGTAAACTTTAAAGTTTTGTTCAAAACAATTCCTGTAAAAAAAGTCTATGCTCAGATTGATCTTCCACACAAATGTTTTTATGACGCGATTTGTCTATTCAGAATCATGTTTAATTTGCATTTTATATATCTTCTATTTTCGGTTAGGGTAGCAAATAGCTAAACGATACGATTCATCCAGTTAAATTATTTTATAAGTGAATCCTGCCAGTTACTCTTTTTTATTTATTTATTATTATTGGGATATAATTTCTTTCTTGAAATTAAACAAGAATATCAAGTAAATGTTAAGGCAAGTTGGTGAATTTTTACTTTCATGCAAATAAGAAATGTACTTTTCATGCTGCAAATATTAAATGGAAGATATGCAGATAATTCCAAATTTAAATTAGTGATACACAATTTACCTGTGTTATTTCAGTATGAATTAACGTGGAAAAACTATTGTACCAAAAATTTAGTTTTCAAACTTAGCATATAAGTAATTTTTAATAAAACTACGTCAAAAAGAAAAAAGAAACACCCCCGGAGAATATAGTAAGCCTTAAAACTATGTTACAGCCTATAAATTCTGAATTTTTGGAAAATAAGGATTCTCCATGATAAATATTGAACTAACAACATGCAAATGAAAGTAATCAAGATCCAGAGAGAGAGGTTTAAACCAAAGATAAAATTCAGCTAAGATGGGGCACCTGAATTTTTGGACTTAGCTTTAATTGAAAAAAAACACCTTGAAAATTCGAGTATCAAGGCATTTCAAAATTTACACATTTAGGCTAGTAAAAGCATCGTACTAATATCAGAGGTCAGTAAAAAGCTGAAATAATACATTGACTTGATGGTTGTATCCAATAAACTATGTCTATGAAACTGCATTATTCTCAACAAAATGAAACAATTACTCAGAGAGGGTTTTTTTCGTTTTTTAACAGGTCTGTTGTTGTTATTTATGGCACTTGTCAAAGATTTTAAACCATGTTTATGCAGTAGCTTCTGACGGTATAGGCTCCTGAGCATCCGAGGCCCGAAGTCTGCTCATATGAAGATGACACTCATACATTCGCTTGCACAACCCCTTTTACGGGGGAGGGGGGCTCTTTACACACCTCACAGATAGAAAACAGGGTAATGAAAAACCATTCTTGAATCCTAGGGGAAGACTCGTTACCCCTAGACCATCACTCATATAGGTCAAACAGGTGTAAGGCTGATTGATTAATGAGTGTTTTACAACAATAGAAAGGAAATCATCGCTATAATAGGAAGATAGCTGCAAACGTAAACGGGATCTTCAGTGGATTTTTGTCAAGGTGGGTTTTTTTTTTGGATTATTCAAGTTAGTGGTGGGAAGGAGAAGAGAGACACAGCATAAAAGGAAGTAAACATACAACGTACAACGCCTTCCAGTTATTTGAAAATGGTGAGTGATTAAACGGAAGTAGATCACCAGAGATAATTACGAATAAGATTTATCTTGAAATAAGAAGAGATACAGACTTGAAGAAAACATTAATTTTGTTGTCACATTTCTACTTTTTTTAAATACTTTCCAAAATAATAATAATAATCTAAGTTTTTTTTCCGATATAAATTTTAATCTTCAGTTTATTTTTTACACATTAACTATGACATACTTGGTTTGTAAAAAATGAAGGGATGTTTCTTGTGACAGGAGAGAAAAAAGAATACTGTTGAGCAACGGATTATAAAACCCTCCAAGCTTTTGCGATGTGTCAGGATGGGTTTCATTCGTCACAATTGGGGTGAAAGGAGGAAAATGTTTACATTTACTGATATCTATTAGGGGGAATCCAAGTTCAAAGGGGATACCGGAAATACACTCATCATTATGCATCACACTCCTTAATGAGATGGAGTCGACGAAATGCGGTCGTGCCAGAATCCGTAGATGAACAGTAGAAGAGTAACTTCAGATAAGTGGCAAAAAAAAAAAAAAAAAAGAAAGAAAGAAAGAAAGAATCCTGTGAAAGTTAGCAATGATCTGAAAAATGAGCTTAGGACGCACATAACTCATATATTATCTGAAATGAAAATTTTCACTTTGTTATGTCTAATATATTATATATATATATTATATATATATATATATATATATATATATATATATATATATAGAATGTTGCGACTTTTTTTGCAAAGAGCATGTGTCTGTGTCTATTGAATAACCTAAGCAGCATCATAGTTGTGTTGTCTCTTTAAAATCCCGTTTTAGTTAAAATGCAAATACTTCAGAGTGAGACATTTTTGTACTTTCAACAACTTCTTTTCACATGCTCAAACTGATATATTTATAACTATTAAGTAAGGAATTGTATGAAAGTTAATCAAGGTGTATCCCAAAATATATTTAGTGACTCCCATGACAATATATCGAGTCAAATGCCAAGATTTTAATGACCCTATACTGCTTCAATGCTGATAGCTTTTATCTGCAGCGATTAAAAATGTTTCCCTTGAAATAATTTTTTTAAACATAAAACTCAATTCTGTCTCAACAATAAGAATAAAAGATATCTTTTGGAAGTTAAAAAACTGATCAATATCATTAAGAGACAAACATAATATTTCAATAAATTTTAAATCTTTAAATATATAATTAGTGCACTTTTGGACAGGATTATTTTTCGTGCAATGTGATTTTAAAAACAATTAAAATTAAATAAAAAAATCGTTTAAAAATCATTGCAAATCAAATTGTTGAGAAATTTTCAATGCTGCTGGAAACAAAGAAATATTATGCATATTACTAAGTACGACAACAACAGTACCTTTGGGTACAGAACAAGACTCGGGGTTCAAACGCTTAGTTTTGCTATTTTTTGCTGGCACAATCAATAGCACACTACTAGCGCCAACAGCACTTCCAGTATGATAAACACAAAATTTGCTTTTGTTACAAAATTCACACTCTTGCTTTTGTAAGTGTACGCTCCAACCCATTCCATAATTAGGAGCAGGGGGGACAGGTTCCCACATAGCCTCAATTGTTTTTGAATTTAGAAAACCAGGAAGAGGTTTTTGATCGACAGAATTCAAAGGTTGATCAACAGTTTTACTCTCTTCTTTATCAGCACTTTTTCCTAGTGATGAATTGATGTTGGAAAACACATTTGGACCTTTAGCCTGTAAACTATACAGCATTGCATTAGCAAACTGCATTAAGTCACCAACAGTAGATAAAAATCCTCCTCCAGCCCATTTGTATGAATTGTCAACATACGGTGCATTAATTAGGATTCCTTTCTTGTTCTTCATGTAATTTCTGAAAATTAGAAAGTAATTATGCCTTAGGTCATATTATTTTTTGTGCATAAAAATATAATCAAAAGAACTTTTAGGGAGGGGACATTAAAAGTTACTTATATGGTACTTTGAAAATTTGTATTTCATACACATAATCATGAAAATTTTAAACAGCTGTACAAATCAAATATATTTTTTGTTCATGATTTCCTAAATTTTTCTGTATATAAAATTATTGATCCAATTATTTAATTTTCAATCATGATATGGACCTAAACCAAGTAACAGGATTTTAATTTAAAAAAAAGAGCTAAACTGGTAAGGTTAGTATACATTTACATAATTTTCTGAAATTCTCTTTCCAAAAACTTACCCAGATATATTTTATCATATCAAATTAATTATGACTTATGTACAAATTCACTACTCTTGCCAATATTCTTATTTTTTGCTTCTTTTTTCTCATTGTTTCACTCATGAGCACATTTACTATTATTCAATGCATATACATACAGATTCACCATGATTTTATTGTGCTCAACACATACAAAATAAATCCTTCTGGAAGAAACTTAAAATTAATTTGCCGTTACTTTAACCTACTAAGGTACTGGGCTAAAGTTTATTGTTAGAAATTAAGTATAAACATCATGTTGAGATACTTACCTTGATCTATTATATATCAAAACTTCATTTTCATCCAGATAAGTATTATTTAACCCAAGCGTTTTGAACATTTTAGTGATATGAACAGTGAATTGTTCTTTAGCTACTGCTTCTACAATTGCACTGACCAGGGTCCAACCATGAGTACTATACAAAAATTTGGTACCTGGTAAAAAGTAAGAAATAAATTTCATTTCATTTTCTTACAGCAAACATGTAAGGCAAATATTGTATAACCATAACAAATCCCATACTATTTACAATACAATCAACACACTTTTAAAAGTCAAAAAAATCACTAAATAATTTAAATGTGTGTGTTTATCAATGACTAGACGAAAATCTACCAAATTTAACAGAAATATACATTGAGGAGAATATATTTCAGTCTGATTTGTTTTGAAATTTTTAAAAGAATATTAATTAATTAAAAGCAAACACATTATTAATATCACTTTGAAAAGAAGGCAATGATGAAATATTACATTCTTCTTATGATATCTGGGTATGAGATTAATAAAACTTTTCATATCAAAAGTACATATAGTAAGAGTTTATAAATAACATTAAAACAATAATAATAATTGCACCACTAGTGTGAAGGACCAGGGTAGCCTGGTTGGTAGAACATCAGTGGCGAGTTCTGTCCCCGTTTCTGCGAAACACCGCTTTGTAGGCTAATGGCAGTAGGGGCTCGTTAAAAATGTCGTGATTGCAAAGTACTCCAAATTCCCATAACAAATTATATCTCTGGGAGTATTGAATCAGTGATGAGTCGGTCTCTGATTTGGATCTAAATTCTGACTTGAGGATGGATGAATGAGTTCGACCGCCCCCTAAAAAGGGTTATGCCGTGTGTGTTCGAGCAAAGTCGTACTTTCACCTTAATAGTGCTCGTTAACAACGAAAAGCGCACACCTCTGCCTTAATTCGAAAGAACCCCGCTCTTTTGGGCTTGGTATGACCAAATGACATTAGATCCACCCACCACTAGAGTAAAGAAATAAAATTCAAATACATTTAAACTAAAAAGTAAAGAAGTCTTTAACGAAATAGAATAAAATGAAGGACAATCCTCTAAAAAATGATAGTACCATAACAAACTAGTTATTCTAGAAATTTATATATTGATCATTTACTATATCATTTCTATAAAAAATATTCTTAAAATTGTTAGTATTTCCTCAACAAAAAACATCACAATGCAGACTGGATGTTTGGCATTCCATATATGCTAAATGCTTCTAAACTCAAGTGGACTAAAAGGCATTTGTGCATGATTGAAATCCATTCTAGCATATGGATTGGGTGGTCACTAAATACAGTTCGTGAGACAGGGAAGCAAGCAGGGTCTTGTAATCTAGCAAGTTTGTTTGCCACAGGGATTGAAGTAAGCTGGAGTACAGTGATCATGGATGATTGGCTAAAACAGATAAAAAAAAAGTGGAATGGCATGCAGTACTACCACTCTACTAATATTGTATGGGGAAAAAACTTTAATACCCAGCTTAAACACACAAAAGAAATTTTACTGCATGGATCACACTAAGACAAATATAATAAAAGAAAACAGCATTAACAATTTTGTAGAAGATAAATCATATTTTACCAGGACATTCAACAAGAGGATCATCTTTAAACATATCCAGGGCTGACTGTAGATCATTATGTTTCGTAGTCATATAATATTCTTTTAAATCCATTTCTTCTTTTTTTTCATTGTTGTTTGATTTCCCATCTGTTTTCTTAGAAACAGAATGCATATATTATATTATAGATAGATATATAGTATAATGATACAATATGGCTAATAATAAACCAAATTTTACAAACTTTCAAAATAAAAATTTATATGGGTATTCAAAATTGAGACTTTTCATGTTTCATCGAATATTAGTCCAGAGCTATCAGAAATAGTTTAATGGCATTAGATATAAGAATTGAAAAATAAGGGAGGGTATAAATAATCTTCCATATATATATATATATGCATGTGACATCTTTTAGAAGAGGACAATTTAAAACTGAGATTACAATTAAAAAAAAAAATTAATATGAAGAATAGTTTTTTCAGTTTCCAAACATTGAAAGGAAACTTCCACTTATGATATATCTAAAATAAAGAATTATCCACTTCTTTCAAAGCTGTATTGATATTTTGTAGTTTTTGCGATTCTTAGTTATCAAAAAAATCATGCTTTCACATTATTGTTTTTTTTTTTTTTTAATTCTTTGGAAGATTAATGCACAATTACACTGCCCTAAAGAGATTAAGACATTTTTGAAAATTAGGAAAATAGATAATACAATTAGGAAAAAAACTTGATACATGAAATGTCTCAATGCATTAAAAAATATTTAAAAACTTACTTTAGGTTCATTTTTATCATCAGAATAATGTCTGATTCCACCCAAATGAGAAACAAGCTGTCGACAAGTTATAGTAACCTATATAAAAATTTTATTTTAGATGAGCAAACGGGAATTTTTGTTAAGAAAAAAATTAAAACAGTAGCAAACTACTATCAATATAGCTAAACTTCTAGAGAAGAGATGTGATAGAGCACCGTAGCTTTACAGAATATCTTAATAAAGATACATGAATATAAAAATAATACTTGTCAAAAACAATAGTAGTTTTTATGATCAACAACTATTTTGATTAATTAAAAATAAGTAAAGATTTAAATGTAGTAAAAAAAAAAAAGAGATCAATCTAAGTTTAAAGCCTAAGTCTAAGAAAAGCAACATACTTTGTAGAAAGAAAAATTTGTTTTTCTCAATCTGTGCATTTAATTTTATGTTTTTACTCTAGTAATTATGTTTAAAGGATTTTTAAAAAAACTGAAATTCATTATATATTTAAAAAAGTAAAATAAATAACATAGAATATAAAAATGTTTGTTCACAAAATATATTCATTATTTTAGATACTAATAAATTAATTTTAACAAATGAATAATAATTAAACCAAATAACAGTAATTTTTTAATTGGATCCTTATTTTATTGGAATATTGAAACACATGTCAAAGTAATTTTTCTTTAATGATGAATAGAAAATTTTGATGATAATTCTATTCAACATAATCATAGCATGGCCTTTTGTTAAATCACAAAACTGCAAATTTCAAAAGGAAATAATGAGAAAAAATAATAATAAATACAACCAAAAAATGGATTGATATAAACATGAAATACTTAAAAGAAAAACTGTATTACCAAAAATAACTGCCATTAATTAAAATAATTTTAAAAAAAATCTTGATTAAGAATGAAAATTTAGATTACCGGTTTTCCACCATAAAATTTTAGAGGAAAAGATGGTACATATTCTTGCACAGGCTTGTCAACATCTAGTTTTCCTTGCTCCCACAATTTAGCAACAGCAGCCATGGTAATACTTTTACTAATGCTTGCAATTCTCATAACAGTGTCAGAAGTACACAAAACTCTATTTTCGACATCAGCATATCCAAAACCTACAAAAATAATATTTTTTTAAATCTTCTGTCAATAGCATTTCATACTTAAACCATAAATTTTTTTCAAAACGCAATAAATGAAATCATTAAATTATAGAAAAATATTAGTTAACATAAAAGCTAATTCATTAAAATATATCAAAATATTATAAAGTTTATGGGCTTTAGAATAAATTAGTATTCTTTTACTTATAAAATTTACTCATAGTTTAATCACTTTTTCATATCATGACTATAAAAAAATGTAAGTTTTGAAAATCCTTGTAATACTCTCTTTCAAATTTTAAGCAATTTTTCCAAATGCTATATTTTCTCCTATAAGGACAAATTCTATAAGCTGTTATCCCAATGTTTGAAAAACAATGAGATAAATCATTATGATTTTTAAAGCTGATATTGCATACGCTCTTATTCTTTGTGGAATTTTCATACCAATATAACAAGACTCATAAATTTTCAATTGCTATTATCAAAACTATGCTTGGCTAATAATTCAAACTTATAATGACAATAATGGATGTTAATTTTATAAATATAAACAGAAAAATCTTAATTTATAGTTGTAAAAATGTTATTTCAGTACCATCAACTAGCCAGTGACATTTTTTCAGATCACATAATATTTTCATCAGGCATAAAATTCAGCACTGAATGCCATCATATTATTTCATGGAAAATCAAAGTTTTTTAGGAAAATTTCTTATAAAAACTTTCAGCAATAACCTTCTTTCCATACAGTTCGGCCATCAATACTGACACCAACAACAAGACCAGGAATTCCATATTCATCCTAAAAGGCAAAGCAAGAAATGAAAAAAATTTTGCACATAATTCTAGTTTTTAATGTAATTTATAGCAATTTAAAAATATTCTAAATCAAATTTTATCTTAACAACTAAAATATCAAAAATTCTTTATAATATATTATTTGTCACTTCTTAAAAGAGAAGCCCAATAATTTAGTAAAAAATTCCATATTATAAAAAGGATTAATCATATTTTTCTTAACTGCTGGTAATGGAGAACTTTATCTCATCCTTCAAAAATTCATTTTTCTCTGATATATTTTCAGAGTCAATACGCAGGTATCTGGCATCCTAAGCCAATGAAAAATTATGCATCCTTACCAACATATACCATATATCATTTACATATTTACAAGCATAACCAAGCATCAACATAGTTATTATATACAAATTTGATGTATAAAATCTCTCTCTCTCTTTTCAATTAACAAAGCATTAAATAGTGTTAAAGTGAAAAACAAATTTCAGTAATATTGATTAACTTGAATTTTAAACATCAATAATTAATTAACATGCACATTATATATTTAGAAATAAAGATATTCAACAATCCCAAATTTATTATTTGGAACAGAGTCTTATGAACAATCGACAATTTTGTGTAAAGGAAGGCACTAAATTGTCGAGGCCACAAAAGATCATGTAATGAAAAATTCACTTTGAGAATTTTCCTTGCATCCTCAAACATTAGAAGTGATGTTGGAGTTAGTTTCAATAATGTTAATATTATTAAAACTTGCAAAGGCATATTTCCTAATGAGCTGATAAACACATTTCTCCCTAATTCTATTCCATCATTATAGTTTTTATAAAGTTAAAACTACTTCCTAAATCTCCTAAAATATTTATGAATTCAAAATAAGAATAATTATTCTAAGCAAAACAAGGGAAACCTAGCTTCACCTTGAAAAATATTAAGTTTATAATGTTATGGAGGCATTACATTATAAAATTAAATTTTCATGTAATAAGATTTTATTCACAAAAATGGAGCTAATATTATACCATGTATTATTATTATTATTTCAAATCATTGCAGTCTAATTTACTTCATGAACAATCTAAGGCAAAAAATTATAAGCTGACAAAAAATGAAATATTTTATTTGAAAGTTTTCTGAATGCCTATTATACAGCATAATTGTAAACTGAGATACTTATGCAATTAATGAATTAATCTAATTTAACTACTTTTGGTACAAATGCCTTAAATTAGTTAAAATTTAGTATAACTAGTATATAAATAATAAATTCAAGACATCACAATTCTAGTCACAACAATTATTCAAGTTTTATATCAAGCAGAAAATCAAGTTTTTAATAGATATTTTTTATGACATTTACTGTGCAATATGCCTTTTTGAATTTGAGTTCTGTTTTATTTTATCACCCAACATTTCATTACAGATTAAATGTAATACAACATTATTACTTTCTTAGATTCAGTAAAATTTTACTTAAAACTCATTAATAGAATGCAAGACAGTTAATGAATAAATTAAAGGCAAAACAAAAAATAAGATCCTAAATCATAATCAAGCTATATGATGTAAATAACTAACATACTAATTACTTAAATGCTTCATAATCTTCAAAAATTTTCAAACATTTATATTTTTTTAATTATATTTCCATGATTAAGGTTAATTTCTGTTACATTATAATTTGACCTCTTCCCTTTGAAGTTATTATGACTATCAATGCACTTCTGTAAAATGTTTTATTGCTGATAATGCATAATGTTCTAAATAAAACTTACTTATTAATACATATCTTAGCATCATATTTATTTGAGAACACATATGAATTTTGATTTATCATAAATAGTAACAACAAAAAAGTTGCAATAAAAAAATTCAATTTCAAAAGCTTTCAGACTATACAAATCTTGTTGGCATCACTATTTGGGGATACAGTCATCAAGTACTAACAGTATGAAAAAGATTAATCTCAAAAATCTTAGGCTAAAAGGTTCTCTTGCACTTAAAATTTGACTATGTCGGCTAATAGTATATGATTAACACGTAAGTACTGGAGATATTGGTTTGCAATAAGAAAATATGTATTATTAATTTTTTTTTACCTGCATATAATTAGCCTTTAAGATTTTATAGAAGCAAATGTTGCAACAGTTAGAAAGACATTAAATTCATTTTTCTACTTTGCAAGATGTATATAATCCTCAAAAATAGATTTTCTGTTAAAATTTCCATAGCAATCAGAAAATATTACCTAATGGATAATTAATGTTAAACTAAAGGAATTTCCTTATTTAAGTAAATGACAAATTATTCTTTCTCAAATCCAATAACTACATATTTCTTTACTATTATACAACATTATTTTAAAAAATATAAGCCAATGTTTACACAGTACAACTATTCCATTCTCAAGTATTTTGTTTTGACATATTTGAAAGTTCTATTTCACATGGAATAAGAAATGCACATTATCATGATTAGGATAATATTATTTTAAGAAAATTCATTATTTATTCATAGTTCAATAAATTTCATGAATGAAATTTTGAAAAGTGCAAGAATTCACACACTAAGAATGTTATATTATTATTTGAGGAAGTAAATCAAGAAAATGTTACTATTAAAAATTACTTCAACAAATCATGAAAAGGGCATCTTTAAAACAAAACAACAAAATATTTTAAAATAAAACTCTAAAACCATAACACTCTGAAATTTAAAAAAATCTCAGATAAAAGAAAGATACAATATAAAAAAACAGACCTTGACGCGTTGTAGAATATCACGACTATTTTTAATAGCTTTATCATAAAGATCATCTTCATCAATTACTTCGATGACATTTCTTGGGTTCAAGTCAAGCTCACAAGAAATTTTATTTTTATGAGCAATGTAAAGAGTTATGCCAAAGGCAGCAACAGATGCAACAAGAGTTTGTGTGAAAGGAAAAGTTTGACCATTTGTTGAAAATGAATGTGAATGCCTAAAAAAAGTTCTACTTGATTTGTACCATAGTCTACTACTAACAGTTTCAACACAATAATAAATTTTCTTACAGAACATTCTTCAGCAAGTTTAAAGGTAAATTTACTTATAAAGAGTTGATTGAAATGTCTAATGAAGTAAGTGCATAAAGAACTTCTATAGCTGATCAAATGCAATGACAATCCTTAATTAAATGCTTGATTCCTGTGCTATAAAAATTATGTTACTGATTTCTATGGATAGTTATTAATACTAATTTTTTTTCTGCAATGTTATTTTATTCTCTAGGCATATTATGAAGTCGGAAATTCGGAAGGAATCGGAATTTTAAAATTTATGATATGCAATCAAATTCGTAATTCTCACCTTAAAGGGAATATAGTAATTTTTTAAAATATTAAAAAGATTCCAAAAAATTAAAATTTGGTCCTTCAATCAATAAAATAACGCAGAACAGCATGAATTTATATAGATGGGGAAAATATGCAGAATTAAATCTTAGAAGGTTGAAGTAAAGTTGCAAATTATTATTTTCGATTTTCGTAATATAAACAGTAATTTTTAAAAATGAAACATATTATTGTTTAGGTTAGTATTAAACTGTTAAGACATGCAAAAAGATTTGATAAGATAAAAAGATTTTTCTTTTTAAGCCAAACGCACGCTATTTTTATTGCGCATTTAAAGAGTTAAAAAATAAAATAAAGAGGGCCTAATGATGCAAAGATTTTTTTTACGCATCTGCAACAAGAAAATAAAAAGCAAGAATTTGGAAGCGCTCTTTTCCCGATACAAACAAATAAAAATAAACATAAAGCACGCGCTTTCAATTACGATTACGATAGCGTATCAACTTCACAAACTAATACATAGGCAACTAATTAACAGTATAAAACTCCTATAAAATTGATAGCCAAGAAGGGCAGTTCATTTAAATATTCTCTGCAGAAATGATTCAAGGAATCAAAAAAGAAATTCCATTTAAAAAAAGAATTAAAAGTAATCAAAAAATGACGCCTACTTGGCAAAGTAAAGGTGAGTCGCATGTCATATAAGCTTATTGCTAAATTCATCTATCATATCGAAATAATAAGAAGATCAAAAAACGTGTTGTCCACTCGAAAATATCAAAATGCAATATTAAGTCTCATTTCAATACCAAAGAGGTATCTATTAATTAGAAATGTACTATTAAAATATTACGCGAAATCTTATTTTTCTGACCAATCAGAGAACTGGTAAAAGAGAATGTGTCGATTAATGGTCAGAAAAATACAGACAGTTTACCAATGGGGAAACGAAAACATTGAAACTTTTTAACAGTTCACAATGCTTTTCGCATTAACAAAATGAAACTAATGGAGGGGGGGGGGAGGAACCGATCTTAGAAAATATAGTCTGCAATCATTTATGTAGTCTATTGAAAGAAATTACGCTCACTGTAAACCAATAAAAGATTTTTGAAAAATGGAAAACACTCATATATATTCTAACGACTGTAGCTGAATCTCATTGAATCTTTGTCCTATCTAAAGAGTAAAGAATACAAATATCTAATTAGTATATATAGAAAAAACACATTTAAAAAATCTGAAAATATAAGTATTATTAACAGAACCTTTCCCCCCCCCTCTTTCAGCTATGAAAATTCATTGTTTAATACTTCCATTTAAAAACGTTCTTATGCCTTTAATTCAACAAAATTACTTGGTTTATCGAAAGCTATTCTGTATCTATGCCTTTTACTCAGAACAAGATTAAGCTCTATACAGGTGCATAAGCAATGGAATTTTCTTTCAATATTGAGGGATGAAGAGGAATTCTTCCAAACTTCCGGCACCGAATATCGTTTTTATTTTTATTTTATTGTAGTTTAATACTCATGTAAGCTGATTGTGGTAATAAACTAAAATAACAAAACATTTAATTGCGGATTGGATAGGACTGTATAGCAATGTCTCTAAAAATTAGAATCGAGATTGCAATAAATGGTAACAAGATGAGGCATTAAATATGGTATAAACCAATTGCTTTTAAAAAATTAAAAACATTTTTGTAGGGGCGTTCCCCCACAATCATTTGCACATCCACAGCTAAATTATTAAAAAATCGTAAGCGGGGATGATTAAAATCAGGGCATTCAAATCAAAAGGTGAAGAACCGTTTAAATCGTTTGGCATCAGGAGCAATAAGGAGCTCGACAGCCTAATAAAAGATGTTTTTGCCTTAAAGGAGGGTAACCAATGTGGAGCCTTATTAACTTGACTTAAAGAGCAGACCATAATGTATTTGTGAGTTTGATAAAATGTAATTTGTTACTGTTTTGTTTATCCCATGATTCCTACCATATAGCATGAATACGACGCGTAAACGATTTCTTTGCATCGTAGAAGGGTACCTCAAGCTTCATAAACAAAGACGCTGTTTTCGCAGTATTGTCGGCCTGAACATTTCCTGTTATTCCAACATGACACGGAACCCAGCAGAATAAAATTTCATTGTCCCTGTTTTGCAGAGTTCTTACAAGATCTAGAATTTCTAGAGTGAAGGGGATGAATTTGATTATGAAAATGAGAAAGTATTTTCAATGAACTCATGCTGTCGGTGTACTAAATTTGCACTCAGAAGAGATAAATTCTTTGTAGTGCATGGAGAATCGCCATTAATTCAGAAGATAAAACTGAAAATGTTGTATACAAACGATGACTAATTGTTTCTGTATTTTGAAAATGATATAACATCCAACATGTCCCCCCGATTGGGAACCATCTGTGAAAACAGGCATATGGGTCGAATACTGACAGCGATGAGAAATAAAAAGGTTTTGAAAATTCGCAGGGGTCGTTGTCGGTTTCTCAAATCCATGAAACGGATTTAAAAAGGAAAACTGAGTCAAATCCCTAGAAGGGAATGAAAATAAATCACATGTGGGAATATTTACACCATGGAGTTCCGAATCATCGAGTAGTAATTTAACTCTCTCAAAAGGGAAGAATGTGAGAATGTTGGGTCGTGTATAACTTCTGAAAGTAAACAGGAAGCATCAAAGAATGCAAAGGGTGTTTCAGGACTGATAAAGCACGAAGGTAATAGTGTACAGATATTTTTTGACACCGTAAATTTAAAAGAAGATGGTGAAAGACAACGGAAAGATTCACTGGTGAGACTCGAAATACTCCCGAATAAATTCTTAATGCAGAGCGGTGTATGGTATCCAGTTTGAGTAAAATGGAAAATCTAGCAGACCCGAAACCATTCATACATAATGGATGCGTGAAAGAATAATTGTTTCGTAAACTGAAAGCAAAGATGTACGATCTGCTCCCCAGATGGTTCTTGATATACCTTGACAATATTCAATGAACTGTCACACTTCTGCCGCAGATGTAAGACACGCGGAAGTAAAGTGAGCTTACGGCGAA
This sequence comes from Argiope trifasciata, assembly GCA_026543055.1. Lineage (NCBI taxonomy): Eukaryota > Metazoa > Arthropoda > Arachnida > Araneae > Araneidae > Argiope > Argiope trifasciata. The sequence continues at coordinate 611,876 of JAPMOQ010026707.1, read as the reverse complement.
ATATTATTTCTAAATATTTGAATTCATCCACTACAAGAATTGCGACATTTCGAATATAAATTGTAGGATCCAAATGAATAAATCGTTTCCTGAATAAATGAATGCAACGACTTTTTTCAGGAGAAATCATGTGTCTATTATCTTCACACCAGCCAATAAGCTTACTAACTGCAATTTGCAGTTGGCGTTCCATTGAGTTCATATTGCTGCCTTGGCAGAAGATCTGCTGATTATTCACATATAAGGTACTTTGAACAGATGAAGGTAAAGCATTAAGAATTTGATTAAAAGGAAACATAGAAGGTGTTATACCGAGGATGCTTCCCGTGGAGCCCCCTCAGCTTGAATAAAGGTGGGTGGATAAAAATTGCCAATTCGAACACGAAATTATCTTAAAGATTAAAAGTTCTTTAAAAAACAGGAAAATTTTCTCTAAAACTGAAGTTTAAAAGAGTTGTAAGAATTCCAAAGCGCCAAGTTCGATCATACGCCTTTTGAACGATAAAAAGTATGGAGATCAGATTATTCCGACGGACTACTGCATTGTGGATTTGAGTCTCGAAAATGACGATATTATCAAATGTTGAACGCCCTCTACGAAAAGCGCTTTGCCTTTGTGAAATGCACGCCCTCTTCTCCAATTCAAAAACTAACCTGGAATTGACCATACGTTTCAGTGTCTTACACAAACAACTTGTGAGGGCTATAGACCTGCAATTCAGGGAATCAGAAGAGTCCTTACCGGGTTTAAGAATAGGAATAACAATAGCTTTGTGTCATTGCTAATGGAACTTCTGTTCAACCCAATATCGGTTATATAAGTACAGAAAATTTGAAAGATAATTGCTAAATAATTGGCGAATCATATTATAGGTAATTCCCTCAGAACCGAGGCTTGTATCCTTAATTTTAGACAAGGTCGTTAGCATTTTATGCATCCTCAACTCATAATTGAAAGGAAGGGATTTTCGGGTGGAAAAACACAAACCTCTCCGTTTCACGCGATTCTTCTTCGCCAAAAAAGCAGAATTATATGATTCAACAGCGGAAACTTGTGTAAAAGCATACCCAAGAGTATTAACAATATCTATGGGGGAGGTAATCTTTATATTTCTTGTCTTCAGCACGGGAAACGATAAATCTTTGTAGATCCCATTTGCATCTTTTACTTTTTTCCAAAGTAATTTTTCTTGAAATGGAGGATTTGATTGAAGTTACGAAGCGAATCAAAGATTCCTTCTGGCTTTGCCGGCGGATGCGGTGAGAATTGGATCTTACACGTTAAACTCAATAAGGTTTTCTGTTTAAGGGTATTTACGAAAAATATTTCATCGTTTCTTTTGTTGTATGTAACCAACGAGGCAAGAATCCTTCCACCACGGTCTCCGGAATTTCCTTAGATGTGGGAAACATTTTGGGATGGTACTGTTTGCTGTGTAAATAATGCAATTTGTAACATTTTGCACTGCTTCCATGATATATAAAAGTTTAACTATTGTCTTGGTGATCTCTGCAAGTTAAATAAAAGCAGTACAATTTGCCCGTTAGAACAGAAAACGCGGAGGACATGCAGTCCACCCCCTCTATTAGCATGGGAGACAATTAATGGAAAGTAATCACTGTTATAAAGATCACCTGCAACTGTGAAATACAGAAATGGTAGCACTTCAGGAGAATAAATGGCTAGATCAAAACTATGAAAGCTGCGTTCGGGTTCATGAAAGTAAATTTTTTCTTTGTTATTGAGTAGACGGAGACAGTTATTGATAATAAGCATCTCGATCTGTCACCGACGAAAATTTACACTTTCTGAAAGCCACAAAGTACTGTGCCCATTAAAGTTTCCAATGGTGAAGGCAACTGATCAACAATATTATCAAATTGTTGCTGATTGATAACCTCATGAAGTGGCAAATATGTAGAACATACTACAAAAAGTTTTCTTGTATGAACCTGAACTGCCACAGCCGTAATTGTGTATTTAAGAGGTGTTCTAGGAAAAAGTGACTAATTCCGGACAGATAAAGAAGAATTTTTTAAAAACAGTCTCTTTGTGAATGACCTATTTTTTGAAAGTTTGAGTGCCAAATATTTTTTAGAAGCAGATTTATGTTTGTGTCGGGTATGTTTGATTATTGTTGAAGTAACATTGGAAGGTTGATCAGATTCAGATACTGTAACTAAACTATTAGATTCAGAGCCAAACATAAAATCCTTTATATCGTATAGTATCCCTACAGTTTTTGGTGATCCCTTTATAATAGAAGCATAGCTTGTTCCACGTGCAGGTGTGCGAGTTCTGACAATTCTCTGAGCTTCAGGAAATGACACATGCTCTTTAACTTTGACAGAAATAATATCTTTATCTGTTTTCTGACATGAGCGTGAGAAAGAGGAAGGGCCTGCTTTACAGTTTACGCATTTTCCCTTGGCAGAGCACTCACTGCTTTCATGGCAACTATTGCACAAAGGGCGCATGTTAAATTCCCGCAGTAGTTAGCCTTTGAATGGCCGAAAAGCTGGCAATTGAAACATCTTAGAAGATTAGGAACATAAGCTCTTACGAGTAATTTCATGTACCCAGCCTTTATAGACTCTGGCAATTTTGGGGAGTTGAAGGTTGAAATAATATCCGTAGTGTTAAGGAGTTGTCCATATCACCTAATAGAAACTCGATTTACGTGGATCACTCCTTGACTTTGCAATTTTTGAGCGATTTCCTCCAAAGAGACTTAGCATAGTAAGTACACCATTTGAGGAATTCAAGGAACCATGTGGAGTAACGAAAACTTGCATTGTTATCTATTCAATTTTAAGATTTTGAGCGGCTGTTGTCTTGATGCAACTTCAACGAGTAGGTCACTTGAACGAAGTTTTCGAACAGATGCTACTTTTATACTTCCTGTTAACGTCTTCTCTACAAGAAAAGGTGATACGGAATGGAACGATTCTTTTATTTCAGAAATACGCTTCACAATAAAAAATGCATCGTACCATTTCAAAACTTGTGTCGGTACAGAAAGATGCCCACTGAAGGGAGATTTTTGCTTTTAACCCATACGATATTGATGAGGATTCAGGCCCTACGGCACCGTCCACCATGGAGCCCAACAAGGGATGCAGTCATCGGCAGTCATTCCCAGCCTCGGTGCTTATTTTGCCGGAACCTATAAGCTCAGAGTTACCCCCGAGAACAGTGACCACCCTTAACGCCAAGCCCAAGGAGTAACCCCTTCGCTTCATCGCTAGCAGACTAGCCATTCAGGTGACTAGGCACTAGTCGATTGATACACCGGGAACCACAGAGTACCATCCATCTAATGGGTCGCCACGGATGGCCAACACGTGGGGTTTTTGGCTGTCCATTAGAAGCAAGGAGCAAACAGAGCGGCAACAACTTCTCATGGAGAGCTTCCACACTTGCCGTCGAGGAATGGATTTGGACACCCGTACCCACCTATAGTAAGTGAATTCCTGAGGAATATTTAATTGCGGATTACCTGTAACAGAATTTAATTCAGAATTTTCTCAAGAAGCACACAATAATCAAAAATTTGGCAAAGAGTACTGTACAAGGTTTTTTTGTAATATTTGAGTAGTATAAAATGTAAAATTTTTGCCTTTATTGATGCATATTGGTTTCCGATATTGTATTGTATAGGCGGTCTCAATTAGCACAAAATGCCAAACAATGTTATTAGGATATCTCTCTGAAATTGACCGACATTCAAAATATCGTGGGAAAGTCTTACAATATTTTGTGTTAATAGGAGCACTAGCCAAATTCCCAGTGATATAAATATTCATAAAAAATAATTAATTATACTTATTCGGAGATTAAAATAAACGTAAATTTTCTTAGAGCATCATTTAATTGTTTTTGAACCTAAATTTGTTATATTTCTGTTTTTCTTTTACCTCGGGATTCAAAAGCTTGACCATTTGTTTTGCAAACGTTGCTTGATTCAATGAACCAACGAGATCTTAAAATGCGAATTATGGTAATTTGGCATTTGACTCCAAAGGAATATTTTGTAATTTTATATCTAATTTCGGATTGTTCTTTTAATTCAATATATAATAACTTCTAACTATATGAGAAATAAAAAAAGTTACTTTCCCGAACTATTTACAGTTTCTTAATTTATGAAAATTAAAATTTCAATTCTGAGAAAAAAGTAATTTGTAAAATAAGAATTACGTGGAATAAGTATTGCATAAATTTACTTTTCTGAAATAATTGTTTTCATATAAAGGTGTGATTAGTCCTTTATATATAAGAATAAGCGTATCTCTGCAGATTTTGTAGACAAAAATGTAAAATTGTACGCGCATAGATGAATGTAAAAGAAACAATTTACAAATTCAAATCTCTACATTATGGAGGATGTATACATTTTAAAATCTTTTTTTATAAACTTCCCAGAAGCCAAAGTGTTTTCGTAAGTCATCACATTAATTAATGAAGCAGGTTCGAGGCCCGATTCCACCGAAAAACCGCCATGTAAGTGGGTCTGGTGCATTTTAAATCCATCGGGGCCAAACGTTCTCTCGCTGGTGTGGTGTGGAAATTTGGAAATGGGGTATAAGCTAGTTCAGGTGCAGTCCTCATCATCTGACCACAGCTTAAAATTACGAGGTCTGTGCAAAATATTCCTAGTGTTACTTCAAAACGGCACGTTAATGTAACTAAACTAAACTAAACTCAATTGAAAGTGTTGCTTAGGAACAATATTTTTTTTTAAATGAAGGTTTCCTTGACTTTTTATGACACCCTGTATATTTTTAAAAAAATTCATCACTAATTTTCAAAATTTTGAAATCATGTCATGTTTGTACCATTGATAAAAATAGCGATTACTTTTGAGGTGAGGAATTTTATTTGACAGCTACTTAGATTTTATAAGATTAAGAATAAATTCATCAGTGGAAAAATATTAATTTGAATTTTAATATCTTCTATTCAGTTTCATCTTATGTTCTAGTCTATAAATAATAGGATCAATGTAACACTTAGTAATTTTATTTGAGTTTATACATTTGATTTTAATGCAGGAGGTTAACTAAACTGACATATGTTACTGAGAGAAAAACCTAACTTTAGTAGCTTTTTTTTCGCGAATTTAAGGCTTATGGGTCTGCAGTATGAAGTCGAATAGGAATTAGACTTCTAAAAGATAATTTTGTGATTTTTAATCGTATAAAACTCAATTCGTACAAATAAAGTTATTGAAAAACAGGCATCTTCACAATTAATTTCGGATAATTTTTATTCATATGTATTCTGATCTCCACTTCAACCACAATCCGTTTTAAATATTACGTTTTGTTATCTAAATTAAGATGTATTATATAAAAATAATAAAATCTGCATTTTAAAAATAACGTCCTAATCCTTTGAGTTCTGACTTTGCAGTAGCTTTAACTTCTGATTTTCATGGGCTGTGTTTTCTTCCTGCAGAATCAAAATGCCTGATTGTAAGCCCCAGTACAATTTCTCATGCTTTTTCTTAAATGCCAGAAATCTCATCAAAAGAGGAAAAATAGACTATATCCTTGAAAGTTCACACACAAACTCGATTGGATAAGGAGAAATTTTTCTTTCGTACACTCTTTTTGTAGATGCATTCTAGTAATCTAAACATTCTTACAACAGCTGTATTCAGATTTACTGTAGAAAGTAATACTCCTCTGATTTTATTTACAGGCAACAAGAAACCAATTATCCTCCATCAGATGATGTTATTACTTATAAACGAATTATTCTAGTCGATAATAACGCAACAGCCAAAAATAGGCTTTCCTGCCCCCAATCATATGGTTTAAGATAATGATACCACGTGAAGAGTTAAAAGTTTAAATAAAGTGCATTCAAGAATAATTCGGTAAAATGTCAGCAAACAAAACTTAAGATGCAATTTAAATAATACAAGTAAAATGTCTAATGTATATACATAATGATAAAAACCAATTACCTTTAGAGAGTTTTAAAAGTATACTGATGGGGAGGTTCTCCCACTAATTCCCGCAAGTAAGTGATGATAAAGTACGTCATACGATGAGAATTAAAGTTGGGGAGCTTAGTTAGGATATGCGCGATTGTCAAATCAGCATTACATCATGGGCATCTGGGAGCTCACTCGCCGAATAATAGAAATTTGTGAGTATGAATAATGCGAAGTCGAGTCAGTTTCACGTCGGTCATTCTGACGGAAACAATGGGTCATAGGTGAATCTGTGGTTTAGTGAAATGTAGTTTGTTATGAGTCTTCAGATTCCGAGATTGCTGCCAAAGGAATAATAATGAGTAATTATCAGTTTAAAATCTCGATATGGAACTGATGTCTACAGTAAGCTAGAAACTGCCTTGGCAGCGCTGTCAGCACCTTCATTGCTTAAAATTCCCAAACTGATTAGGGACCCAGCACAGAATAAAACTTTAAAAAACTTTGGTCTGCAATGTTTGCAAACAACGTAAAATATCTACTGTGGCAGGATGCATTTATTTACCAGGGTGGGATAATATCTCCAGAGTGTTCATACTGTCTGTAAATAAAATGAAATTACGCTTATAAGAAGCTGCAAATTTCTGAAGATTGTAAAAATCGGCAACAAGCTCTACAGTCAAATCCAAGTAAGAAGAGTTCAAACGGTAATTGTGGATGTTTCGTAAAAAAACAAAACAATTCCGCAGCCTACATAACCCTCCGATATTGAGCCATCAGTAAAAATAGGTTTGTATGATGAAGAGAAAGAGAGATAAACAATTAAAAAAAAAACCACACTCTCAAGGACAGTTTTGTTCTTCTCATGCAAACATTCAATTCATATTATATATATATTTCAAGCACCATACGATAATCCTTCCCCCCCCCAAAAGAAGGAAAAAATACGAATATTTAAATTTTCATTAAATTCTTTCATATTTATCGTCACTGTATTGCGGTTCATAATGCGTTTTGATTCATCGTTACGATATAGAGAAATGAGTTCTTTTTTGCAAAAATTACTATCCAAAAATTAGTTTTTTTTTTCAATAAATCAAAAATCGACATAGCCTTAAAAGGGAGTTTTTTTAATGTTCTCATAGCCGGGGAGCGGGGCGGTGGTAAGCTCTCGACTTCGGAACCGGAGGGTTCCAGCCCAATTCCACAGAAGAACCACCGTGTAAGCGGGTGTGGTGTACGTTAAATGTGTCGGGGCCAAACGTCCTCCCATTGGTGTGATGTGAAAGTTTGGAGAGGTGGTGCCTGCTTCGGTGTCATCCTCATCATCTGACCGGTTCTCAAAATTATAAGGTCCGTCCCCAAATAGCCCTAGTGCTGCTTCAAAACGGGACATTAATATAACTAAACTAGACGTAGCCAGAGGAGGGATTCGCTTCCAGATTCCTCATTGACTGCTGCGAGCTTTTTAACTTTTGCTAAATGATTGTACTTGTTCTTCCATGACATTTTTTGAAATTGTCATTAAGACAGGCGAATTGATATAATCTTAACTGTTTTTTTTTCTTATATTTATTGGGGCGCATTTTCCTAGGGAAGGGTTGTGCTATGGTAGATGATGATTCTTATGACTCAACCACAGTTTCTGCTAGTGTTGCTGCCGCAGTGGTCTGGACGTTCATTTTTATCCGTGTGCTTACGAGAGGGTTGGAGTAGTCAGTTAATGGTTATATTCGTTGGGAAATAAAATAATTTTTTTGAAATCTAAACATAATCGCAAAAAGATCTTATATCCCTCCCCCTCCAGCTGTTATATAGAATGAAGTTAAACAATTTTCCCTCCTTTATCAGCAAAACAGTATTTAAAATTATTTGATGGATATTCACTTTGTAAGCGAAAAACATCTAAATAAGACATAGAATATCTTCTCAATTTCACTAATCTTATTTAATTCCATTAATCCCCTTATCTTCTCAATTTCATTAATCTCATGTATGACTAACACACGATACCCATGTATAAAATGTGAGTAAAGTGCTAAATATTCAAAGTATTTAATAAATCGATTCGAGAATAAATTCCTTTTTTCAAACCCAATGAATTTAGATAAGCTTAAACAATCATATGTAACAAACTGAATGAACAAGAGCTGCAAAACACATTGGATTGATTAAAAAAGAATCATAATATGATATACCTCACCTCTTATTCCGCAATTTTATACTGCTTGATTTTTACTTATGAGACAGACTTCGGATATAGGTTTATACTAATCGCCCTCTAAATGGTGTTAACATAAAATAAAGGAAAATTAAAGTTAAAAAAGATATTAATGGTGACGAGCTTCTTAATGTTTAGAGACACATTTTCAATGTTGTGGGACATTTATGCATTAGAAATACACAGATGGAAAAAAAAAATCCCAACACCAAGAAAAGTACAAGAAAAAATTATTGTACAGTAATGAAATTTTAGGAATCCATTTGTCTAGGTAACATATTTAATTGATTAAAGTTTCAAGATCACAGGTAAAGCTATTGGCGAGAAGAGCCATTTCAAATGTGAAATGTTGGTACATTAGTAACCGGTGTAACCGCCAGAATTTTGAATGCAAGCATGCAAACGTGCATACATTGTGTCGTACAGGTGTCGGATATCAGTTTGCGGGATAGAGTTACATGTCTGTTGCACTTGGGCGGTCAATGCAGGGACGGTTAAGGCTGGTTGTGGATGACGTTGGAGTTGTCGTCCAATGATGTCCCATACGTGCTCGATTGGAGAAAGATCTGGTGATCTAGCAGGCCAAGGCAACATGTCGACACTCTGTAGAGCATGTTGGGTTATAACAGCGGTATGAGGGCGAACGTTATCCTGTTGGAAAACACCCCCTTGAATGCTGTTCATGATTGGCAGCACAACAGGTTGTATCACTAGACTGACGTACAAATTTGCAGTCAGGGTGCGTGGGATAACCACGAGAGTGCTGCTGCTGTCATACGAAATTGCTCCCCAAACCATAACTCCAGGAGTAGGCCCTATGTGTCTAGGCCACAGACAGGTCACTAGCAGGCGTTCACCTGGCCTCCTTCTAACCAACAAACGGCTATCACTGCGACCAAGGCAGAACCGGCTTTCATCAGAAAACACAACATATCTCCACTCCGTCCTCCAATGAGCTCTAGCTTGACACCACTCACGTCGCAAACGGCAGTGGTTTGGAGTCGGTGGAATGCATTGTACAGGGCGTCTGGCTCGGAGCTGTCCTTGAAGTAACCGATTTGTAACAGTTCGTTTTGTCACTGTGGTGCCAACTGCAGCTCGAATTTCAGCTGCAGACGCAGTACGATCAGCCACAGCCATACGCCGAATACGACGGTCTTCCCTATCAGTAGTACCACGTGGCAGCCCGGAACCTGGTTTTCTTGAGGCAGTACCTTCCCTTGACCACTGACGCCAATACTCATGCACAGTGGATACATTCCTGCCAAGTCTTTCAGCAATATCGCGGAAAGAAAACCCACCTTCTCGTAGCCCTACAACACGACCTCGTTCAAACTCAGTGAGCTGTTGATAATGGCTTCTTCGTCTTCTCAGAGGCATCCTTGACTAACATTAACCCACTACGTCAAATCTCAACTGTAAATAACGATCACGAACCTTACAGCGCTTATTTAAAGCAAACCTCATTTTCATGTTCATAGTGTCGCTACTAGCGCCACACTTACGCTCGTCGCTCGAAATTTGTTTCGACGTCATCTTTCAGATGTATAAACACGCCTACCAAATTTCGTTTATCTAGCACAGCTCCTTCCTAATGTTGGGATTTTTTTTTCCTTCAGTGTAGATGTGAAAAACTTTGAGAACGTTCCATGATTTTTTTTTTCTTTAAATATAATTTCTAATGGGTGTCCCAAAACTAACGCAAGATTTTATTTGCCTCCTTTTGTTAATAATATGTTTGGAACCATATTAAAAAACCTCCATTTGAGTACAAATATTTGATGGTTAGTAAAAAGGAAGCTTTACACGATAGAACAACGTGCTTTCATTATTGAAAAATATTTCAAAAATAATGAAAATCTGGTAGTCACAGCTCGAAAATTTGAGAATTGGCCCCCTAGATCGTGTGATTTAACACCATTGGATTTCTTTTCTTGGGATTATTTGAAATCAAAGGTCTGTGATAAAAAGCCCACAAACATGAATACATTGAAGGAGGAAATTCAGTTATCTGGTACCGATCTATCGTCAGTACTTTTGGATGCATATAAACACATTATCCCTAAAGTGCAATGTCTGAAATCAATGAAATTAGATATATTATCTTATGACAACTACTGTGGCTCCATGTCAAATGTCGGTTTCAATCGGTAGGCCAAAGGCATCCAAAATATATATTCGCATGATAGAATCAATAAAAGCGGTAGATTCTAGCCAAATGTCTATATTTCATAACTATTTTTCATACATGTCATCCGAAGCATTCTTGGTGTTATTCAAAATCCACAATTTTATATCGAGAAAGAGGATAAGGCCTTTATTGAATAGCAAGAGTATGCGAGCAAGTTTCAGGAATACCACTCCCACTGGTTTCTGTTATGATCCCACTGGTTTCGGGTACAGCAAAATAAATAACTTTCTAACTAACCAATTTTGTCAGAGTGGGGGGGGGGAATCATATAAAATGTTAAGCAATTTAATTTTTGAAAAACTAAGTGCAGATATACGAGTATTTCATTAAAATAATCCGATTATGGATACTTTTGTAATTTATAGTATCAATAAGCCAAAAAAAAAAAAATGTCTTAATCTTTTTGACATATAATGTTGATGCAATGATTATGTCTGATGATTATACTTAAAAGATTGAGGGATAAATGAAATAATTCCCATTTTTATTAGTTACTTTTTGTACATTTGAATGTATATGAAGTCCCAAAATGATTTTAAAACAAATAAAAAGATTAAAACAAATTGATAAAAACTTTAACCTCACTTTGATATTAGACTCGTTACCGAGTAAATGGAACTTTAATCTCACCTCCATAGAATAAAATTGTTTATGATTCACCGTTTTTCTTTGAAAGCGATAGTTACTTTTAAAAAATAGTTTTCATGATTTCAATTTGACATTTTAAATTCTTAGAATAATTACGTCGGCGTATTTCCTGATTTCAGACTGAATCCTAAAACTCTGAGAGGGAAGAAAATACATAGGTGTGTTTTTGAGGAGATATCTATTTTTTCTATATCCTCTGGCGTCAGTTAATAAGCTGCTAATCTTAAGTACTCTCCGGCTTTCAGATTATGTGTACCATCTAAACCAGTTTTTGTAAAGCTCAACGGGAAATTGAAACGACCCTCAAGAGCCATGATAGTGATAAGTGTTCCGTGATTATTTACAAACACTTACAAGAAGGTCTGGAGTTCACCTTTCTGCGCTCGAAACAAATACATTTTTTACCTTTTCGTGTGATTACAGTTCGCCGATTATGGCGGCCATATTGAAAACACCTGACTATTCAACTTCCGATCAATAAAATATCATTGTTACCAGAGATATAACTGCCTTCGAAGCTTGCGAAATATCAGGGCAGTCTTCAGTAACAAAGGAACTACATATGCCTGGAAAGCAGTGTTCAAAATGATATGCGCATGACAGTGAAACATTTTCAAGTGCTTACGAGTATTAGCTATAAGTAAAAAATTGATATGCGTCTTCATGGTGCATTAGATTGTGTAAGCTTCGAAATGAAGTTCTTAAAGTAGTAAAACGAATAATAAAAATGTTACAATAACGTTTTCTTGAACAATAATATTATAGATATTTATATTACATTTACAAAAAATACTTTTTCTTTCTTTCTGGTTTCTGGAAATTGCAATTCTAAAATAATATTTTTCTGGACGACCTCTAATTGTTAAGTTTCTATTAACGCTTAGTTAATTTATAAAAGTTGCAATCGATTTACAGCAGGAAACTTTTAACAACATTAATAAGCATCTATTACTCTTTAAAACATTTAAACTACATGTAGAACGATTTGCGATTTGATTAAATGAGAATGTAATATAGATTTTAGATCCTATAAAACTTTAAAAAAAAATTAAGAATTTGAGTAACAGCATCTGCGAAATCCATTAAAGCTATGTATTTATGAAGTGAAAGTGTTGATAATCCACCAACTTAAATACAACATTTTAAATTAAATTTTTTTAATTAAAAAAGACATTTCAGAGCATATTAGATTCTTGCTAATGCGCTATATACTGATAGTAATATACTATAACAAGTATGTGATCTAAATTTACGTATTTGCAGCAATATTTGCCAAAAAGACAAAAAATAGTGCCTTACCAACAGTCGGAAATTAAAAAACCTCAACTCGAAGATATAACAACGCTGTTTTCTTGTTAACAGTATATTAAGCAGATAAAAGTTTGTAAAAATTGATGTCTGAAAGAAAGCACCAAAACTGAGTAAAATCAAATTACATATGTTCTGAATAAGACAAATTCATTCGAATTTTTTTCCTGATTTTAAATCCAGACGTTGGGATATAATAGTCAAACAGACTCGCATCCTCCTAAAAGATGGTTCTTTTATTAAGAACCTTTTAAAATAATTTTACAAGGACTAGTGGGATGTAAATGTTCCGTTAGTAGTTAAAGGGTTAAATGATCACATTAATATCTGCATTTTTACTTTCTTATATACAAAGTAAACAATGAGAAAATACCGTAATTGTCAAAAGTTTGAATTCTAGAAATTGAGGAAATTCTGCATTTTAGATCTCCCTGAATTTTAAAAGCATTGCTCTCAAAACATATACACTGTTAAAAAAACACGGCGTGTTGGAATTATGCTATATGTCCCCATATCTATGAGCATGTCGACTCAACGACACTGAGTTCAAGACGAATAAAATTTGCTATCTGATCATTGCACCAAATTTGTAGGTTTTCATTTTGAACAAACCAGCGGGTGACCGAGCTCCACTCGGAGAAAACAGGTATTGAAGTTAACTCGAAGATTTAAATTTTCAATTGTGATTTATCAAAACAATACAGGCCATAAGAAAATTTGTGAAACCATTGGTGAAAAGATAAGCGGTTAAAGTGCACCATTGTAAACTATTCTAAACAAAGTTAGAGTTTGGAAAGGGAACTATTCTATACAAAGGTAAGGTAAAGGTAAAGATTGAAGTGTGTTGAAGTTCAATATTTTTGACAAATTTATTTAGAAAAACCAAACATATATACATACATAAGAAACATATTATAAACCTATAACAGCATAAACATAAAACTTTATTAGTTCGCCATATTGGCTATAGATGGCAGCACGTTACCGCTTGAAAATTTAAGTAGCCATTATGGCGAACTAATAAAGTTTGAAAATATCCTATCTGTAACTCCGAACTGCTCGACCGTAGCGCTTCAAAACCTGTGCCAATCGATTCCTCGTGGCCAAAAACCCCAGACCCCCAAGTTTACTGGAGTTTATTAATTCTGGGGCGATTTTCGACTTGGCAACCATTCCTCGTATTATAGTATTAGATTCATTCACAGATAACGTAAAGAGCTAGATTTTTGGTATATAACTATAGCATCCAAAGTGTAGATTCATATCAGATTTTGGTTTCCAGTTTGCCAGTGCGTTGAAAATGTGTCGATCAGTGCATTTGTGTGCATATAAAGCGATAACTAAAAATACTATTAATTAGATAAATAAAATTTGATATGTGATCTTTTTAATAAAATTTCAATTTTTGTTAAATTTTGATTTAAATCAATTGATAAAAATTATACAAAATGAATACTCAGTTTTCTTTGCTATACAATGGAGCACAAAATGCTCATGCACGGGACTCTGAAAATAAAAATCAGAGTACTGGTCGGGTTAACGGTTTTGCTCAAAGTCCAATCAGAAATTTTTATGAAGGAAGGAAGATAATACTTTTATTAGGAAATTTCAGGGAAAACACTCCCAATGATTTTATATACTATATAAACTTTCTGTGATTAGTATTTGTAATCGAGTGTATTAACAACGGAAATTATTGTACTTTTAATTGTAACCTGAATAGCGACTCCCATGTGTATACAAGGTGCGATGGTTTGTTCATATTTTTCCTTATTTGCAGATTTCTGACCAGGCAGACTATGCTAAAAAGTTGACACACGCAGGCCGATTAAAATGACTTTATAACCTATTTACCAAATAAATATATTTGCAAAACATAAAAATTGTATCAATTATTAAAAATTGTATCAAATATTAGGATTGTACTAATGCTTTGTCAAGTATAAATGATTAAGTTCTTATTTGTTTAATTCGTTCATTCAGTTATTATATTATTTGCAAGTGCCAAACTTCTGCTGAAATAATATTGTGTACAAACATGGATGTCCTGAATTATAGTAAAAACATAACTATACATTTTATCACAAAGTAATTAAAATAAAAATAATAAATCTCAAATAAATTATAAACATGCTATTCAGGCATTCAATTCAGGAATTTTTTCCCCTGTCGTTCATTTTGTGTTACAGTTGAATTTTAACATTAATTTCTAAAGAAATTAGAAGCATCGAGTTCGGAACCAAAAATTTAAATTTATTTACTTCAAATAACAAGATATGAAAAAAATCTTTGCGATAAGGGTGTCTTACAAATCAAAGGAAACGAAGGCTGAAATTTAACATTTTATATCGATTGAAAAACCGTATTCCTTTTCTTATCACCTCCTTCAAATTCTTGCAGCAACCTCCTTGAAAGAAATCATCTCCTCCTTAAGCTGAAGGAGAATATTGTTGATGTATCAGAAGAAAAATAAACTTTCATAGAACAGTTTATTTGACTTTAGAGGTGCGAATATCTGTGATTACTAGAAAAGATTTTAACGCAAAAAAGAAAGAAAAAAAAATGATCAAAATTTTTTATTCCAGCACACAAATCTACTATCACCATCAACAAGCCCAAATTATTCACCCAGTATTTTAAAGGGTCTAAAAATGCCGCGCATTTGATATTGCACAGCAAATTATATGTAATGGTGAAAGTTAAAAGAATGAATGTATGTGCATCGATTGAAAGATCCCCCCCCCCTTAATCCAATTTCAATAAGTTCAATAAATTTAGTTTTTGTTAATAGCATCATTTTTTCGACCGATTAAAATCAAAATTTGACACAAAATTATAATTTTAATTGGAAAATTACAAATAAAACTTCATTTATCGAAACTTTTGTGTTTACAAGTATGCATGTGAATGCACTGACAAGCAGATGGTCAACCCGCTGATGAATTTTGCTCAAAATTTGATACAGATTTATAATGTATTAGCTAAATAAATAAAAAAATTCATTTAATAAATTTAATTTTTTTATTTATTTAGCTCTTTAAATCTTGTATTTACCGTGTTCATTTGTTCTTAGACAGACAAATTTTCCATTAAATGATTTCTTCCCAAATCTGAAAAGAAATCTGAAAGTTTTGCTCAAAGGTTACTTGAAAAATTTCTTCTGTCTAGCTCAAAGCGTTTTTGAGTTATCGTATTCATATACAGACACGTAGAGAGACGTATTTCTAAAAAATGTGTCTTTTGAACGAAATAAGATTTAACCAATCTCAATCTCGAGGCTGAATTTTTTAACGATCACAATACTTTATTTTTGTATACTTCGTTTACGAAAAAGTAAAAACTTATCTTTATTCGCGAACATTACATGAGATTTTATTTGCAATCCCTAAATCCTGAAACCATATATAACCTGGTGACTTTTAGTCCTTATTTTGTGGGGAATTGGCAAAATCCGATATTACTTTTAGAGCTAATTTTATTCTGCTTGTAAACTAATCTAAATTAAAACATGAATTTAAAAAAAATGCTATTCTTTCAAGTTTGAAGTTAGTGAACATTGCTAGTAGCATGCTAATTGCAGCTATAGCATAAAATAGTAATAATAATAAATTTTAAGTTCAATTCCTACTTAAGGCAACAAATAAATGTTTTATTTCAGTTAATTTTTATTAAATAATTATAAAAAAATTCATCAAGTATAAAAAAAATTATCGATTTTCGCAAGAATTGAACTCGCATTCTTCACCTTTTCATCAAAGATACTGAGATCCTTGCATTTTACCGATTGAGCTACTGCCTGTTGATATCAATTTTCATTACAAAATGCTAAAACTCTATTTAAAGTATTACAAATTAATTAAATTTAATTAATGAATTAATATTTAAAAAAACTGTACTAACATCAAGTGTCATCCATTACAAGTTTAAAAAAATGTATTTGAGTGGATGATTTAAAAGTATTTTATTAACGATTGAAAACTAATGAATTAATCTTTAAAAAAGCTGTATTAACATCAAGTGGCATCCATTACAAGTTTAAAAAAATATATTTGAGTGGATGATTTAAAAGTATTTTATTAACGATTGAAAACTTGAGAAAGATATATAAATAAATATATATTAATAATAAATAAATATAAGGAGAATCTGAACCAATAGTAGGAAGTGAATAAAAAACATACGTCTGTCTGTCTGAAGAATTCTACCGAAATGGCAGCGAAATCCCACGTACATAGATTGCTCTATGTTAATTTTTACAAAGGATGGGAAATCTTGAAGGCAGCAAAAAACCTAAATTTAAAACAGCTTTTAACATTTCAAAGCCAAAATATATTCTTATATTCGAACAAAATAGCATTAAAGCATATAATATCAAATTAAATAAATAATTGATGGGCACAACGTAGTAAATATATCTTTTGTGACATTGTCTTAAATCAATGTTGTTTTTTCAAAATTTCAATGTCTTTGAAATGTCTTATCTTAATTTTTAAGAAAACTATATAAAACTTATAATAAGAATGTTTGTTATACAGTAAAATAAATCTGGATATTCATTTAATTTCGACTTCTTTTAAATATATATAATTCAATTTTAGTTACGAAAAACACAAAATTCTGCTAAAAATTCAGTACGTGTACATAAAATCTTTCTTGAAAATTAATTTTCATGAGAAATTACAAAATAATACATAGTTTTATTTCAAATGTTTTTATATGATAATAATGAAGTAAATAAAGATAAAAGCACATAAAATATCCTAAAATTTTAAAAATTGCAATAAATTAAAAAAAATCATGCATTAATTTAAAACAGCTTTAAAAATATTTTACGAATCTATGTTTTAATATTTCAAACACTAATTTCAAAGGGGCCACGGTGGCCTGATGGTAAGGTCACGGCTTCGGAACCGGAGGGTTTCAGGTTCGAGACTAGATTCCACCGAAGATCCGTCGTGTGAGGGGGTCTCTTGCACGTTAAATCTGTCAGGCCAAACGTCCTCCCGCTGGTGTGGTGTGGAGAGGGGGTTGCCACTTCAGCTGTCGTCCTCGTCATCTGACCGTGGTTCAAAATTACGAGGTCCGTCCCAAAATAGCTTTAAACGGGACGTTAATATGATTAAACTAAAACTAAACTAATTTCAAAATTCTAAAAAAATTGTCCAATAGAATTCAATGTCACTTTGAAATTAATTATTGTATTATTGATCAATATGAGGGAAAGGATTGATAACAAATCCTTAAATAAAAGTCCTTATTTAAATGAACGCAAAGTAACAGTATAATAATTATTCTCGAAATGCAATAATTCAAATATTTGTTTTACCAGTCAGACTCGGAAGCACCTACAAATACAATAAAGTGATCAAGACAATGAAACTAGGATTTGGAGTAACTTTAGACTACTGTATATAGCCAAGTCATGATATAAATATGTCAGATTAAAAACAGTGAAGCTTCACCTATTCGAATTAAATGGGATCAGATTAATTCGGATAGCTGCATAAAGCTCAAAAATTAAATAAAAATAACATTAGGCTCTGAAAACATTTTACTAGAACCTGAGAAAGTAAGTTTAATAAACGTAAGCTGCAGAAAACAGTAAATGCGGTAAGATTAATAATAGAAAAGAAACATGATTGGCTTTTAGTTGATTGGACTAATTTCTTCAAAATAAGGCCTGCGTTTAATGGACCTTACACCAGAGAGCCATTGATACCCTGCTCATTTCAACAGTATTATCAAGGTTAGATCAAGCAGGGCAAATACCGTGAACGCATATTCAGAGGGTCAAAATTTGATTAAAGAATTTATCAGTTACTTTTTTAGTTACTTTTTAGCAAATGCAGTATATAAAAGAAAAATATTGTGATCCTCAGTAAATTTAATTTCGGAAGTTAGACGAATTTCCAATTTTAGATCTCCTTCACTCTGAAAAATAAATCATTTTAGGAATTAAATGTGTCTAATGTGATAACTCAAACGCACCTGATGGAATTTAGTTTTTTTTCAAGCACCATAGTTGCAGATGTCGATAAAATTTTAAAATAAAATATGTTTACAGAAAATCCTTCAACCCGTCCATTAGTAAGTAGACATAATAACATAAAAACGAAAAGAGCTAGATAAATTAAATATAGTCAATGGCTTTATCAACATAACTGCAGATAAGTACAATTTTTTTAGTCAAATGTATCAAAATTTTGACTGTGTGTGAGTCTGTTCAAGGATACATGAAAACTATGACTGAAAAATGTAATGCCTAAGACAAATTAAACTTCTTATATATTCTACTCACAAAAATTCTACTATTGTATAAAACTTTGTTTTCTCGTGGGAGAAAAGAATTACTCACATATATGTCTTTATAATATTACGAAGCCTATAATTATTAAGTAAGTTAATAATTATAGACTATAGAAAGTATATTAGTAAATTGAGAGGAAAATACTTTCATTGATATTTTTTCTTCTGAATTCCAAATCCTCGTACGTATGAAACATATGTATATAACTAAAACATTTTCATAATCGATTTCTGCTCCTTTTAAAGTCAGTCTTAGAAAGAAACAACACATTAAATTATACACGAAAGTCTTTTACATAATATATATGTATTAAAATTATATAACTATTTTAATTGCTTAAAATAACTTCTATCCATTCTGAAAGGGCGTGTCTAGTCTACTGATTGACTCCCACTATTATAATTTCATTTTTGATCATTTTCATTGTTTCTGTTTTCTTCCAAAATTGATTCGAATAGTTGGAAATTTCTATAATTAAGTTTCGGACAATTAGAGCTATACTGAATGTCTATAAGTATTGATCTTTTGATGTTAACATTAAGTTGATCTGAACCCAAATTCTGCATCGACCTTTATATTTCAATTCGATCGACAGCGGCACTGACTTTTCAACTCTAAATGGCCTTCGAATGGAATTCTGAAAAGCTTAGCTATTATGGATTCATCTTTTAGCAATGAAAGGAAAGCGATTACAAAGAAAATCCGGAAGCCCTCAGCAAGTAATTACTTCCTGCCAGGAGTCTTTGAAGTTCTGAAAAGAGGAGTATCTTTCGTTCTGTTCTTTAGAGGGAAGGGGGTACTTTTTCCACTTGTACAATTCACTTTCAATTACGTATATGGGGTCAAATTAAAGGGAACAAATGATCATTAGCGTTGTTTTGCGACGTTTTACAGTCTTTTTTAAATCATGAGTTAACCGTTACAAGGAGAACCATAGTTTTAAGAAGAGTGTAAATTCAAACGTGAGAGGAAAAATTATAAATTTGATGAGCAATTTTCTCTTCATTCTGGAATAAAATATTTTTTCTAAATAGTTTTGATTCAAAAGTTCCTATTTTCTAAAATTCTATGAAGAATTTTTCAGAGCTCCTCTATAAGCTGGACTTATTATATAGAAAAATATAATAAAATTGAAAATTTCATATATCTTATTTCGTAATGTTTAATTGCAGCTAAATAGAAACATAACTTTGTATTAATTCTTCAATTCTTAAGGAGCTGTCGACTGTAAAAAAATTAGATAAACTATTTTATTTTTCCTTTAAAGTTTTATAAAAATAGCTTATTCTGAATTATTATTTTGATTTGCTTATTCTTGCAATAACCGAGAAAGAAAGAACAGAAAGCTATAACTTATTTTGACTAGGAAATAAATTATTACGTAAATCAGTTTCAACCAATATTGTGTATTATTAAAAAAATCTGAATTCGGACATTACAACAACTTACAGCACATAAATCTTTATATTAATGAACTAAAGCCTTAAAGAATTCATTAAATGATTACGATAGATCTGCATGAGCGTTTTACACATAGAATGAACTTTTTACTTTGCAAAAGGAATTACAGATAAAAGTTTGAAATATTGCATTATATTTAAACTTTTTATAATTGTATGCTTTTCTTATATTTTAAATTAGAAGATCTATAGTAATAATCTTTTTTCCAAAAGAAATTGAAATCAAGTATAAAGTTTTCGTACACGATTTCATAAAATTTACGATTGGATTTAATTTTTGAGAAGAATCCAGAAGCAAAGTAGCATTTTTCTTGAAGGAATAACAATTGTAATAGTTCGTATTTTATTGAAATACATTAGATGGAATTATCCGGTTTCCATACAGTCGGGCCCAGTTAAAAAATTATTTTCTCACAATAAAATGTTGAACAATTTAATTTTCTAGTGCATTGTAAGCAGATGTCGGCTATAACCTTTTTTTATGCAATTTGAAAGATATTAATTCTGGAATATTTTTTTAATCGTTGGTATAGCCTTTTATATGAATGAAATTATTTACAAAGCCATTTTAACTAATTTAAGAAATTTGAGCACTTATGCCGAAACAAAAATACCTGTTTGATAAAATAATTGAAACGAAAAAAGTAACCACTTATCTGATCGATGCCCTATAGTGTGGCTTTAAAAGGAGACATTAATATAACTAAATTAAACAAAATTCCTTAAAATTGTGCAAAGCAACACTTTTCAAAATAGGATATCTCAAGCTATGACTGTAGATTTTTTTCCCAACATAATTCGTCTGAAACCGCATTAATGATTATGTAACAAGGATTAATTCAAAACTTTCGATCTTCATAACATTGTACATAAAATAATCGCATTACGCATTGCAAACTGTAGTGTACCATGTATTTTATAATACAACACTCTTTAGAGAAATTAAAGAACCAAGTCTTGTATATTACTCTAATATTATGTATCATTTCTACACAAAAATCTTTTGAATTGATAGACATGTTTATGTAATATTATAAAATTTCTGGCAATTAAAAGTTTATGAACCTTAATTATATATTTAATTCCATCATATTTAAAAACTTAATTAAGTATTTTTAGCTCAAAGGTGAAATCAGAATATTAAATTTTTAGGTGCCCTGGGTTAGAGCCCATTTAGGTCAATTTGATAAGACAATCAATGTGATACTGATTAACTATCAACGAACAGTAAAATTATATAATTTTTATAAGAAATAAGCTTACGCTTGATGTTTTGCTTAATTTAATGTCTTCATACTATACAGGTACGAGAATTTACGTTTATGTGCTCTATATTTACTGTATACAGTTTTTATTATAGGGCTTTTTTATTATTATAAATTTCTAAAATGTATAGTAAATATAGTGTAATTCATACTAAGATTTCATTGAGTACCAGCCTGTAAAAACAATTGTGAAATTACAAATATAAGTGAGTTTTGGCAGGATTGGCCACTCTAAAATATTTATTTTATTTCTAAGAAATATCCAAATTAATATCTTCTGTAATATATTGATGAAAAATTTTGAACTTGTTTAATATATTTAATATTCAATCGTATTAGATGTAAGATGACCATTGTTATTGATCGAATTTTTCTAACTTATTTCTTTAATCTTGTTACTTGAAAGAATTAATAAATACTAATTAGGTATTTTCTCCATTTCTAAGTTTCATTTTTTATACTTTTATTTAACTTCACTTGTTTCATGTTGAAAGAATGGAATTCTGTGATATATTTCAAACCTACTTCTTGAAGTTCTGGAGATATGAAATTTTGTAAACTTATGCATACTCGAAGAAAATATGCCACTTTAATATTCCGAGAACTCAATTATTTATTAAAGGATTAATTCAATTATTTTATGAATTCCTATCACTGATATCACCTCATTGAGAAGAGATTGATTTCGAGAGTACATAAACCCAGTAGCACAGCCTGAAGTACAATATTGCACAATATCATGCGATATTATATGATATTGAACAATATTCCACAATATTAAACAACATTGCGAATATTGATCAATGTCATACAATATTTTTGTGCTACTAAGAAATAATTATAAAAGTAAATAATAAAGTACAGACTAAAAAATAGAAAATAATATATATATATATATAATTATGCTTTTTGGCACAATAATAAAAGGATGTTTTTATAAAATTTATTTTTTACCTTTGATTACACAGCTTTATAATCAACTGATAAAAATTCGAGACAGAAATATAAACTATCAAACATCTTTGTAAATCAACTTAAATGAATGGTTGTAAAACAAAGTGAAAATAAGTTGAGAACAAAACTTGCCACAACTTGCTAAATTTTGTCCTTTGTTACTGTTTACTGTTGGAATTTCGAAATTATATTGCTTAGTTAAATGATTATAAACTTTAGTAATTGTGTATCTAGCTTTTTTTTTTGTATAATTTACAACACTTACTTGACTTATTTGGTTTAGAACACATTTTCATAATTCCGTATATAAACATCATAAAATGTTGTCGACTATGTTTTTTGACACTGTTTTTGAAAGTATTAATAATTTATGAGTAAAAGTGTTGTGAATTTTTACAAGCAGGCTAATAACTCCTTAGAATTTGTAAAATATTTAAATTATTAAACTATTCAAGATTAATTAAATTATTAATCTGATTAATTAACATTAAAATGTGATTCACTTAGCTGACGTAAGATAAAGAAGCACGCAAATTTGTAATCGCTTAGTGCAGAAAAAGAAGCTTGGGATGTTTCAAATATACAAGAAATCTTATTCTGTTCGAAAGTACATATTTTATACATAAGTCCACGTGTAACACTTTTTAATAAGATAAATAGAAAAATATACAAAGAATAAATCAGGCACACTTTTGAAATATTTATTCAATCTAATTGAATAATACATTTATAACTTTTGAAATGCTTCGTAACAACTCATCCGGCTAACGGCTCATTCAAATTTTTTTGATCGAATCATAATTCAGCTGAACGTCCCATTTATGCATTTTTGAACAATTCATAATTCAGCTGAACGTTCCATTTATGCATTTTTGGACAATTCCTAATTTAACTCAGCAATCAATGTCTCATAATGTCTTTTATATTTTGTGAATAATTGTGTACTTTTTTTTTCGCGATTTTTCACAAAAAGCTTGACATTTCTTTTGTTCGAACCTTATGACAATAAAAGAATTTGAAACCATAAAAAGATTGTCTGTCCCCAGCTTAGTAAATTCTTTCCCAAACATTCAGAGCCAGCCTTTATGATTCATTGAGCAGAATTCGCTCATTCCTCCGGGTTGTTATTGAGCGTCAGGACAGTGTCTAACAAAGGCCATCTGGCGTCTTCTAATTACATCATCAAAAAGACAGGAAAAAGCTATCAACAATTCCAGTTGCATACCACACATGCCTCTCGGCATCTGTTGGAGGTAGTTTTTAGAGTATGGGTGTTTCATATAATCCTGCAGTAGATCAGATGACTCCTTTTTCCTTTTTTTTTTTTTTTTTTTTTTTTGCTTGATATATAAAAAGGATATATGAAGTGTTATCGAAGCTTTCATGCTAAATATGAAGTTTTTTAAAAATATTTATTCCGTAAATACTAAACTTTTTTTAACGTACTTATTATATAAATGAGTTAATATTTTTATTTATAGTTTCATAAGTAAATAATTTATAATTATTTATCTTTATTTATAATCTTATTAAATATTTTATTTCTAATTTAATAAGTAAATATTCAAATATTTTAAATACAAAAATATTTAATATACTTATTATTGAAGGATCAAGGAATTATTATAATGACAAAAATGACACAAAAGTTGTACAAAATTTCATGGAAATCGAAGTAAACTAGATAGATACGTATAAGTATTTATCCCCCTGCCTGTCCTTCCAGCTTTGATTGAATGAACAAAATTTTGAGAGAGAAATACTGCCAATTATTTGTTTATGGTTATTTACTCAACTAGAAAATAAAATGTCTACGAAATTTTTCTCGTGTTTTGAAACAAGCAATGGGTTTATTGCATTTTAAACGTAAATGTTTTTTTCAAAACTTAAAACTTTGGAGAAAATAAATTTTTTACAAGATAAATAAAATATGATGAATTTTATACATATATCGTTGCAGAAATCAAATTATAAATAAATCATCAAACACACAAACAAAAACTTCTGAGCATTCAGATAGACAGAAGTAATAAATGGTTTCAAAATTGAATTGAAAAAAGAAAATATATTCTTATTAAATTTATTTACGCATAGTTGCAATTTAGTTTACATATTTCTTGAAACATTATAAACTTTTAAATTCCATTTATCACAGTTCATAACTTATTAAATAAACATAAAGTATAAAACAGACCTATCCTTTAACAGATTGATTAATTTTCATTTACATTTATTCATAAAATTAAAATTATTCCTGGTGAATTTTATACTATATTTGCTATGACGTAAAATATATGGTAAGATTTATTTTAGTGCCTTATTCATACCTTTTAACTGCAAAAGATACGTTTAAGATAAATTTAGATAAAAATTAGTTAAAAGATAAATTTAGTCGTATTCTCGTAGATAAATAGTTTCATCCAGTACTATAGGAGTGAAAGTGAAGGTATAAACTAGTTTAAGTAAAAAAATCTGAATTATTCAAAATGTGTGATTCTTATCTTTTTCCAAGGTAATAAAATCAGAATTTTCGCCACAAGTAGGTAAGAATTAAGAAATTCAAAGAATTCAAAAATTGCTTCTCTAATCTCATTAGTTAAGTTAACGGAATGGAATGCCATACCAGATAAATTAATGAGAATACTTAGACAACTTCAGAATTCGAATGTGATTACAGTAAATATATTCCGTATTATTCAATATAAGAAAGATATACTTAACACTGTTTTGTCCATTTACAAAGTAACTTTAAATGGCAATCTGTATAAAGGCTATCTTGATACTGACTATACCATTTAAAAATGTATTGCTAAATATGTTATTTTTGGGGCGTTAAACAGTTTCATATTTTATGCGATTTCACTGGTCAACAAAAAGAAGTCCTTTCTGAAAGTTATTTTAGGATTGATAGCTAATATTTATATAGCTTCCATTTTTTTCTTATCACGCTGTATTTTTCACAGAACGATTCCATATTTTGGTGGAACTAACTCATAATCTTTGGACTTTTTTTTAATTTATCAAACATAAATTTTTGCTTTGGATTTATATTGTAACTATATCATAATTTAATTTATTACACCTTAATAAGTTGAAATTTGGTAGTATATCTTTTAAGGGTTCTATATCTTACATTTATATGATTAATCTGTTTTCAAGAAAGCTTGTTAGTTACTGCTAGTTTGAAAGATTTCCATTTTTTTTTTCTTTTATATTATTGTATAAAATGTTCGTTTTTTATTAGTTTTCTGATGTTAAGTTTTACAAATATCCTATTCTTCAGCTTAAACCTGAGAACTGTTTATAAAGATATTCTTTTTTTTTTTTTTTTTTTTTTTTTTTGTCTAATGTTATAGAAGGCGGACCGAATCAAGCTTTTTAAAATTAATCAAATTAGGAATAAATATTATGTTTAATGCAAAAAAAAAAAAAAACCATGATGAATCCAGCCTTAAAAGTTTCTCAAGGATCAACCTCAGGCAGGGATTCAAATTTTCTCAGAGGTGCCTGACTTTCGTCTAATAAAATTGACTTCTCATGGAAATATGTTTTTTAATTGAATTTTGTAATGAATGCTTTTGAATTGATAATTTTTTATTGCTCCATTTGGCTGAAATTAAGTTGCATTTGCTCTTTTCCACTATATGCAAACTTTAAAAATATTTCAAGAGAATTTTTCGTTTTGGATTTGAATCGATGATTCTGGGTAAAAAAAAAAAAAAAAAAAAAAAAAAAAAAAAAAATTTTAAACGGAGGTCGGACCTTTTACAGAAAAAAATTGATGGTTTGAATTCCTGCCTGAGGGTGATTCTTGAGAAAGTTTTCATGCCGGATTCATCATATCTTTCTTTTTGCTTTAAGCTTACTATTCATTTCTAATTTGGTTAAGTTCATTTGTATTTTAAAGGTAGCAGCATTATCGCTCCCAAAATATAATGTAGCTTTGATTAGTTTGGTTCACAAAATGTATTTTTTAATTGAATTTCATGACGATTGCTTTTGGATTGATAGTTTCTTTTTTAAATTAACGTTTTTACTTAATCAGATTTTCTCTTTAAATAATTTTGAGTGTCATTCTTTTTGACTTACCTTTCTCTATAATGTATTCTTTTGTACCACTACTGATCCAGTCTTAAAGAAAATTGGTTATTTCGTAAGTTTATGGAAATAACTCGGATATCAACTTCAAACCATCTTCATCATTTCAAAAATCTTATAGCATTCATTTTTATAACTAATAAAAGCATTGGTGGGGAGTAGGAAAAATGATTGGAAATGAAAAGGAAAGGGATGATAAATGCATCAACATGGTAGTAATCCGATTTTAACGTCTTCTCTGTTTTGCTATTACGTTTACAAGATTATTATGTTTTATTAGAGGAAAATCGTAAATAAATTCTAGTTAATTTTTTCTTCGGTAGAACTGACATGAGCATTTAAATATTATGTTATTCATAGCACGTATTTTATTTCACTGCATGAAAACAGCTTGAAATAAAAATCAATTAATAGTCTTATTAAAATCTGATTCTGAATATTAATACGGTCTTAATGCTATCCTCAATCTAAGATTTTTTTTCAAAGATTATGCAAAGGAAATTAATTCATATCTGTATCAGGCAAATCTTCTTTCACATTGTTTGAAGTAATTATTTGTTTGTTGAAAGTCGTTATCAAAATAAATATAAAAATAGCTGTGTTTTCTTGTACGCAGATCAGAATTTTCCTATTAAATTTCAATTTAATAATTACTTGTATCATCGGCGATTGGCAAATACAAAGCGCATGAAACTTTTAAATAATTATTGTGAAACATTCTTATTATTCTGCAATCGATATTAAGATGTAAAAATAACTATCTCAGTTAATTTTATCATGAATTCAAGTTTTTATTAGATTTTTTTTGCTTTTCTAGTTATTTGGAAAAATTGTTGCTCTTTCTTGTTGCTTGGGTTCAGAGATATTTTTAGACATGGTAAAAGAATTTCATGTAAAATTGCGCATACGCTTCGAGCAATTTGAGTATAGATAATGCGCGTTCTTTGGACTGAAATTTGAGATTTTTCAAGTATGAATTTGAGAGATCGGTTCAATCATATATTGTCTTTTTTTTATTATCAATCTTGACCTTTCAAATCTGGAAAGCTGTCTAAACAGTATAAAAATGTATGCTATGTAGAGTACCGAATAAATATTCTTATCGAAGTGTTCCTTTCCCAGCCCCTCTCTCTTTTCTAAATAAATACAGCAATAAAATTGTATTTGTGAGAAGAGCACGTGGGTTGTCTATTTGGCCCTGTTAATTTGAAGTAACTGTAGAACGGCGTCGCGATATCGGAGCTTTGAAGAGAGATAACCAGTATCTCTGAATAAAGTTTCATTTGTCAAAATGCTAACAAAAATTTAAGTTGCGCAGCCATCTTAAACTTGGATTGCAACAATTTTCAAAATTTGGGCGTGGTTTTTAACAGAAGTAGTACTTTCTAGAAATACCAATAATTTTTTTTCATATTCTGGTCCTACGAAATAATAGTTATTTTTTAATGTATCAAGTAATTTGATGTTAACCCAAATAATGGGTTAGTTTAGGTATAGAAATCAGGGAAAGTATTTCCATGAAACTTTCTCCCATATTCCCCAAATTATTTTCTCACCCCCGCATGAAATTATAAACCTTAATTATGACCGTAAATGTTTCCCAAGGATTTATCAAACAATACGAAATACAGATCTTTGACATACATCGAACTTTTTACTGAATTTATGTTGTTTCTTATGGCATTTGTCATTAGACAAGCCCGTCGACCCTAGCAGTGCCAATTAGGGACAAGAGTACGATTTTACCACTCACGCATTCGCTTGCACAATCCTTTTTCATAGGAGGGCACATTCACACATCTCAAACATAGAACAGGGGAAGAACAACCATGCTCGAATCGAGACTCGAACCCAGGACGCCCAGATCTCAGGGAAGGCTCGCTATCCCTATGCCAAGATGGCGGCTTATTGAATTTATCCTGTGAGTATGCATTTTGAATACCTTTTTGCGGACCAAATGAAACTAAAATTCGACATGGATCTGTAACTATAGTCACAAGATAACACACCAAATTTTATTCATTTAAGTTATCAAATTTATGAGATATTGCGTTAACATAATATGAAAGCACAGGTCAACAGACGATCACCCTTTGACAGATGGGGTTCAAAATTTATAGATTTGGTCTTAAAACTTGTACACCAAATTTTATCTACTTATCTATATGCGTTTTGAAGTTATTGAATCCGCTTTTAATTGAAAAGGTAGACAGACGGATCTCCAATGAGGGGATTTTGTTTGAAATTTGATCGAAATCGATGCATTCCGTCATATACCAAATTTCATCCTTATAGCTCAAAGCTGTATTGAGTTATCGTATTCTCAGAAAGACAGACAAAATGATAAAAATGTGCCTTTTGAACTCTGGGAGGTCTGAAACCTGGAGGTTCTTTAAAATCTCGAGCTCGAATTTTTTTGACGATTACAATATTTCCTCTAAATTTCGCACATGAGAAAGTAAAAAGAATGCTGTTTGACAACGGATTCTAAAACCTTCCGTGCTTTTGCGCATGCGTTTGGATGGGTTTAATTCATCAAAATAGGGTTGAGAGGAAAGATGAAAGGATGAGAAGTTTACATTTAACATTAAAATAAATTCGGATTACTCTCAGTCTGAATTAAAATAAAACGGTTAGAAACGGTACGATATATTCAGATACACGAGATAAAAGTTGAATAAAAAAGTATCTAATAGGGCGAAAATCAATGATGAAGAACACCGGGAATGCTCTCATCTTTCTGCGTCCCTTCCCTTAATGAGATAGAATCGTCGAAAAGAGGTCGTCTCTGAATACTGAAACGAACAATATTCACCAGCTCTATTAATATATTATATTACAGCATTATTTTCCTCGAGGAATTAAATTCGAAATAGAGTAATATTTAAGAACTTTTGTTATTATTTTGAAATCAACGACACTTAAATTTTCACTATTGTTGATACAGATTCTTCAACATTACAACAGGTAATACATTGATTGCCCTTTGATTCATACTTACAATTTGATTAGATTACCTTAATTCTACTATAATTAAGCCGTAGTAGAATGAAGATCATCTAGTTAGATAGAAGGTTCAAATTATGGGCTTGAGCCATAATAATAAACTAAATTAAGGATTTATCCAAGTAAAATTTTTAGAAAAATAAAGTAATAAAAAAACTGCAAGAGTATTTTATAGTTGAATATTAAAAGTCATCATTTGGAATAAATATTAGGATTTAATGTTCTCTTTAAAATGCTTACTTTTTCATTTCACTTTGGTGACAATTTTCTTAATATGTTTTCGATGACACAACTTTTATTGGTCTCACATTGCTGTGGTGAGACATCTGGGAACGGTATGAACATCTAATTTATTATCAGCACTTTATAATATTTGTACCTTTTTTCTGGTCCTTGTGTGAACTCTAAATAGTAGTTAACAAATTTACTGTAGAAAATCTAAAGACTTGCCAATTTTATGTATATGACGGTAAGCAGAATTGTTATACTTTTAGACTGATTCAAAATATTATGTTTAAAAATTTTTAAGAGTGCAGTTTTAATTCTCCAGAAAAGGAGGACAATAATATCCGATAATTCTGAAATTTGTTGCTGATAATTGCTTTAGATAATAAAGGAATCTACAATTAGTTTCGTTACAAAAGATTTTATATCAGCAAATAAATACGTTCATGGAAACGCGCTTAGCAAAAAATTTAGTAGATTTTGACTGCTTAATCCTGATATTTATTTTTAATATAATCCTGATATTTATTCCTGATTTCTTTTTCTCTTAGATCAAAGATTCTTTCCGAAATTATAAATTGTGTTAAAATAAGTACTATTTTATTTTGTTATTGCATGTTGTATACACCATTTCTAGAATTAAATAATCTCAAAAAATATTTACAAACTTGTAACATTATGTTGGCATACAATTATAATAAATGAATTAATTATGTTTCTTAAAAATAATTGCTTCCTGTTAACTTTTTATATTCACTTAAAAATGATTATTAAAAAGTTACTAAAAATAGTATGAGTCAGGAACTTTATCAGTCTGATGTTATTGAGAAACAATAGGCTAAATTGTTAAAATTGCTATATGCATTTGATAAATAAAGATAACATCAGACACTTATGTAATTGAATGATATACAATTTTCTAATGTTTGTTTTATTTTTATTTATCAGTGTTCATTACGATAGTCTATCGATACGAAGTCACGACTCTTAACTGTGTAGTATGCAATATATTCCAAGACCACTTAAATCCAGAATATAGCTCTGATAAGTAAAACGTATTGAATTCTATTTATCAGAGGTTTTGGACTGCTCGTATCTAGAATACAACTGTGATAATTTAAGTACCCTGACCACTTAATTCCGGAAAATAGAGACCTGATAAATAGTTTTTTTATGATCGTGGGCATCAGTTATTATTACAACCCTTATCTGTAAGAAATATCTGGTAATTAAAATTCTTATATTCATGTTCAACAGAGGTTGTTAGGATCTCAAACATCATATAAGCCGAAAAGTAAAAGGTATGCTATCTAGTATGATAAAGTTGTGCTTTTTATAGCACTAAAGAGCATCGGGAAGTGTGAACATAATAATTTAAAAAGGAAGCAAACTAGACATATGAAATTTGAAAATGGTCTTTACACTAAAATTGTTGATCCGTGTTAAATTCGGGATCAAATAAGTCAACTAAAATTATATTTGCATTTCTGCCCGTGCAGGATTTCTGAAAAGTGTTAAAAAATGCAGATCATTTTAAAATTTTGTACAAATTCTGTTAACGGAACGATACTTTTTTCTAAACATGTGTGTGTATGCATATGAGCACAATAATTCACAAAGAATTCAGCTAAATAATATCAATCCAGGAACAAAGTAAACAAAGTAAATTTTTTTAATTGTTTAATTTTGATTCCTAGGCAATAATTGTTTCAATCGTACTAACATTTATTCTAAAGTTATTCAGCTAAATAAATAATTTAATACATAATTCGCCTAACACAGTTGTTAAAGATGGATCACATTTTCAACGTTTCTGACATTCAAGGGTAATATTTTTCCTGTAATATTTTTAAATATCTAGGTAAAGCACTTCGGAATTTGTATGCATATAAAAAAATATTGTCAGATTGTTACTGTAAAGACAATAATATTGAAACTACATTAAGATATATAAAAGAAAGAGATACATTATTACCATTGATCACTTCAAAGAAAATTATACTATTAAGCGTATATTTCTATTCTGTAGATAAAAAAAATTGGTAAATGAAGAAAATGGATTTATTTATAATAAAATTGATTTAAAATAAATTTTTATAAAAAATTACATGTATATAGTATCGAAAAATATCACGACAGGAACTTTTACACCCTGAAAAATAGTCATAGCATCACAACTTCTTTTGCTTATTCAGATGTGTTTATTTTATAAAAAGATTTCTTATCCGATTTTTTATTTAAGATTTCATCCTTTGTAATAATCGCTAGTTTTGTGCTGTTTTACTTTCACTGATACATCACAATAGTCCTCCTTCAGTATAAGGAGGAGATGAAGCCTCTTTCAAGGAGGTTCCGGTAAAAATTTGAAGGAGGTGATAAGGAGAAGCGATGCGTTTATCCATCGAGCAATACCTTAAAACTAGGATAGTTTTTGTTTTAATGTTTATTTTCATTTCATTTTTTTGTAAAATAGTTGATTTTTTTTATTATGAATAATAAATAGAATTAAAATAGTTTTTTAAATTTTATTTAAGTACTACATAAAGGAAAATATTTAATTATTTTTTCCTTTTTGTTTTCAATTTAACATGTACTGTTATTAATATCACAGAATCTTATGTTAAACATTTGCTGAAATTCGCCACAAAGTGGCGCCAAGTGTTTGAAATCAAACTATAGTTAAATTAATTGATTAACATATAATTAAGGTTTTAAAAAATTAAAATAAGGCGTTTTCATTAATGATAAACAAGTGTGTAAAATTTTAATGTTCCAATTCATCTGATATTGAGTGTAAAATCTGTTACAAAATCCCATCTCTACAAATATGAATTAAGACATGTTAAATAAAAATGTCTAAACGTTCGGTGTACACATTGAAATGAAATTATTTCTGTTTTGTAATTAATTTATGGTAAAAAAATAACGTCTTTTTTAACAGAATAAAATAGGAAAATATTTTTCCTTTTGAAGACATATATAAGTAAAATGAAGTCAATTTAGGTATTATTAACATTGTACGGCAAATGACACATTGTATATACTATTCAATGCAAGTCCTACTATGTGTCGCGAAGTCATTTCTATTTTACTTATGTAAGAAGTACAAGGCAATTGCATCATGTCAGCATGAACTAATAAGTGCTAAGAAGCCGATGTGAGCAATTTTTCAGATAGTCATATAAAGAGTATTGAAGGGTTAATATTAATGAAATAAAATAAATCTTTTCACCATATTCTTAGAAAACTTTTAATCTAAAAACGGTCCTCATTCGAAAGTGTCAATGAAAAATAAATAAGTCAGAAGTTATATATGCACTTTACTTGCAATATGTTTCTTCAACAATATTTCTGATATTAAAATATTTACTTTGTTTAACAAAATAATTCCAGTCTTATTTAATTACTGCTTTGATGAAGGCTTTATTCTCATAAGATGAAGTACTTCTTAAATATTTTTTTTCTTAATGAATATTCTTTTAATGTTCTCATATTAACAATTTAAAAAATACTCTTTAAGAATAATCCTGATATATGCCAATATTTTGAAAAAATATCTTTATATAAAATTTTTATGACAAAATATTTCAGATTTAAATCATGATGACAGCAGGAATGACCATAGTTGCAATGAAAGAAATTTATTATTAAGTTTACTATTGCTTACGGTATAAAAAGTATACGATATATTTAAATATTATTTATCATATATGTCTGAAGAATCTTACGATATCTGTTGAAATTATTATTTAATTAAATGTATGATTGTGCTTTTTTATACAGCTAATAAATATTTTGATTCATAATTTCAGTTTGCTTTTCCACATTTAAAAATATTGTGTTATACTTTTTTTATTGACGGTTTAACCTTAAAACATTCAAATTATGAGTATTGCTTAGGCATTTGGCAAAATTAATAATTTACAAATAGAGATTTCTGGCATCAATTAAAAGTAGCAGGAAAATAAAAAAATACTGTGAAAAAACACTTCAGCCATTGATTTCCCTTCTTTTTTCAAAATCTGTGGTCAAGAAGTTTTTCTAGATTTCTTGTGAATTTTTCTAAAATACAACATCGTGATTTTATATTGAAAGTAACTTTTTTTTAAATATTCTAATCATATATATTTTTTATTCCTTGAGTTCTTTTGTTTCTTCCTAATTGATTCTTTAACCATTAGTTTTCAGCATGTATTCAGATTTTGCCTGCAGACAGTAAAGTATATGTCAATTAAAACTTATAAACTGAACAAAATTATCTTTCCATTGAATTACTAATAAAACATTTCATAAATATGAAATACGAATACTGATCTGAAATCAGTACAATTTAATTTTTTCTAAAATTAAAGGAACATTTATTATAGTAAATATCGTGTTCTTCATTTTTGGGGAAATATTGCGTTTGTTCTATTTCTGTCATACAGGTTACACAAAAGTTATGCTATTATTATTATGTACATATTTACTAAAGTTATCAAATAGGGATGCATTTGCATCCGTCACATAAAAATGGTATATATCTATGAAAAATTGTCAAATATGTTTGGTTTTAGCATGGACTTTTAGGGATCACATATATTTATAAAAATCAGATTGTACAGAACTTTAGCACAGATACAGTAATTTAAGAACAAATATTAGACAAAACTGATTAACCCCATTCCTCAGGGATCTCCCATATTTAAGTGAAATTGTCGAATAGGATCACATTTTGATATTATATGATAGCATAATTCAGGATAGACGGAAAAAAATCTGAAATCTTAAGAAAAAAAAATCGATGAAGACGCACGAACTCTAATCAAACACATTCTTACAATTCTTTTTACATGTACACCTCAGAGACTGCTACCTGTGGCTTAGATAAAAAAAAAGTTTCAATCACTTTGCCAAGATATCTGTGAACCATCTCCTTGGCCTATCATTTCTTCATTTAACGGATAGTAGATGAGTGGAGAAAAAGTCCAATATGTCAAGTGATACTCGTCTCTCACGCCACAAACATTATCAGCTCTAACGTTTTACATTATTTCGCGTAATGGGAGAGTGGCATAGTCACTGCAGTTTTATCTGATAACGTCGAACAAGAACAGATCAGAAAACAACTCATAGTCCATTTAAATATTGTTTCTTTAGTGAATCTAAGTTACAACACGGAAGAAAAAAAATAATACGAAAGAAAACTTGAGCATCAGTCCTCTATTTGGACTTCCTGTAACCGAGAAAGAAGTGGTTGTTTTAACCGGTAAAGTACTTCTCCTTCGGAAAGTATAAAACAAACAAAAGAGGGGGATGACAAGAAATAAAAGAAAAAATTGATGAGCGAGATCAAAAAGCAAGCCATTGTTAAGCTTAAATGTAAGTTTTTTCATAACCTATGCTGCAACTCGAAAAAAAGAAAAAAAACAACAACGGAGAATGAAAACCTTTGCATGAGTCTTCTGTTTGAGCTTCCTGTAGCTCAGAAGGAAATAGGCCAAACCTAAGTGGAATCTTCACTGAAAGGGGCGAATGAAATGAAATTTAAAAAACTGAACTGTGATATTAGAATGTAGCTAACAACCACATTTAAATATAGTTTACGTATCGATAAATATTACTTAAATAATCATTAATATAGTTGAATAATCATGTTAGTAAATTATGACAAGGAAAAATTAAAATAAAACTTTTGCATGATTGAGCTTGTCGTTCAGAAAGACGCCGTTAATTTAAATTTGTATGGTCCTTCTCATTCCTAGATAAGTACCCTACTAACAAAACTGAACTGAAGCAAACGATACGAAATAAAAAGAAAAGGATATTGTTTCTGGAATTAAAATAAGAAAAGATATTTTGTTTTAATGCGTAAATAAAAAGTAATTTTAAAAAATGAATTAAAGCAAACAAGTAATATGAAAAAAGTTTTGGTATTATTCTCTGAAATTCCAAATAAAACTGATCGTAAATAAGAGATTAAAAAGAAGATACTGTAAATAAGTATTTCTTATAAATAATTATAATATTTTTCTAACATTGTTTACCATTTTTGCTTTAACTAAATAAGATTCTTTTACTAATCAACTAAAATACGATTCTTTCGCAATGCATGAAATTTGAATGCAAAATTTATTATTGATTTTATGAAGAATAAGGAATTCTTAAAGATAACTTCCATGGCGGACATTTACAAAAATAATTTCTCATAAAAGAATTTCAAATATGTCTGACATAGTAGAAATCGTTGGGTACCAACAACAGTATGTTATTTAATTAGTCATCTTCATTGTTTTGAAAACCACAATAATCTGTCACTTATTAAAAATAATTAGGATGAAATTAAACAAAAGCTTTACAAATACCTTTATTAGAATCTATTTGATGATATGTTTGGTCTAATCTCTTAATTTTGGAATGTGGTCAAATGCTGAATTTGATTAAAAAAGCACACCTTTTTCAAAAAGCCGTACCTCAGATAGGCCATTTGATTTGGACATATTAAGCGAGTACAAGGCCATTGTACACATTGTATATTTGGCCATTCTCCGGTTCGGAAGTCGAAGCTTTTCCACCAACCACCTACCAAAGCTTCTACTTTAACGGGTAGTCATTTCCCAAGCCAGTGTGCATTTACCAATTTTTATAATTTGGATTTAAAGTAGATAATATGCAATTGAATTCAAAGTCGCAAGTAAAACTACTTCAGACATTGTTGCGTTAATAAATCAATCTAATATTTAAAAGAAGAATTATATTCAGTTCCTTCTCATACAAATTATTTGGCAGAAATTATGCTTTTTCTGACTTTTATCAGTTTGAACAAGAAATGTTACATAAGCATATTTTCAATTTATAGATGTGAAATTTACAACGATTCACACAAAAAAATCATAATTATGCAATCAGAAATCATTCAACAACCACATTTATAAATTAAATAAGTGCCGGTTTGGTCACTGTCAAGTTTGGAAATAGAGATTCTGACGTCAAGCAAGGAAAGATCCTACTTCATGGGATTTCTAAAATATGCCATCAAGACATTGGGCAGTTGTCACTTTTGATGATTTGATAATTTTTAATAATATTGATCAAAATTTTTCATATGCGATTGATTTCAAGATACTAGGTGACCTGCTGCAGACATTGTCTCATCAATGTATCGTTATTTGTCAGGCAGAAGGAGGAGGTTTACATTCATTTAGATTCAAATCATTTGACAGAAGTTATGAACTTTCTTATTCTTATTCGTATGATTAAAAATGTGACACAAGTATATTTTCAATCTACAGGCTTGAAATTTACTACAACACATCGAAAAATAAGTCATGATTACGCAATCAGAAGTCACTCAACATCCTCATTTATCAATCCAAAATATTAAAGGGTTTGAAAGCCGTTATTAAAATATTGTCAAATGAATAATAGATACTTGAAAGGGTTTGATTATTTGCAATGTTGCTGAAGGCGAAATTTGAAAAATAGCGTTCCAATTTCAAAAATTATGAAAATCCAAAGAGACAAATTCGAACTTTTCAGCAGCATCATGTTAAGAACAATATATTATTATTCGTAAATAGAATTAACAGAAAACAACAAATTCCATTTTCTGCCATTCGATTTTTCTGAATATTTCTTCAGTAGTTCCTCTATCTAAAAGCACGTATTGCTTACAACTATGCTCATGTATAATGCATTTGATAACCGCTCCTTTTCTTTCATTATCTAGATGAAATTAGATGGCATTTACTGAATAGTACATAATTCTCCATATAGAATCAGTAAAAAGCACCATATAATATTTTCAGGAATTCAATTTCCCCGAATGCATCTTGATAATTCCTCTTTGTCAATTCACGTATTTGTGTGCATTTGAAATATGCTCTTATAGAATGCATATGATAACAACTTAGTTTCTTTCGCTATTTAAAAGTAATAAAAAGGCATTTACTGAATATTTTCAGCGACCATGAGATGATCTGTGGTAGCAGCCGATTACCCTGTAGAAGTTTCTTAAACCAGAACCTATTCCACTGGTCTTTGGTTCTAGAGCCAAGTCAAAGAAAAGCATATCAAGCAAATTGCAGACCACACGATGTCACATTATCAAAATCTGTACGAACACTGATAATACAGACAGAGCAGCACTGCTAGAGATATGAAAGTACATTATAGTAGATAGTGGATGCTCACCAAATGGTCAAAATGTCTTCTAATTTTCTTCTTATGTTTATTATTTATTGCAATAGGTGATACATTTTATTGAAGTAAGCACATATAGGGAACAAACTGGGATTTGTTTTGTTTGATTACTGTTTTGAGATTGCATGATATAACGTTTTTGAGAGTCGAATACTGATAGCGCTTCTTTTGTGCCTTTACTTCGAGGTTATTTGTAACATAAAAGAAACATTGGCCAAGGTTAACGTCAGATTGATACAAACGATCTTATCTCTTAACGAAGAGTTATTTCAATACAATTATTTGATACCTTCAGATCTTTATTGGAAAGCTATTAGGATGGATAAGAATTCATTTGAGTGCATTCCCTGAAGCCATTTATTATCACATAATTACTGGGAAAAAGGAGTCTATATTCCTTTTGCAAACTTATTTTCACTTTCTCGCATACAAAACAAGCATAGAAAAAGTATTATAGTCATCAACAATTCTATCTCGATATTTTGCCGAATCTAAACTCCTCGAACACAATTTTTGAAATTATATCACCATGTCTGTCACTCTGTGTTTCTGTTTGTAACTCAAAAATGCCTTAAACTAGACGGATTAAATATGCTATCTTTACATCAAATTTGTAAATTTTTTCAAAGGCATCCTCAGGAAATTTGTCTATCATTCTATTCATGCGCAAAAGAATGCATTAACCACAAAACATATACAGTTAGATGGATAATATTTGGTACACCTTTTTAGCTTCCAAAATGCAGATTGATATCAAATTTTGAAACAAATGCATAGAGGAGTTGATTGCCCATTCGTCTGTACATTTTCATGTATTCAAACATGATAACTCAAAAACGCAACGACTTAGATGTATGAAATTCGATATGTGTTGTTATTAAACTTGTATTTCTGTGTCAAACTTTGGTTTCAATAGGTCGAAAAAAAGGCATCCAAAATGCATATAAGACTTTCTTCTCTAGATTACAAAACACAACTTTTATGCAACTCACAGCCTAATCCAAGTTTCTTAA
Source organism: Argiope trifasciata (assembly GCA_026543055.1). Lineage (NCBI taxonomy): Eukaryota > Metazoa > Arthropoda > Arachnida > Araneae > Araneidae > Argiope > Argiope trifasciata. Next base: position 573,054 of record JAPMOQ010026707.1, on the reverse strand, counting down.
TTTTAATGCACTAGGGGAGGTAGATATTACATTTCTTGTGGAGTAAGCAAGAATGTTTCGGGAGGTCATTCCTACCGACCATAGAATGTTATAAAAAAAATAAGAATTTTTTTTTAAAGCTATAAAAGTTTGCTTATGCAGAAATCCGGATTAGGGAAAAAATTGAAGAAAACAGCAGTGTCTCAAATTATAACGATTAAACGACGAAATTCCATGTAAAAAAGGAAACAAGGGATTTAACGCTGTTATTTATTTTACACTGAGAAATTTTAAATCCAAGAAGAAACCCTTTTTCAAAAATTTGGCATGGTTAAATTCAAAAATCAGTTTTTAGGATTTTGATTCTTTATAATTATTATAATAGACATAAAAAAGTAAAATAACTTCATGTTAATCTAAAAAAATAATAATAAATAAAATTATTTGGTGTGTGTTTAATTCGGGATGTAAAAATGTTTGACTTTTCTGATTCTCCCGAATTCTTTGCCTGTTAGCATCGCAAACGTTATAGAATAGTATCTGACAAATTACAGATGGCACAGTTTATCCTCAAAGAGGTATATGATGAATAGAATAAAAAGCAATTAACTTTTTATTAAATGATATTAAATTATAATTACAATTTTAAAGGAAAAAAGTTTTTGAAAGCATTGTAGCGTTGAATTCTACTTGCTTAGAGAGTCTGAAAGATTTCAGACTATCTCTTCTTAAGCTTTGACTGGTTCAAAGGGCTTAAATTGCAGTTCATTGTCCTGTTCGTACTGCAAAGTATCTGGGAAATGATTTCAATAAAGCTGATATCAACAGACTCAATGAACTCTTATATCTAAAAATAGCATACCTAGCCTGTTGAGATTGAAAATGCAGGCTATATACTTGTACTTATTTTAATGTTTTGTTCTTGATTCAATTTAAATAATAAGAATGAATATTGTAGTAATCAGTGTGGTGTATAAGTTAATAAGAATTCTCGAAGAAAAAAAACCCTAAACTTTTACAATAATTAGAAGATTGCACTGCAATAAAAATTATGAAGTAACAGATGGGATAAAAGAATGCTGATCACATGTGACTTTTCCAAGTAATATGTTAAACATTTTAACACAGCATGTATTTCATGTCTTTGTCAGGCTGCAAAATGAATTTTTCCAGTCCTGCAAGACAGAAATTATCTCACTGCTCAATTGGCCTCTTTCTAGCAGCTATCTAATTCTTAGTCGATTTTGCAATAAATTTCAGATATGATAGAGAATTTCACGTGTTAATTGTTAGTTCATAAGAAGTTTATTAAATTTCATACTTTAGTGAGAGATCAATAGTCAATAAGGCTAGGCATTCCAATAGCAGATATTTGTCTAAAGTTCAATGAACATAATCAAAACCTGCAATGGGACAATTAATACCATTTATTGTTCCTCTGAGGAGAAAATGTTTTCTCCATCATGATTTGCTTTGAAATAAGGAAATTTTGTTTGCGATCTTTTTTTGTTGATAGTACTTCATATCAATAGAAAGATTTTTTTTTTTTTTTTTTTTTTTTTTTTTTTTTTTTACGAAAGAAATTATGTAATCAATTTTTACACATTAAATTCTGATTGTTTGAATTTAATTTGTTGATATGTATTGAATAACAAGAATGCATTTTTCTCTGAATATCGAATTTATTTAATTAACTTTCAAACACTTCCATTACTTATTCAGAAATTAACATTAATCAGAATGCTAGAAACAACGCTGTAGAGATGGTCAAGGCACTAATGGCTAATTAGACTGATATTCTAAAATTTAAAAAATTGAGTTACAAATTTTTAAACATACTATCATGTTAAAAACTGACTGCAGATGTTTCACAGCAATATTTATAAATATAATACATTGAATAGACATCCGGAAAAATAAATATTACTCTTCTTTAAATGCTTTTCAAGTTTTATTAATATACTTTATCGTAGAACGTTATTTTGATATTTAACCTGGATTATCATATTTGCACATTTTCAAAAATGAAAATAACTGAGCTAAGCACATTTTAACATGAAATGTTGTTAAATATTTTAAGTATAGGTTTATGTTTCAAGAAAGTTACAGCACTTACTAAGTTATCATTTTGTAAGTTTCAATTTTTTTAGATAGAAAATGACTCTATAATGTCCAGTTTTTCTTTCACTTTCAGAACAGTGAGTAGCTGATATGATGAATCAAGACAAAATTTTTACTGCATATATTGAGAAATAGGATAAACATGTAGGTATTCAGGTGAAAAACAGTACTATTCTTTAATTGTCTAATAAAACTAATTAATGCGTTTTAATGCGAAAAATTGCGTTTTAATTTGTTTTGAATACCGTATTTCCTTTCCAGAAATTGAAAATAAGCTTCTTTGTTAAACCTTAGCATGTAATGGCTGTTAAATTTTTATTTTATCCATTAAATTTTATTCAAAGTTAAATTTTAACGTTAAATCTCATTCAATGTCAATAACTATTAAATATTAACATTTATTCCAAGAATTACATAATTTGAAAGAAAATTAATTTTTTTTAAATTAAAGAAAGAGCTTAGACTTTTCATTTTCTTCTTCATTTTTAGATTAGTTAAAAAATGATTATATTTTTCTAATTAGAAATCTCTATGCCCTAAAATGGTTTTTAAATGGAATAACTATTTATAACTATATATTATATTACTATTTATAATTACTATTGATGATTTTATTGATCAATAAATGAAAATATCATTTTTATAATTTGATTTTATTCAGCATTACTCGTTATGTACTGGGACTTTTGATTCTAAATAAGTTTTCATTATTGCAATGATTAACATTTTTAAAAATAAGAGTTCTTGAGTCCTAGATAAGAATAAGTAGGTTTATATTCTTACAAAAACGTATGAAAATGCATAATGCAGGTATGATCAAAATTTTCTCATAATTATTTTCATAAAAATTCAGATAAATTTATTTTCGGGGATATAAAACAACCCTAAAACTTTTAATTAATTATTAGGAATGTCCCTTAGAAAATTCTTCATTAATCTAACAGATTAATTGCTATAAACCTTTTTCAAACGTTAAATTTATGTCAACTATAGAGTCATACATTACATTTATGTCAACTATAGATTGACTGCATGGAAAACTCGTTCTTCACAAAAGAAATTTTCTATGGGAAAATGTGTTATGAATAATACAGGTTCAAAAAGCAAACAAAATTTTTTAAAAACATGTTATTACACATAATAGGAAACAATCAAACAAATTTTAACAGAAAAGATTTTGTGTTAAAGAATATAAGAAATTACAAGGAAAAGTTTTCAATAAATGATTATCATTCAGAGTTTTGCTGGTTCTGTAAAATAGCAACAATGTGTTTTACATCCAAATTCAATGGTGGCCCCTAAAATAATTCTTCCAAATTTATCATATTACAGGTTGATTAATAAAAATTTCATAAAAAGAAAATATTTTATTGCTGCTTACAACAAAAGCAATAGACCATGTTCTTAATTTTCGAAAGATATTCTACTTTGGAACGAAAATGTAATATTATCAAAAGCCAAAAGCCAAAGTCAAAAGCCAAGTACTGAGTAAAACGTACGAAATTTTGATATAAAAGCTGAAACAACTTGCGATATTTGGCATGTTGTGAAGATAGACCACAATCAAATATCACAAAGAACAATATCAGAGCAGACGTTGCTAACTTACGCAAATATTTTGCATAAATAAAAAGTTTTAACAAATTTGTCATAACGACGTTTTGTTAACAATATATCAAGAGCGAGAATTGATATGAGTCAGCATCTTGCTGTCAGAACGCCGAACAATTAAAAAATGCTGTTTTTTTCCGAAAGAAGGTCGAGAGTAAAATCAAGGTCAAATGCTCAATATGTGTAAATTTATCTTAATCAGAGCATCCATTGATGAAAGCTAATCAACCACTCATAGATTACGTTTCTTCTAGAACATAAAAGTGGAAGTGATCAGAGATTAGTAGGACTTCTTGTAGATATGGAAGCATTTTTAGAAAATTGGGGGCCGTCTCTGTTAAAACTTTGAGAAACATTCGTTATATTGTAACAATTAGTAATCGAATGAAGAATCAGGTGGAATAGCATGTGGCGATAGGTATATATCCGGAAAGCTTTGAGATAATTTTATTAAATTACCAATAGATATTCTGTTTCTATACATATGTCTCTTAGGCAGTCATATATCATATAAACTCATTTTGCAGTGTGTTTGCCGTCTACATACGACGGAAAAGAAGCATTTTTCAGCAATGGGATGAAAATGATTTTACCGTGAATTCAACATTATTATCTCAATCTAGGATTTTTATTATTTGGTATCTTAATATGAATTTCTGACAAAAACAATTAAATGAATTTACTTAATATTTTAAATGAGTAAAAATTACAAATCTTCCCTGTTACATCAAAATGGAGTATGGTAAATTTTTCAAAACAATTTATTAATGCGAAATGTATACATCGGTTAGTTCTAAAATTATTGTATGTGAACGTGATTTTTGTATGTTGTTATAAAATACACTCAATCGATTCTGGTGATAGCTGTAGTATTAAAAAATTTTTGTATTCTGATGTGTGTCGCTTTTGACATAAGATAATTTGATATAATAACAATAAATTGCAAAATTTGAAACACATCACCATATTGTAAAAATATAATAAATTCATATTTAACGCAAAAAATGCAATCCCTGTCACTGTATGATCGAAAATTTTTATAGAAGATACAGATAAAATAAATGATTCATAGGAGAGATTAACAATAGTATTTTAAGTAAATCTTGATATTCGAGATCTTGTTATTGTATCATTAATATAATGATTTAAGGAAAAAGGAGCAAAATTAAAAAAATCCTGTTATAGTTGCAATTTTGTTTTTTCTTAAAGAAAATATCAAAATATTTACTGTAATATTCAAAAAATAAGTTCACAACATGTTTACTTTTTTGCTTTTTTCACATTCCAGAAAATTTTTTGAACTGTCCTATAAAGAGAGAGAGAGACAGAAATAGGTTTCAAGACAAAAAAAATTTGCGCTCGGAAAATAAAATTCAGTTATATAAACAAATTAAATTATTATAGATCCATAATTCCACAATAGGAATATGCTGTCTTTGAATGTAAATAAATAAATAAATAAACAGATGATTTCATAGTATTTATACCAATTAAAATTTATCAAAATTAATTTTTTCGTTTAAATAATTTATTTGTTGTTTACATTTAAGCTGTAACAAAATTTGTTCCATGGAAGTTAAAATGCGTATAAATAAAACCATACAAAATTTAATAGCTAAACATTAATATTAATAAAATCAAAACATTTCAATAATTTTAAGTTCTACCTTTCAGGGTTCAAAATTTTTTTGCCACTATATAATTATGTTATATTTAGATAATTATATAATATAAATATATTATGAATATTTCAATTATGGAAATAAAGCAAAACTTAACAGTTTATGCTAGTAATTGGTATAAAAAAAATTGTTGTTGTGCCTTATCCCACCTGGTCGAAAATATCATCAAACCAGGTCCATGAGCCCGCTCGCCTTCAAACAATGTAGCACTGCCTCAGGACTCGAGAACAGCTGGCTTTTATTAAAACCGATGCAGACCAAAATATGGGCAGGAGCAGCTTGATTGGCATTGCATTTTGGAGACAGGGGATAAACAATATGATGTTGTACACGAGTGTGTCCACTTCGAAATTTAGCAAGAGTTGTCTGATCAAGCCTGTTGCCAATCCTACCAGAGTTACTTTCAGCATACCATTCATGCATGGGGCCCCTCCTCGAAGAAGAACAGATATCTTGCCGTATCCGCGAGGGGATTTTGGAAAAAGTAAGGCAGCCACCATGAGTAGTATCCTTATGGCTGCCCTCTTGGGACAGATAATCAGCAATTTCATTTCCGAGCACATTCACATGCGACGGTACCCACTGAAAGGTGATCTTAACATTGGCAATCAAGCGATTCAAAAGCTGGACGATGTTCTTAGTAGTACTGTCTGCATGCCTCCACCATTCAGATAAATGCTGAATGGAGCTTTGGCAGAATTCTCAATAAAATTTTAAGGAACTTCTGATTTCACTAGAATATATTAATGATATTTGCCCAGTTAAGCATTATTGTAAGTGATTATCATCTTAAAATGAGCTTCAAAATATTTTCCACAGGAAAAAAAATAATAAATTATTTCTTAAATTTGAAATAAATTTTACTTCGAAAAATAAAAAAAGTATTGTTTATTTGCCAATTTGCATCATTGTGATCTCTCTTTATACTTCAGTGAAACCAAAAATTTGTTTTTTTTAGTGGCAATGGTAAATTGTTGTTCACTATATTTCTAGTAAATAACGTTTTAGAGGAAAGTTCAACTCCTTGCGACATTGATTGTCCAAAGCAAAAGTTATTCTTTTAATAACTGAAAAAAGGCAGTTTTTGTTTGTTATTAAAGATTATTATACTATAATCATTATTTGATTAAATGAAATTTTTGAATCTTATGAATCTTTTTAAGTGACGTTAGCTTTTAAAATGAAAAGCATTATAAAACATGTTTTATAGAACAAGAATTTATATTCACATTGATATACTTCCAACATTATTGTTTTTCTTATAGAATCTTCATTCGTAAATATCTAGAAAACGTAAATTTTTTGTGAAAAGTTTATTCAGAAGCGAAGCAGAATAAAAGCAATTAAATACTCCTTCTAAATCATAAAGATAAGCAAAATATTTTTGCTCAAAAATGCAGAATATTGTACTAAAGAATACGAGAATATTAACAAAAGTGTTTGTACTTCAAGCTAGTCGGTTGAATACACTTTAAATATGCAAATATTGTTTTAAAGTTTTTCATAAGTTTTTATAAAAAGTTTTTCATTTGATAAAGTTTTTCATTTGACATTAATTACCTTACCCATAAAAACAATTAAATTATATCAAACTTTTATTTCAATAATTATATGTTCTTATATTCTCAAAGCTGATATGCAACATGCAAAATAGTTTTATTTTTTAAAATTAATTTTAGATTATAAAGTATGTTTAATATACAGTGAAGAGATTCAATTATGTAATGCGACATGTTTGCGGTAATTCTCAAAATGGAAACGTAGTATCTTTCGATAATTCATTTATTTTAAATAAATCTGAAGAATACAAAGGACAATGGAATGGCAGATGCCTTAACAGCATAATACGAGCGTAAATATATAAAACTATTAAAACTACTGTCCTTTCAAGGATTATATCCAAAGGTTTTAGGTATTTTTTAAATGATATAATAAATCAAAATATTCTAGTAATTCTCCAAATAAAGAAAACAATATTATGAAAATCGTGTAAGGTAAATTTATGTAGATTTCGAGCTGCATTGATCTATACTTCAGAAAAAAAAGAATTCAATGTTTACATGAAAAGGCAAAGAAATGACATGAAATATTTTCTCTGCACCTAATATTATATTATATATATATGTGGTAAATTAATTCCACGAGAGGGCGCTCAGTACTTCTTCCGGTGTTAACCAGCAGTCAGAGGGGAGAGGGCAGAGAGAGTTCCCGACACCAAAGAATTCGCACCGTTCCGCTACCGTAGACCGAAAAAGGGCCACGGCCGGAAACCGTTGAGACGATCCTCTTCAAAGGGCCAAAACTGGAATTCTTGTGTTGAAGAATCCATCGGCAGATGCTCAAGGTGCCACGCGTAGGTGGAAAAGAGCAACTAAATATCAACTGTTCATCTCCATGCCATTGCAATCAATTCTTCATCAATGAAACTTCATTTGTAAAAAGCATCATTTTTTAATCCTTCGATAAACCAATAGTAATCTAAACCAGTGGACTGATGAATTAAAACCCATCACACCCACAACCGTGGGGGCTCGGAGCCGGTGAAACAACAAATTTTAAAAGGTACTGTGCTTCTTCAATTCTCTATTTAATCTGCTTTAATTTTGAAAATGAGTATTTTACATAATCTAAAGAAGTGTGATTTGAAAATTCTTGCCGAAGAACTTGGTGAAACTGTGCATGAAAATGCCAAAATTTTGGAACTTAAAAAATTAATTGAAAATACTGATGTATTCAGAATAGATGAAGAATTTGTCCGTGGTGTCATTAAGTCGATCGTTGAGGATCACACGGCTAAGGCAGTAAATGAACAATCAAAGTTAGAGATTGAAAAATTGAAATTGGCCCAACTCGAGAAGGAGATTGAGCTAGAGAAATTAAGAAAACAGTCATTGCCTGGTGAGCGAACAAACGCACCTGTTAGTGCTGAAAAATTGATTAAAAGTGTTAAAACACTAACAATTTCTGTTCCTGAGAAACCCGAGGCATTGCATTTGTTTTTTATGTCTTTAGAAAAAGCATTTACTACTAAAAACGTTCCTAAAGGCTTGCAAGCCGAAATACTAATTAATTTGCTAGAGGATAAAGTAAATAATGTGTTAACCTATGCAGATGAGGAAGATTTGTCGGATTACGAAAAACTAAAAGAGTTATTTTTAGCTGAATTTCAGCCGACACCTCGTGAGTGTCTTAATAATTTTAAAAATGTCTCAACGCTTACCGAACGAGTCGCATGTACAATTTGCATCGCGATTAACTGCAACATTTGACTATTATTATCAGGTCAGAGATGTAAAAAAGGATTTCAAAAATTTATGTAATCTACTTGTTGCGGATAAATTATATGAAACATTGGATTTTAGAACAAACGAATATATAAGTATCCGCGAAGGAAAAACATGGTTTCCGCCAACTCAGTTAGGTCGCGAATGTGATATATTTTTTTCATCTCGTGGTAAATCTTTAGCTGAATTAAGTAATTCCGAAGTTCACGTTAATGAAACAAAAGCAATAGGATTCCAAAAGCAAGCGTTGAAAAATGAGTCATTCCACCGAAATAAAATTCAGAAGGTTAAACTGGAAAGGATTTGTGTTGTTTGCGGTGGAAAAGGGGAAAGCTTTCATTTCGCTCGTAACTGTCCGAAGCGATTAGAAAAATCTACAAATGAAAGTGAGACAGGAAATATATTTGTTATATCGGGAATTGGAACTAAACCAAAAAATATGCTAGAATACATTAATATTTTTGTGGATGGGAAAAAAATAAAATTTCTAATTGATTCAGGAAGTGAGCTTATAATTGTAAATAAATCATTTTTCCCGACTAAACAAACAATGGGAAATATACAAGTTAAAACTTGTTTCGGAAATGAAGTTTCTGTTCAAACAGCAATTTTCTCATTTGCTTTTAATGAAAAATGTAAACCTGGTGAGATTGAAGCAGTTATAAGTGATCAATTAGTAATGGAAAGAAGTTTCCCGCCAAAATGTCTGCATCTTATTCAGCAAAATGAATTGTCGAGCGCTAAAAATAGACAGATAGATTCTATTGAGAGTAAACTTCCCTTTTTTGCGGCGGTAATTGAGAGTGAATTACTTGATATTAGTCAGAATGTAGATGATTGTTTACGCGATCAAGTTTTGCAATTGGTAAAAAATAATGAACCATCTAAACAACCTCGAGAGACTGATATGCGATTAAACGTTGTATTAAAAGACGACATCCCAGTACGGCAACGGTCCCGTAGAAAGCCGTTCGCTGAACAAAAAATTGTCGACAAACAAATTGATGAATGGTTACAAATGGGTATTATGAAACGTTCTTGTTCTGAATACGCATCTCCAATTTTGTTGTGTAAAAAGCGAAATGGTACTCATAGGTTATGCGTGGATTTCAGACAGCTGAACAAAAAAGTAGTTAAAGATTCTTTTCCTATGGCTCAAGTAGAGGAGGTTCTCGATCATTTAGGAGAAGCAAAAGTTTTCTCAACCTTAGATTTAAAAAACGGTTTTTTTCATGTTCCAGTTGAGAAAAAATTCTCTAAATATTTGGCATTCATTTGTCATGCCGGTTTATTCGAATTTTTAAGAACTCCATTTGGTTTGTCCACAAGGCCTAGTGTGTTTTTAAGATTCATATATCATGTTTTCAGGGATCTCATTAGGGATAATACAATTGTAATTTATATGGATGATTTCATTATACCTTCCCGTAATGAAACAGAGGGTTTGGAAAAACTTAAACGTGTTTTAAAAGTGGCTTCTGAATATGGATTAGAAATTAATTTTAAAAAGAGTCAATTTTTAAAACGAAAAATTGAATTTTTAGGTTATGTTATCGAAGAGGGTACAATTCGTCCCTCATCAAATAAAACAGTAGCTGTTCAAAATTTCCCTGAACCTAAGAATATTAAACAAATGCAAAGCTTTCTAGGTCTCACAGGATATTTCAGAAAATTTGTTCCAAATTATTCAAAAATAGCAAAACCACTAAGTGATTTACTTCGCAGTGGTGTAGAATTTAAATTTGGGCCATTACAAAAACAGGCATTTCAACGTCTAAAAGAACGTTTGTGTCAAAGTCCCGTACTCCACATTTTCCAGCAAGGAAAACCTCTTGAATTGCATACGGATGCTAGTAGCCATGGTTTCGGAGCAGTTTTATTACAACGCTCAGATGATGAACAACTACATCCAATTCATTATATGAGTAGAAAGACATTACCACAGCAAGAAAAACTGTCAAGTTATGAGCTGGAAGTGCTAGCAATTATAGAAGCCTTGAAGAAATTTTGAAGTTATCTCTTGGGGACAAAATTTAAAATAGTCACCGACTGTGATGCTTTCCAAAAGACGATGGAAAAGAAAGACCTGGCGCCTAAGATAGCCAGATGGGCATTATTTCTGGAGGAGATCGAGTGCGAAGTGTTCACAGAGCAGGTCAACAAATGAAGCATGTAGATGCATTGAGCAGGAATGCAGTATGCATGGTCACTCGTTCCCAAAGCGAAATTACGGCTAAGATCACAACTGCACAAGCAACAGATGAACGCATTCAATTGCTGAAAACTCTGGTCGAGAAAGAACTCAGAGATGACTACTGTATAAAAGAAAATGTCTTGTATATACAGGTAGACGGACGAGAACTTATCGTTGTACCAGAAGCGATGGAGCTTGAAATAATTCGTGGGATTCACAACAAAGGACACTTTGCTTTGCAAAAGACTGAAGATTTACTGAAAAGAGACTTTCATATCTCTAACGCAAAGCAGAAAATAGAAAAGGACCTAATGAATTGTGTTCAGTGCATCCTCTATAACAGAAAACGAGGCAAAGGAGAAGGTCTTTTGAACCCAATTCCGAAGGACAATACTCCTTTGAGCACATATCATATTGATTTCATTGGTCCCTTACCATCTACAAGCAAGAGGTATCAACACGTATTTACAGTTGTAGATGCATTCACCAAATTTGTTTGGTTCTATCCTGTTAAAGCAACATCAGCAGCAGAAGCACTGCAAAAACTCAGGATACAACAAGCAGTCTTCGGAAATCCTTCGAGAATTATTTCCGAGAGAGGTTCTGCTTTTACTTCTAAAGAATTTGAAGACTACTGCAAAGACGAAGGTATTCAACATGTACAGATCACCACAGGAGTGCCAAGAGCAAATGGTCAGATAGAAAGAATGCATGGAACTCTTATTCCAGTGCTTGCAAAACTGTCTATAGACGATCCTGCAAAGTGGTTCAAGTTTGTACCAGACGTTCAACGAATCATTAACAGTACTATCAGCAGATCCAACAAATTCACTCCTTTTGAACTGATGATAGGTGTGAAGATAAGAAACAAAACGGATCTAAGAATGAAAAAAATTCTGGACGAAGAATTCTTGCACGCCATGATTCAAGAGAAGGAAACTATGCGTGAGGCGGCGAAAGCAAACATCTTCAAAGTGCAAGAAGAGAACCGACGTCAGTATAATAAAAAGCGTAGAATTGCTCCACTCTATAAATTAAATGACTTGGTAGCAATTAAAAGAACCCAGTTAGGAGGAGGTCTGAAGCTAAGACCTAAGTTCCTAGGACCTTACAAAGTGGTCAAGATAAAGCCACATGATCGTTACGACATAGCAAAAGTAGGATCTCATGAAGGACCTGTAGCAACTTCCACTTCAGCTGATCGCATGAAGCCTTGGATTGATGCAGTTGAAACTTCAGATCAACGAATTTCTTTTTCTTCATCATCCTTTTTGTTTTCGTTTTTTATCATTTTCTCTTCAATATCCTCTCTTTTTTTTTCTTCCTTCATTTATATGTTTCAGAGTTCGGAGGACCTCACCTGTCGATGACCGAGCGATGTGGTAAATTAATTCCACGAGAGGGCGCTCAGCACTTCTTCCGGTGTTAACCAGCAGTCAGAGGGGAGAGGGCAGAGAGAGTTCCCGACACCAAAGAATTCGGACCGTTCCGCTACCGTAGACCGAGAAAGGGTCACGACCGGAAACCGTTGAGACGATCCTCTTCAAAGGGCCGAAACTGGAATTCTTGTGTTGAAGAATTCATCGGCAGATGCTCAAGGTGCCACGCGTAGGTGGAAAAGAGCAACTAAATATCAACTGTTCATCTCCATGCCATTGCAATCAATTCTTCATTAATGAAACTTCATTTGTAAAAAGCATCATTTTTTAATCCTTCAATAAACCAATAGTAATCTAAACCAGTGGACTGGTGAATTAAAACCCATCACACCCACATACATACATATATATCTCATTGTTTTCGTATTCTTTCCCTTTATTTATTTATTTCGAATTTTCTCAATAACTGCCAATTTCCAACACCAGTTAGGAAAAATGCCAGTTATAATAATGGCAGCATAGTTAATGAATCTGAATATCAATTTCTTTACGCAACAAGCCTTTATAGGACCTGATAATGAGAAGATACGAAAAACAGGTAATTTTCATACAGATGGTAATTAATTCGCAAACAGTAAATATTTCTTGAACTTATAGCTGTATTAATATTTAAAAGTGAACAATTAAAAAATCGATAAGCAAGAAGAAAAGAGTAAATAGACAAAGTTAGTTATAATTACCACAATGCTGAGTATAGCAATTAAAAATTGTCACTATAATTTCAATTTCTATATTCAAACTATCTGTGCTAAAACTGGATATTTTTTCCCCTGGATTCCAGGGGAATTTATATTACTTTTGCGGAAGAATTTCCCTAATTTGTCGAAACTTTTATTCCATCCACAATAATTCACTTATAAATCTTCCTCAGTCAACATTTTTCTGAAAGGATAATAGAATAGATAAATAGAACAGATAAATTTTATTTCTATACTTCAACATATTTGATAAGTGAAGTAATAATTCATGCATACACATCTATCATTCAATATTCTTCTTACAATTGATAACCGTGTAGACAAAAAATTTGGATAAGTTTCATATCGGTACTTAAAGCCATTTGCCGGATAGAGATAATATTCTAATAATTTTCAACGACTTTCAATGTAGATGATTTATTAGAAAATTAGCTGTAATTTGATGGAGAATTTTTTTCAATGAAATTAATAGGATATCAAAAATGGGGGAAGAATATGTGTCTCCTTACCATCATTTTTAACGAGACTTTTAAAGAAATATAAGTCCAAATATTGAAGAAATTGGTCGGCAGTACAGCGGTTTTAGGAAATAGCGGTTTTTAGGAAAATCATTATTAATATTTGATTGTAAGGTGTAATCTATGTAAATATCATGAAATATCAGTGAGAAAAATAAAATGTTCAATTGTAATGAAAAAAAAAAACATATTCCTTCATCATTCTACGTAATTTCATTGATTTCTACAAAATTTAATTTTTAAGCTACACTGAAACAGTATTTTTTGTTTTTTAAATATATGAGAAATTATCACAAATATATAGTTGTATAGTGATTCAGCTTTTCAAAGGTATAAATGAAACAAAGAGGGGGAAAGAGAGGGGGTTTTAGCACTCTTAAGAACTAAGTAAAATAAATTTAAGTTAATAACTAAAATGAAATAAAAAAAAATTACTTGAAAAAATAAATATAAAATCTTTAAAAATTTTTAGCGGCAGTTGGCGGAATTTAAGCGACCTAAAACGACCTCCCCCCCTAAAAAAAAACAAATTTTCTTTAGGTCTCTTGAAATTAAATTATTGTCAAATTCAGATATCTATACTTGGTTTCTATAGATTTAATCTCATTAAAAAAACTGAAATTTTGAAAATATATTACAATTTGAAAAAGTGGTATTAAAATAAAAAGCAAAATAACGCATCACAATGTTTTATGATAGCAAGGCATAAAGAACAGTAAATAAAATAAAAATCTATGAAAGTTTATATAATTAATATAATAAAGGATCTTGAAAAAAAAAGTTTCAAATCAGAACAAATAAGCTTGAAAAATACAATTTTATTATATTTTATATAAAATAAAGCCATTTGAGATAGTATTTTTCCTTCTTCAAATGACATTCATTTAGTCATCAAGACACTTAGTACAACTTTCAAAATTTTTTTATCAATATTAAATCAAAGTTTTTTTATAATTTAATTACTTTTTTAATACATGATTGTTTATTTTTTGCACCAAAATTGACCTTTCTTTATGTATTTTCAATAAAAACAAATTACCGGTATAGTATATCCTTCAGTATATACACTGAAGTGACAAAAGTCATGGGATGACTGTTAATATCGTGTCGGTCCTCCTTTTGCCCGGCGAAGTGCAACAACTCGACGTGTCATGGAGTTCACAAGTCGTTGGAAGTCCTCTATAGGAATATTGATCCATGCTGTCTGTATAGACGTCCATAATTGTGAAAGTGTGGATGGTGCAAGAGTTTGGGCACGAACGGACCTTTCGATGATGTCCCATAAATGCTCGATGGGATTCATATCGGGCGATCTAGGTGGCCAGATCATGCGCTGGAATTGTTCGGAATGTTCTTCAAACCAATCGCGAACAGTTCTGGCCCGGTGACATGGCGCATTGTCATCCATAAAAATCCCATCGTTGTGTGGGTACGTGAAGTCAATGAATGGCTGCAAGTGATCTGCAAGCAGCTGAACATAACCATTTCCAGTCAATGATCGGTTCAATTGCACCAGAGGGCCGAGTCCATGCCATGTAAAAACAGACCACACCATTATGCAGCCACCACCAGCTTGAACAGTGCCTTGCTGACAATTTGGGTCCATGGCTTCGTGGGGTCTGCGCCACACTCGAACTCTACCATCAGCTCGTAACAACTGAAATCGTAACTCATCTGACCACGCCACGGTTTTCCACTGGTCTCGGGACCAGTCGATATGCTCACGAGCCCAGGAGAGTCGCTGCAGGCGATGTCGTGCTGTCAGTAAAGGCACTCGAGTCGGTCTTCTGCTGTCATAGCCCAAGGAAGACAAATTTCGCCGCACAGTCCTATCGGGCACGTCCCTCGTACGTCCCACATTGATTCCTGCAGTTATTTGACGAAGTGTTGCGTGTCTATTAACATTGACCATTCTACACAGACGTCGGCGGTCTCGGTCGTTAAGTGCAGGTGGTCGCCCACTGCGCTGTCCATGATGGGATGTGATGCCTGAAATTTCATACTCTCGGCACACTCTTGATACTGTAGATCTCGGAATGTTGAATTCACTAACGATATCCGCAATGGAATGACCCATGCGTCTAGCTCCAACTAACACTCCACGTTCAAAGTCTGTTAATTCTCGTCGTGCCGCCATAAATCACGAAAAACCTGTTCACATGAATAACTTGAACACAAATGAAAGCTCTGGAAAACGAACTGCGCATTTATACTTTTTCGCTGCGATACTACTGCCATCTGTATATTTGCATATTGCTATCCCATGACTTTTGTCACTTCAGTGTATAATCATTGAGTTTTGTCCGGGGGCTGAAGCAAAAGCTTAGGAATAAATCAAAAGTTTTACATATTATATGCGTTTTAATGTAAAATCATAAAATCATATTTTTTACATTTTTGGCCTTTTTTTCAAAGTTTAAGAAATGCGTAACTTTAGATCGGGTTATGGCACATAATTGCGCTTTTGTTCATTCTCTAGATAGTATTATAAGCAAAGTGTAAGCTGATTTTCAGGCAGATATTTTAAAAAGTATTTTTATAATCACACTTGAAAAGCAAAAACTTTGGGGACAAGAAAAACATCGAGAAAAATAAATTTAAGGTTTTTACTCTTAATTTTCAATGAGATGAAGAAAGAAAGTTCATCAAAACTTCGCAGATTGGTGGTAATTCTTAATTTTTGTGCAGAGAAAACCTTTTTTTTTATTTTTATTTTGGAAATCTTTTTCTTTTTTATTTTCCTCACTATGTCCATCAAAAATAAATCAATTAATTCTGAAATTGCCATTACACTATATCAAGAATATGGGTAAAGAAAATAAAATATAAAAGACTTTAATTCTTAAGTAATCCAAATAAAAATAATGGCAAATAAAAAATAATATTGTTTATATTTCCATTTTCAGCTATTTAGTTCTATTAAAATGTCTTGTTTCGTTTGTAATTATCGTAGACATAAAAAAAAAACGGCTTTGAGAGTATACAACAGCAGGCTTTAAGATGAAACAATTTTAAAAATGCGATTTTTAGTCAAAAATGAATTTTTAATGCAGGCATATACATAAAATGCGCATTTCATGTTAATACAGGCAAAATACTTCTAAGTGAAATGAAATAAAACAACTGTACTTACAAATTTTTCTAAAGATTATTTTGGCGAGTTGTAAAGAGAAAAGAATGATTTAAACTTTCTTTCGTTTGGAATCTGGGCCATTTTCTTAGAAAATTACTTTTATGTATATATATATAATGTTCATTTTTATCTGAAAATCGCAAAATATAATTAATACTTATCTAAATTCATTCTTGTCGCATTGTACATTTGATGAATATTTTATACTTAGAATATTAAAGCCAAATTGCACTATTTGCTATGTGTAAGTAAATTCATTTACATAAATTAGTATACAGCTGTTGGTACATAAAAAAAAATACAGAATAGTACACATATTAAAAGGAAAAAAAATCATGCATTTTATTTAGCCTTTGTTTAGAAAATTGATGGTTTCAGATTTATTTTTTTTTGTTCCATTGCATTTTCTCACCGAAAATGGTAATATCTTTTTAAAAAATTTCTTTCGAATTAAATTTTGAATATTTTTACTATTATTATCTCCTCTAACTTCTTGTTTAGCTCAGTACTCAGATATTTCTACTGAAAATAAAGCATATTTCTAAGCTTTTATAAAAAGTTCCTTTAACGCTTGATATATTATTTGCCTACCTTTCCTGAGATAAATATTACAAATATGCGATAGGAGGAAAATTTGACCTGAAATCTCTTAATTTTTACATACTATGGTGTTTCGGGTCATATATTACAAAAAGATTTGAAATTTTGTTGAAAAAATATTACATACCAGTATTTGTTAAAAGTGCCAAGATCATTAGTGAAGTCGCCTCGAACTAATTTTGAGACCACAAGAATTATTAAGTAAGCATTTATCCTTTGAAAAATTATCACTTGATACAGTAGAATAAAATTCCCTGAATAACATTTTAGAATTGAATTTAGAGTTTGTTTTTTATTAATTAATATTTGGCCATCAAATTTTAAAGGCTCTTTCTTTCCTTCTTACTTTTTATTTGAAGAATAGAAAAAGTACCAAAAAAATTGAGGAACACTAATTTTTAAAACAATATTTTTGATTAGATTGTGAAATTTATACGCGTATGAGCCAAATTCGCCATGCTTTCACAAACAGCGTATAAAAGAAAACATGAAATTTGGTGTTATCTTCAAAAGAAATGACGTATCTTCAATACTGATTTATAGAAAAAAGGAAATTTGAAAAAATTGAGTTCTGCCACCTTAGTCTATGTTTTATACTAATGTGTGAAAAGTGAATACGTGCTTATCTGTAATTCTAAATTTCTGAGACTTATATACTTGAAACAAATTCAAAGGAGATCACAAAAATCGTTTATCAAAATATATTCCGATTCATGAATCAAATGATATTTTTTAAATTGTTAAAGAACCAGATGACTCAAATTAAACAAGAGGAACTTAGGCACTTCCGTGAATTAGATAGAACACAAATATTGTGCATAAGTATATACAATATTTGTGTATATATTTATATACAATTTATAAACGAAATAGCTTTCTCCTCAGAAGGCTATTTCGATTTTTGAAGTGAAAAAATATTGTGGCTGACAAATGAAAAATGGAGTTGATGTGCTAGTAATTTGCATAAAACATGAAGGACTTGAAATTCTTTAGCCTATATACGACAGCAAGAAGCATTAAAAAACCAAAGTACGTTTTTAACGTTTATGATAATAACTTTAACAACTTGAATAACTTTTTTATCAAGGAAATAACAATGCCTCGGTCACATTCTAAGCATTGAAACAAGCAAAAGCTTTAACGGAGGTCGTCTTATACTGGACACTTTTGACGAATGGTTTGGCTTTTTAAATACTCTGAATTTTTTGAAGTGAAGCCTTGACGGCAATGCAAACTAATTGGAATGTAAGAGAGGTATTTGAAGGAATTACGACTTTAATTGCAGAACAAGCAATAACGAATGTGCATAATAGCAGTATTGTGAAAGGGACTTAATAATGTCCACGTTTTTTGTTATTATAAAAGTTATACTTTTCAAAAATGAATAAAGAATTTTTTTTGTACAGCAGCTAAATTCCTCTTTATTCACTTATTAGCCAATATGTGAATATTTTCTCCTTTCTTTAAAAGTACATGTAAAAAATTTGGTCATGATCCAGGCTCTGGTTTTTCAAAAATAATAATAATAAATAAATAAATAAATAAATAAAAGGTGCCTAAACAGCGAATGTAAATTTGGATTGTATTTTACTTTTTTCACTAAACTTTTATTCCATCGGCCTAACAATTTACTATATAGTTTTTAAGAAAAGTTTGACTGCTGAGCCGAAATTAATTTTAGTACCATTTGCATGAAACCTGTAAATTAAATTTCTTTCAGTTTATTTCTATTCATTTTATTTTTCTTGTTATTCGTATAATCTGCCTTTAAACTGAAAATTCAAATTTCTATAGCATTTGAAGATAGTAGATTATTAATGAGATTAAAAAACAATGTTCAATTTGAAAACAAGCTTCAATAATTGAGACATTCTTCTGAAAATGCAAAATAGTTGGAACGTCAAAGCGTTCAGAATTTTATAATTTTTTTAATAAAAATTTAAAAGATATTAATGAGTATAGAACTGAATATATTAATTTTTGCATTATGTGACTTTTAAAGAGATAGAGAATTCCGTCATTTTTTTTGTAATACTTCATTGTATTTTTGGAAAATCGCATTAATAATATATAACTTTGTACTATATTTTCTAATAATGCAATTATAATACAAAACAAAAACAAATGGGGAAAAATTAATTCAAGAAAAATGATTTGCATTTTATGAAGAAGTGTGCAAAACAATGTTTTTTGCCTATTTGCTTAAGAAGTAAACAAAAAGAAAGTATTGACTTATGATACAAATAAAAACCTTAAAAAAATCGGCAAATTTTGGAATAATTCCCACCACCACCAGCAGCAGCATTTGAGTAAAAATACATTTTCTGTTTTTTTATTATCTGTAAACACATTAATTCCAAAAAAAAAAAAAAAAAAAAAACCCCACCAATGAGCAAGAAGGGATAAATTTCGCAGTAGTATATATTCATTATATTTTTCTTTAAAATATCCGAAAGAGATGTCTGTTTGTAGTTCCATGTGACTGCATTTGAATACTATGATTCAAAAGCGCTTGACAGATGAAATGAGATATACCGTGTTATTACTAGGACGTAGATGTGAATCAAATATGTACTAAATTCTTCAAAAGACAGATTACATGCCTAATTTTGTTTATACCATATATATCCAAATTTCATTAAAATGATGTCAAAACTCAACGAAAAATGTTGGTAACTTGGGACGGGGATTTCAGCTAATATAGAAAATTTAGTTTCAAATATTCTAAAAAGTTAAGATCTGCTTTTAACCATTTCAGTAATTTGATATCCTGTAATAGAGGAGTAAGAAATTTGTGAATTTTGTTTGAAAACATCTAAGAAATGAATGAGATTTTTCGAAACTTAACACTAATCAAAAACCTTGCGCTTAATCTGTCTAAGATCTTATTCCACTAGAGAACTAAAATCTTTTTACTTACAAACTTCAATTTCTCAACAATTATGCAAGTTTAACCTTATTCATGTCTTTAGCATTATCCTTAGTTTAGTTCAATTATATTTAGATCCTGTTTGAAATTACGCCATGGTTATTTCATTTCCGATTTGATAATTGAGAGCCATGATCAGATATGTCGGAAGCTCCTCGTCAGATGTGTCGTTCCTATGCTAGACCATAGTAAAAATGTTTTACATACGACAACGCTTTCAATGTACATCAGGCTCCCATACTCTGAAGAACTTTGATATAATCGGTTATTTGATCACACAATTATGAAGCCAAAACTGTAATTTCAGACTGCGGTCTGAGCTTTATTGTTCAAGGATCTCTACCAGTTAATACTTTAATTACTAAATATCCCCCTTTTTTACTAGATTAGGTCACACAATAGAAATTTCGAAAGCACACATTATCTGATATTAATGTTTTTATTTGTATCATTGTCATGATGTGAATCATTTAATATTTTCTGTTTATTTGTTTACAGACTTTATTTTTAGGTTGGTTCGATTTTTAGGGCGTGAACTTTCGATCTTTGCTTTTGATCATAATGAGATCTCAGCTGATTATTAATCACAAAGTTTGCGAAGTATGAGATTGGTCCTAAGCACTAACTGTCCGGAATAAAGGTGGTTTTTATCTAATCTTCTCTGCGAATTAGAAACGACTAAAGTACTCCAAAGTGCCTGTTTACATAACCGTGGCCGCCAAAAGTCACCTCAGGAGGTGGTGTGGTTAGGGGTGGGAAAATCAGGAGACGATCTTTGGAAGGATAAAAGCACTTCAAGTGTCGTAGTATTGTTTATTTATTAACTTGTACAAGGACGGTAGTTCAAATTACAGTATTTTGCACCCAAACCTTTGTATTTTATACTGCTTCTGATTGATTCTATTTCAGTTTCTCTCGATTGCGAGAAGCAGCTAGTCGACCTCTCTCTCTCTCTCTCTACTAGAACTTAGTTAAAGCAAAGAACTTTATTGACTCTGATTCAAATTCGAAGAAGTTATTTGAATTATATCTCAGATTGAAAATAATTCATAACAATGGGCAATATCAGCGGCCATGTTGAAGGTGAGCAAATGCTTTAGTCTTATAAAAATGAAATGGCCTAAAATTTAGTTGGTATTATTAAATATATATCCATATATTCCGATCTTTATATTTTGTGAATTTGTTTTAAAATACTTTTTCTATGCTTTGATGCAAGCTCCCAATTTTCAAAGAATTTCATTTATTATTTCATGTGAGATGAAAATAAACGAGGCTAAATTTTAAAATTCATTATATTTCTGCGCATTAGAACTAAATTTAAATTACTTAGAAAGTGTATTGGTATAAATGATTGATTGCACCCAACAATATTACATATATAAAGAAAAAAAAGCATAAAAACAAAATTAGAAATGCTATTTTTCTATTTCTTTATTTCTACTTTTTCTATTCTTTATTTCTTTCTATTCTACAAGATTTATAATCAATTGGTATATATATTGCTTAGATATACTGATAAAAGTAACTGGGTTAAAAAATAAGAAATATGCCCACTTTTTCCTTTAGCATGGATGACATTTTTCAACAACCTAAGAGCATTACTAATTTTTTTTCATATTTTTGACTTAGTCACTTTTAACAAGGCATCAACGATTTGTTTGTTTCATTACAGGTTTATATTGCTATGCATAACATATTCATTATGTGATTTAGATATTGGACATTTTGAATGAAAGGAAATCTGTTTGATGCATAGTAAAATGATATATATATATTAAATGAATTGAATTATTTTTAAAAAATTCAAATGCAATCGTTAAAACGCTTTAAATGTTACATTTCTGTTTGCATTACTTGTGCTATTGTTCTTTGAAATTGGTTGACATATTCTTCAGACGATTAATTCTCAGATATTAAAACATAAGTTAAAGTCAAATGAAACATAATTTTTCATTTGTTACAGTCAAGTTTAAAATAAAGCTATGTAAGAAGAAAGTATACAATTAGAGGAAAATTACTTGTCACATTTTTATATACATTCTATTCCGAAGATGTTCAAAGAATAGTAATATACTTTTCTTTACATTTTGAACTGTTGTTCTGTTTAAATTAATACATATTTTCTTTTAAAAACAGTATTTGTTATTAAAGCGTATTTAAACTAGGATTCTTCTATTATAGCTGATTTTAAATTCTGATCATCCAAAAATTAATACTGCCAATTTTCGCAGAAGATATCTATATTTCAATATTTTATGTTACATCTTTCATTGGAATGTTCCAAAAAGATGTGAAAAAGAAAACAGAAACAATTCTAAATTAATTACAACATCGACAAAATAAATTTAACTGTATTTCGGAGAATAATTCACAATATCTACATTTGATTTTACATTACTTGATCAAAAGTGAATTTTTTGTATAATTTTACTAAATGTTTCCAATATTTATTCCAACTTAATTTAAGAAACAATTTGATTTAAAAAAAGATTATGTTTGCTTATAATAGCGGCGTAAACGTAAATCTCACATTCGTTTAGAATCTTAAATAAAAAGATATCATAAGTATATCAGGACCACAAAATATACTTATAGAACACAGTTTACTTTATCCGAATTCCCCGAATGTTATTATCAGCTCGTAGAACCTGTATTATCACTTTCTGTTTCATGAAAGAAAGAGTTTTCCAAAAGATAGTAACAAATCAAAAGAAAGGCTTCCGCTACTGAAAATGTAGAAAATACGTCATATAGACGTAAAAAGTATGAAGTCCATAGTGATGTCATCTGCCGTAAACTTGAGTCCTTGGTAACTTTTTTTTAGTCTTATCGCTTTTCATTATAGAATAGAAGTGATAAAAACTCGGTCAAGGATTGACAGAGTTTGTTTGGTTTTGAAAACTGGGAAGGAAAAATTGATATATTTTATCATTTAAAATTGCAGTTAAAGGATGTATTCAAGTAGGGAGAGATTGAAAGACGAATTCCTTTTTTTTCTATACTTGATAAGCATTTTTTTTGTAAGATAAAATTATCATATCATTTATAGAGCATTATCGTTTTAAATGTTACTAACGGAAAGCCAATTTAAACTGTCTTCAGTAGCTATCATAATAATAAAAATCCTTTTTTTTACGAGCAAATGGCTTCAGGTTTATATTGTTTTGCTTTTGCACAAAATCTGAAAGATATTTTTAAGGCATTTATTGGCTCATTCTCAAAAATAATTTTATATGATAAAATAAATTTATATATATTGATATTAAAAAATAAATATATTTTACTCATTTTCTATTCTGTTGTATCTACTATAACGTTCAGTAAAAAATGATGAATTTTGCGATTCAGCTAATCATTTTATTACTTATCACTTTATTACTTTGCATTTCTGCAGATCACTTTTTTATTAATTATCGCTTTCAGCCGATGTTGGTAATTTTAATCTAGTTTTTAAAAATACATCTAAAAATAATTTAGCAGACTGATCAATAAGATGACCTTTGTTTATCGTGTCATTATTTATTACACTTTTTAATGCAATAGCTATTTAGATCCACAATAAAGTAAATATTGATTTAACATATTTATATAAATTACGTTTTTTAAAGTGGGGAAAAATTTACGAGTATAACGCTTGGAAATATTACTCGCATTGCTTCTTATTTTGTTTTCAGTTTCAAATTTCAGGACATTTGAATTCAAAATAATGAATTAGAAAAAATTTTGAACTCGTTTAAAAAAAGCTTTTTTTTAGAAATAATTATCAGTAATAAATTCAACAAAAGTTACTTAATTGAAATCTATTTTCTAAATGGGACATACAATCTAGGGAAAATTTATATTTACAAGAATGTAAATACAAGAAATTTTAAAATCAAACAGCTGTAGCAAATTTTAAAACTTTAAAACATTGAATTTGAAACAACAATATTTTTATTAGTAAGATTTCCAGAAGAAAAAACAAACAAATGTGATCTCTATATCATATTAGTTTACAAATTATATATTGGCATATCTAAATAAACTTATTTATGAAAAAGAAAATAGGGTTTTTTTTATCATGCCTTCCCCCTGTGATAAGACGTAAGGATAAAACTTAATACACTTTTCTCTTCTTAACAGTGGCAGTCTAGTTTTAGAGTTTCAAAATACTGAATATGAAGAGACATTTAATTTGCTTCCCTTTTTTTATGAAAATATTTTACAACGAAGTGTACATTTCTATTATTTATGCAAAGAATTTTGCGTCATAACGCATAATAAAATTTTATGGAAATAAAAGAAATGCTCCGTATCCAAATGACGAAACATAATGTATTTATTGATTATCGCATTGATACAATAAATGCCATTTTATTGAAAATATGCATTGAATTCCATCAGCTTTGTTCGTCTGATTAAAAATATGCAGTGAAATTCATCTTCTTTATGCTACAGCCTTCAGGTTTAGACTGAATGTGTCAATCACTTCAACTCAGAATAATACATTCTAAAGTCAATACCAGAATTTGGATTGAAGTGTTTCTTAACAATTACATGAAAGATTGTATTCATGTATAATAAGCAATATTTGCTTTTAAATTATTTGGAGAAACAAAAATCCTGAATGCTAAAAAGAACAATTAAAAACATCTCACTGAAATGATAACTTGGATAGTGCGAATTTAGAATTCGTAATATTGCGTAATCAAGTTATGATTATGCAATAAAGGGATGGTGAATTCTGTTAGACACATTTAAGAATTATTAGCTTATGGTTATGGAATTTTTATGCACATGTGTTTAAATATAAATACTTTAAATTTCTTTAAAAAATTTTAAAACGAAGTATATTACTTTTAAAAATTTAAAAGATACATGATTTTTAATAATTTTAAAGTATTTCAAGTTACTTAATTTTTAATTTTTTGTTATTTTTTATTACTTAAAGAAAATTTATTTGGAACAAAACTGTGTATCATTTTGTAATTCCAATTAAATGCTAATTTTTTAGAAGCATTTTTCTGCACACTTACTGAATTTTCAAAAGGAGTTTTACATTTTTCTGAATTAAAATTGAGTTTTAACTATCTAAAAAAAATTGGAACATAAAATACATACCCTAGTTTCTTTGAATGTTTGATCGAAATCTTTATTATCAACTTCATTTATGTTATTCAAAAATTAAGGCACCTGAAATATTTAAAAGATATTTAAATCTAATTACAAAATGATTTCGAGAAAAGTAATTAAGACGTTCTTTTTTCCTTTTAATCTTTAAAATATTTATTTTAATTGACAATACATTTTATATCACCATTTTAGTTGATTAAAATAAAATTGCAAATTTTCGCCAGTTTTTGCTTATTTCAAAGTCCCCTGTCCTCTTAAATAAAGTATGAAATGAATCTTTTATATGCAAAGACTGAATCTTTATTGATTTTTTTATATTTGTCTCAAATGCATATAACATGCAATGAATTTCTTTTGCTAATTCATATCCTTCGAAATTATCGAATTTTGAATAAATATGTCAGTCACTTATAGTCAACGTGATACATGTTTCAGGGGATGCAAGATTTCACAAATCTTGTCAACTTCATGAAAATTTGCATCACTTGAAAGTTACTTTTCCGCTTCGAGTTTTTGATGTATCAAAAATTCTGAATGCTCGGACGAATAGTAAAAAACACATCTCTGAATTGAAAGCTCCGTTGGCTGTCAGAGGCGACATAGACTGGGAAATGCGGCGTTAACTTTCGATTAGTGACGGCTGCCATTTGAATGTGAGTGGCAGTCGTAGCTTGTTAACTGCACGGACTTGTGCTCCCCGTCACCTAACTCTGATGACAGGAAACGTGCCGCTTGCGAACTACTCGTTCTGCAAGACGCTTTTGGGATCGATGCCATGTCTTTGCTGGCCACACTTCGATACACCCTTTCCTCTTTGGGATGTTATTTTTTTCTTCCTTTTTTTTACAAATGGTAGTCCACCTAATGCTAGGAGCAGTATATTTCTCCAATGAACAAAGAAAATAATTTAACAGCTTGCCAAAGCTTTATTATAAACTTTAAAAAAGAAGTCATTACCGATGACTGATGCATGTTTTTATTAAAAGAAAGCTTATAGAATAAGCGGTTTTTTTTTTTTTTTTTTTTTTTTTTTTTTAGCTTTTAGAGTATTTTCAAAAACTCGGTTTGCAACCTCTATTTGGTGGAAGATGGTAATATAATCCCCGAAACTCTATTGCATCGCTTCTTTACCATTTCGGGACAGAATTTTTTTTTAATAAGATGATTTTAAATAAAATAGTAATTTTTCATTTTATTAAACTGTTTTTATTTTATACCAAACCAATAAAAAAAGTTTCCAAAATATTTTCACAGAAATTCAAAAAAACAAAGTAGAATTCCAAGTCTAATCATTGCGAAACAACCAAGTATCTATAAATTTACTTTTTTTTTCCCCCTTCAAAATCGTATGAATCTATTCAATTATTTA
This sequence comes from Argiope trifasciata, assembly GCA_026543055.1. NCBI lineage: Eukaryota > Metazoa > Arthropoda > Arachnida > Araneae > Araneidae > Argiope > Argiope trifasciata. The sequence goes on along the minus strand of JAPMOQ010026707.1, from coordinate 546,382 downwards.
TTAAATTTTGAAAAGGCTCTGGATATTAAACAGAAAAGTGCACAAAATGAGATTGATATAATTAAAAAAGTAAAAATTTAGATTTCACAAAAGTATGAAGGATGAATTTATCAGAAGTGAATCGTAAAAATTTCTAGATTAATCTATTAATCCAAATTTCATTTTGTTTATTATTGGTTAACACCTTCTTTTTCATTTATATAACGGCCTTTTATCGTATGTATACTTTGGGTTATAAGAAAATTTTACGCTCGCATTTTGGGGCGTAATCAAACTGATATCATTAATGGGAAAATTGTAAGAAGTGCTACTGAGTTACAAAATAACAAAATGAAATAAAATTTTAAATATACGATCTGAGCTAATCTCACGCTCAAAGAAAAACGTTTCTGATTTTAATTCGTTTATAGCTGAATTTTGTAAACTTGAATCATAATTCCAAACTGGGTGAAACGGAAATTTTTTTGCAGCTACGAAAACTTTGCAGCATTGTTTATTGTAAAAAACTAAATATATTCTCGAAATCTTTTTAACATGAAATATTTTCTAGTTCCATGAAAATATATTTCTTTGGTTCATTGTTTATAAGTAATTTTATTGCTCAGTTTAATTTTCTGCACATTCATAAACACTTGGGAATCGAAAACATTTTTTTCAAATCCCGAAATAGGAAAGTGGATATATTTTTCTATTACAGCGAGATAGTAAATGTAGGTCTAAAAACTTTTAGAAGCCTTATTTGATAATATAACATCCATATTTTTTAAATTTTTAATATAGCTGCATAATTATTATGAATATCATTTATCAATTTCCTATTTGTTGCCTAGTATATAGTTATTGAAATAAGATAACATTTAATTTTTAAAAGATTCGAAATCGCTTCACCATTTACGTCATGATCAGAAAAGATAATCATGTAGAGTAGCATGGCTTTTCATTACGGATGGGTAATTGAAATAGCAAAAAAATTTAATTTTAATAGAAGAGAGGAAATCATATGAATAGCAGAACACACAACACTGTAAACCATCTTAACTTTAGATTCTATGTAGATAAGCAAAGACTTCATTTTGAAAGCAATTAATTTGAATGAAAATAAATATTTTCTAGAAAATTAACTTTGAAATAAATCAGTAAAATAATATCCAGATAGGAACAAAAGGAATTTTTCATTGATAATAATTAGCTAACATATGAAAGCGATAAATATTAATAGACGGGAAAAACTTAAATTTTTAAAAAAATATATTCTTGAAATTTTGTAGGAAATATATTCAAGTTTAAAATATATTTAATGTATATATATTTACATATTGTTACAAAATTGTCTTTCGAACAGCAAGTTACAAGAAAGTTTAATAGAATCCATTATACCTTGAAATCACAAAATAAGTGGTAATAAATTTATATTTTCAATAATAATCCTAAAAAAAATGAATTACAAAAAGCAAGATGGAAAATGAAACACAGGAGAATAACGTCAGAATTTTTTATAAAATATTTTTAATAAATGATTTTATTCTTAAATCATCTGCACTTAAAGATCTGTGGTCTATATTGAATGCATTGAAATTTCAAAAGGATTCCAAGATTGATGCATCAAATTACTAAACTCGAATCCGGAATACTTTAATGCATTAAATGTCACATTTGTCTGTTGTGACTGGTTTTTCCACTAATGCGACAATCTAATATAGTCTAAATGATATAATCGATATTTTATTATTCGTCAGTATTTGAGCTATGAAAAAGTATTTGATGTATTACCCACAGTTTTAATGTCGATTAAAATTAAAATACACTGAACATCTCGAAGATGTTATTTAAAAATGAAAGGGAGTCACAATTTGAGCAACACTTTTGAGTCAAAATCAAAATATACATTATGGTTATTGTCTCTGTTACATCAAACTGGCGTATGTACGTATATAATAATTTGAGAGCAGAGTAGCTGATCTCCATAAGTTTTTTGCAACAATAAAGAGTTTTGACAGATTTGAAATATGATATTTTAATATAACAGTGGTAATAATGTTACGTTAATTAGCGAATGATCATTTTTAAGTGAATTGGCATGATCTTCTCTACAGATAATTTAATTAATTATTATTGAATGATACAAACTAACAGCAAAATAAATTTTTGGTTATAGTGTAAGCTAATTCATTTATGCAAAAACATTATGTTTATGCATTCTGCCAAATATTTAAATGCTAATATTAAGTGAATTGAAATGAAATTCTCTATGATTTACTCCCAAGAAAAACAGGGATTGTTTATTGTTGTTTCTTATGGCACTTGCCATGGACAAGCCCGCTGTTTACGAAGACAGCGATTTAAACCGATAGAGAGCATCTCTTGTTTTAGAAGCGCCAACTAGGGTCAAGAATACGATTTTGCCACTCACGCGTCACTCATTCGAATGCACAACCCCTTTTTACATGAGGGCGCATTCACACATAGAACAGAGGAAGAACAACCATGCCCGAACCGGGACTCGAACCCAGGACTCCCAGATCACGGAGAAGACGTGCAACCCCTATGCTAGGACGCTGGCAAAACAGGGATTAAACTCGCTATAATACTGGTGTCTAAATAAAAAAATATATTTTAAATGAGTTACGCAAATAGAAACGAACATGAATTTTTCGAGTGAATTCACATAATTCTTATGTTCAGAATATTCATGACATTTTATAAAATTTACACATTATAAATCAATAAAATGGTAACGGTGTAAGTCATTTATAAAAAGAAGCTTATTTAAACTTTAATTTATTTCACATAAAAATTCCATTGTTAGTTCAAAAAAAAGTTTTAAATGCCAGATTTTAATCTTAAATGAAACAGCGACCAAAACCAATTCGACTCTTAGATCGTAAAACAATTATACATGAAGAATATATAAAAGAATATTACTTTTAATAGTGAATGCACATCAATCAAATGTCATGGTATATCTGAAAGTCACTCATTCACTAAAATTCGACAACAAGAAGTTTATTTTTTGAAGTGAAGGTCATCTCATTGTTAATACCTGCTGGTTTTGAAGTATGAAAAATGGGATCTGGGGGAAAACATCCTTTGAAGTTCGCTCTCGAATTGTGTCCAGGAAATGAAAGGCGCGTTTCCCCTAACGAATTTAAGCTGCCGTTTTGCAGTCGATTCGTTTTCTATCAAGCGAGATTTTGTGGTCCGGAATTCAATGCTCTTTCTGACGTCACACATCCGGCAACACTGGCAACTCCCGCTCAAATTCTACAACCAACGATTTATTTTCCACGTCTTTGGGGAAATGTTCTTAGTGTTGTATTGTTGAAAATGTTAGGAAATTGAAACACTCGAGGAAATCGGGCTTCCCATTCCCATCATATTACGTAACAAATATATATATATATATATAAATGACTTTTGTTATATAACATTATTTTGTTATCGCTAGAGTTATATAAGATTACATCATAACACTACTACAAATGCTAGTGATGTAATATCTCGTAATAGTAGTAAGTTACAATAATCACGTTATAGTACTATTGCAATTACATGACAGTTCTTGTTACGTTGTGATTATTTCATAAAGAACAGCTGACAGATAACAAGTTACGAGTTCTCATTCTATAACTGGAACAGTAGATAATGATATTTTATGAATGAAGAGTCAATACGAGCAATATTTCGCAACAGGCTCTTACTTATCTTAGTAATCCTATACTTACTTATATTAGTAATATCATATAATAACACCTTTCTTGTGATAAGCGCACAGTTTTATTCAAAATTACAAATTAATTCTGGTTGAATTGTGAAAATTAAGTATTGAAAGTCTGAGGAGTCCCATTTATCATTCTATTAATAGAGCAAGAAAAATTTAGAATGAATCACTGATATCTTATCCAGTAATATGATACAATAAGTTATTTAAATATGTAATCAACCAATGTTCTAATATCTTACTTATACCACTTATATGTATACAATAACTTTTTACTTTTCCTCTGTGAAATATACTTAATAAATACAAAATAAGTTTTGTTGAAATCTTAATATCTGGAGTTACTTATCTTATTGAATTATGAAAATGAAGCACATAAATAATTGGAAAAAATCAGGTTTTCTGTTCTCATTCTATTACTGTAGCAAGAAAGAATAATTTTTATTGGATTATGCTAGTAATATTACACAGCCATTTATTTTCATGATATTAATTAATAATAGTCTTATAATTAATTTTATAATATCTGCATAATATGCTTTATAAAATTTATGCTAGTGATAAAACGCAATAGACTTATAATTTTTACTTTGTACACTATTTTATTTATACTAACGGAATATGTATTTATAAAAAAGTTAATTATTTAATAATTGTAAATTATTAATATTATTTGTAATTGTAATCCAATGTATGTAAGATATTCTGTAGTAAAATTTTATTAGTATTATTTTTAACGAATAAACAGGTAAATAGGTCTGTACAAAAACTCAAATAGATTGGAATAATCTCCAACACATTGTTTGCATTCTATGATACAAAAACATGAATCTTGACACAAATAATATACTTTGCAATTTATTAATGTTAATCAATTCATTCATTGAACTACTAATATTGAATAAATTTTTTTCAACCAAACAATAATTTTCATAAATCAAAGAAATGTATAAAGTTTTCTTGAAGCATACATTAATTTCAATGAATATCCCCAAAAATAATTATTATTACTGAAAAATTAATTAATGCAAGATTTATATGATTTTGCAATTAATGATCGAACTTGATTTCTAATTTTTACTAATATAAATATTTTGGAATGTTGGAATAAAAGACTTTCATGAATTCACTGCCAGATGCTGCCACACGCATTAAATGAAAATTTCAGAAGAGAACACTCAAATAAACAAGAATTAAGTTCCGAAATTAATGAAACAATATATTGTGATCAAAATTCACAAGTATATAGAATTTCAAAAATCTAGTGCATAGAATAGTGAATAAAAAATTTATTACAAAATTTCACAAATTAAACAAAAATTTATAAGATTTTTTATTAACAAAAGTAATATTTTTAAAAATTCAAGATAAATATATCTATAGTGAATGAGGAATTTCTCCGATTTTACACAGTAGACTCTTCGTAAAAATCATGATTGATTCTATTGTAGCAAAGATAACATTTATATCTAATGGATGAGGTATCTCAATATTCTTAGGAAGAATTATCTTGACTAAACGAATTATCTTTCTATTTTAGTGAAAAAGCAAAGTAAATAGCTGTATTCTTATCCTTCAATGAAGAAAATTGTAGCATTTAGGCCTAAATTACATTGCAATATTCTGTTATAATGAATAAATACTTACGACTTTTAAATGAATATATCAATAACAAAATATCTACTATGGTTTAATGACTAATATTGATTGAAATAATTGATTTGGAAGAACAATTGCTGCAAGTTACATGTTCGAAAATTTGATTAAATAAACTTTACCATAATTTTACATATAACATGCATGAAATATCACTTCATAAATTTTTATTTCATGTAAGTGTTCAAATCTTTTGCATTTTATTCATAATGACACCTTTTTATTTCATTCGTTTTGCCCTCAGAAAACATAAATTTAACAATTTTCAGGGTTTTTTTAGATGTCGAAATTTTTTTAGTTATATGATTAGAGGATTTTAAATTTAAAAAAAGTAATTTAATTAGTTCTGAGAAACCACGATTTTAAATTTCTGACAGCAACAAATTTTCTCTAATTTATGCTGGGAACATTTGAAATATCGGTTTAACTAAGACTAAAAATCAAATTTAAGCATTAAAATTATTTTTAAAAATTTCAAGGAGTGGTTAAAAATTTGATTACCATCATTGATTTTACAGGCATTTATAGTAAATGAACCGAATATGTATAGATTTCTTCTTTCCATAATTTAGTGAATCAGAAACTTTTTTTAATGGATAAAGGAATTTTTTTTGCATGAATGTTAAAATGTTCGTAAATTCAGATTAATATTAATGTTAAATCTCAACTTTAAAAATAATTAGAACTTCATTTAATACTAAATTAATCTCAGTTCTGACAATTATCACGAAAATTTTAATATTTCCTTTTCCATAAATTGAATACAAAAATATTCATACATTTTAATGAAATGAAATTCAAGATCCTTAATTTGAAGTAAAGATAATGTTAGTCAGTTTTTTTTATTGGTTTACGAGATTCTTCAAAAAATTAATAAATTTTTTAAAATTTTCTAAGTTTTTAAAGAAAGAATTGTTTATCGAAACGAATTTATGAATTAAAACAAAAGCTATATATGGAAGAGTCGCAAAATTTAATGTTGAATCAGACAGCTTACATTGAAATTATATAGAACTTTTGCCCCATATTCAATGATGATTTAGTTGTTTTGAGTTTCTGGATTTAGATTCGAATCAAATGCTCACGTAAAAATGTAGAATTTATTAAAATATATATAATAAAAACAATTTAAGTCAACTATACTAGAACCAACTGGTCACTAGTTTATGAAACTACACTTACTGCAAACAAACAAAATATAAAAAAATAGTTATAAAAGACAAAATCTAAAGCTCTAGTAGAGCAGTTTATACCATTTGTGATAAAGAATTTTATATCAAAATTAAATTAATGCGTAAAACCGAATTAAGAATAATTTCTAATAAAAGTAAACTGAAAATAAACTGTTAATGGGTAAGATTATATTATATATATTTCTTTTGAGAATACAATTTTATAACTTCTCAGAAACCCTTTTTTTCTTCCAATAATTCTTTGCTTTTCTATATTACATTTTTATGAATGAAATGTCCTATTTTGGGACATTTAAAAATTAAATGTGTTTAGTTGTTGATAGAAAAAAGTTAAAAATTTCTTAAACATTTATTTAGAAAACTAATAAACTACCTTTTTGTAGCTTTTTGAGAATTTTATTATAATATTATTTATAAACTGTTTTCATAGATAATGCATTATTATTAGTTTTAACGTTTTCTTATTTAATCTTTTTTAACTTTTTTAAATAATCGAATAATAATAATTCTTATAAATAAGCAAATGATAATAATAATAATAATTCTTATAAATAAAACGAAACTGGAATAGAAATGAATATCAGTGTCTTCATTTAAGGATACAACTTAATACAATTTAAAATTATGATTTAAAATCATTATGATTTTTCTTAAATATAAAAAAATTAACAGAGAATCTAAAAAATATATAGGGGAATACTTTTTGCCAAGATTAAATAACTATGCCCAGCTTATTTCGTATTAATTTAATAACTTTCATATCTTGTTTGCACGTTTTCTATTATCTAATTTTCCTTAGATAATATCTGTGTTTAAATGTTGGGAAGCAGACGAAGTACCATTAAAATTAATTCATCTTCTCTTCAATAAATACCGAAATTTGAGAATAAAAAGGAAAAAAATTACCTTTGAAAAGTAGAAAACATTTATGATTGATGTGATTTTTAGAATTATAAACAGAAATGCAATTATAATTATAAGTAGTTGAACAATATTTATAAAATTAGAGAAAAATTTAATTAATTAATGTTATAGAGGAACAGAGAATTAGAAATTAGTGTGGAAGGGAGTAAAAAGAGAAAAAAAGAGGTAAAAAAAAATAGAGAAAGATTATAGCGAGACATAAAATTAGAAGAATGAATATTATCATTTAAAAAATAACTAATATAAATAACTTAAAAATTAAATTTGAAACCCAGTTATTTATTGTATAAATAAATGTACCTTTATATTAAATACACTGTGTGTATCAGGCGTAAAACCAACGAATAACACGAGTGAAATGTAGCATTTTTAAATAATTTTATTTCAGAGGTTTTCAAAACCGTTACCTATTTACTAAAATCCATATCTGTTATGCTTTCAAAGAAATTTTAATGAAAAAAAAAATTAAATACATTTGCATTTGTTAACAAATCTGTTAAAATTGAGCTTCTTGTTAACCCTTTTTAGAAATTAGATTCGAAAAATTAATAATGTCCTTTAAATAAATATATCTTGAAACTAAATCACAAACTTTTAGTACAATACTGATGAGCACT
>JAPMOQ010026707.1:508935-534258 GCA_026543055.1 Argiope trifasciata | reverse complement strand
TCAATTTTCTTAAGATTGTACTTTCATTAAATTTAAGGTTAGAATATTCGCGTTTATAAAGACCCAGTTATTTATAAAATTATGAGAAAAAACTTGATTTCTTAATTTACTTTACTTGACTTAATTTACTTGATTTCTTAATTTAAAACTTGACTTCTTAAGAATCTAAAAAAGTATCCATGAAAAAATATTGATTTCAGTTTAAGACTTAAAATGGTATTTTTTTTACCAATATTTACACGGTAATTTAAAATTTACCATCATATTATACTTCAATGGCAGGATATTTATAATTTTCACTTTTTAATATTATTTTCAAAATGCAATAAAAATGCTATTGCACTTTTCTCAAATTACTTTGCCGATTATTTAAAACATGACATCAAATTATATTTCAATAGCAGGATATTCGCTGTCATATTTGTCGCGTGAAATCTAAGCGGAAAGTAAATAAAATGATTTAATGTAATCTAAAATATAGATGTTTTATGTTAATATGCCCGAATTTTATATTAAAAAGATAACGATGTGAAACAATTGTGCTAAGAATAAAATTTGGAATAATAAATACTTTAAATTGACAATAAAACTAAAATATACTTAATTTAATAAGTATTTGATGAATGGAAGTAAAGCAATTTTATAAAAATAAAGTCCAACTTTTTTTCTAGTTTTAAATATTTTAACCGCTATTGCAAGAGCCATAAATAAAAATGCTTCAATCTTTATCTTAAGTTCCACAGATAAAAACATTTTTGAAGAAAACAGTATTTAAGTGCTTTAACGAAAACTCGCACAAATGTTCCTCTCCAAGTAATGCTTTAAAAAATTTTTCATGCCCTTTTCAAAATCCGATAACGATTGTACGGATAACTGAAATAAAAAAAATCAAGACTTATCAGAAATATAATATTTTTTTCTTATATCGATATCTTTTTGCCTTATCTTTGATATTGGTAGCAATTTTCCTTGAAAATTTACTCTAAAACGTAACATAAAGACATCAAGTTTCCTTTGTTATTTATAAGCGCTCAAATATATAAATTTCACAAGTACAGCGTTAAATTACAATCTTCGAATTTTTCAAAAATCAAACTTGTTTCATCATAAAATAATGTTGAAAATATACCTCAAATGATTCCTCCTTTTTTTTTCAGTTGCTTTTTGGCACATCAAAAAAATAAATATAATTAGTTTAAAACTAATTTTGCAGATAAACTTCCTGCTTTCATAAACAAAAATTCGCATTAGACTGTTGTGTATTAATTTAAGCTTTAAATATCTCTCATGGTGATTTTAGAGCTAAAAATGTAGAACAAAACGCTTTTCCGATTATCAATGACAGTCATACAATACTTTGTGTTGATTGAAGTATATCCAATTATTACTGGATTAACATATGCATATTGCTTCACATTAACATTTACATATGATATTCAAAAAATTCTTTAATAAAACATTCTTCTTTCTCTAACCAAAAGTAATATATCCTATATTAAATCCTTTTATGCTTGTCAAATGTTGGACAAAAGAAGAAAAATGAACAGGTATTTCCTTTACGATATTTTGTTGCGCATACCTTGTTATAGTTTGAAATTATTAATAGGAAATTACATTGAAGTTTACGCATGATATCTAAAAATCATTTTCCTAATTACCTTTACTTTTATTGTGAAAGATAAGAGGAATCAATGGTGCTTCTTTCAATTTTTTGTTTTGTTTTGTATATCAAATGGAAGATTGAAGCAGAGGATTCGGCGATAAGCCTTCTCCTTTAATTTTTATACTTCACAGCTTCAAACATGTCTAATATTAAATGAAAGCTATGTCAAAGCTAGAACAGAATATCTGAACATTTTTGAATTAATTATTTTTCATTCTATGGTGAAGGACAGGATAAGCGAATATTTCTTTCTTTGATCCACTATTTTAACACAACCCTTATAAATAATTAGTAATCTTTCTCTTATGAATGTTAAATATGCATTTTTTTCTCTTTGTTCAGACTGGTGCACCAATAAAAAAAAATCAGTTTTTCCTCCCCTCATTGAGCTAATATATCTCTTCTTTAATCTTCCAGTAAATAATTTTATATTCTAGCCCTATTTTACTATTTCACGTGTAATGGTTACAAGATTTATTATTAAAGTCGAAAAGTATTATCCAATAGTGATAGTATTCAATCAGTCTGATAAAAATTACGCATACTGTGTTTGAAATAAGGCAAATTAATTTTTTCTCTTCTTGTACCAGAATCTTTATCCAGAGGACAGTTTGAGATTTTGTGAAACCATAATCTGTAAATTAATGCTAAACTTTTTTCAGTACAAATTCGGGTCCGAAGAGGTGCAGGTGCGGAAAACGATTTCGCCAGAGTACGTCGAGTATGCAAAAATAATGAACACCACATCCGTAAGGGTTAAGCTCTTCTCAGGAATATGATGAGAAATTTTGAAAAAGGTATACAGGCTCAGGTATCGTCTTCGTTATCTGACTATGAGATGAAAAAATAACCACAGAGTCGTGATATCTCACAAATCCTTTTAAACTCACATCGGTTCCGAATTTAATAAAAATCATTTTTCGAAAAAAAAAAAGAAGAAGAACGTCTAAAATTCTACTGCATAAAAATATAGTCTTCATTACACTTAAAAATAAGTTTTAATTTGCTGTTTACGAGTATTAAGATCATGTGAACACGTGGTATTCGGTAGATCGTATAACTGTTGTTGCTAGAGATTCCAAACCGATTATACGGCTATGATATTAGGCGACAGAATGATCCTTTGCTAAATTTTAGCATGTTTTTGTGTTTAAATCCGCCAGAATTTCCCTTCTGCTTTTTAAATAACTGTTTTATATGGAGGTTAATGATATTAAATAATTCATGTCTGTAAACTAGATACTCTTGAGGCAGTCTTAAAGTTCAGTGAACGGAAAGTCTTATGAAGAGATCAAAAAGTCTTAGAAAAAAAGAGATGTTTTTCAGGAAACTGATTCAGTTTGGAAGCCACAAAACTTAATTCTAAAAGGAAGCAACTTACTGCAACAAGTTAAAAATGTCTGTTTTGTTTCTACTGAGCTTTTTTCTTATTAATAAGCTAAACCTAAGTAATTTGCTTATTAATCACTTTTTCTCGAAGTTATCAAGTATTAATTATTTTAGATAAACAGCAAGATCAGAAGTTATCATTTATATAATGCAATATAAGACTATAAAATGTAGTCCTTATATGGAGCCTCTAAGTAGAGCTTATCTAATTAAATTGAATTTAGAAAGAATTGGATCCTGAACTCTTCCCCCCTTTTCCCTGCCTAATTTCGAAATCGAAGCTCTACCATAACGCTTTTCACATCTTAAATTAATCTTAAAATGTAGCAAACTATTTATTTCTAACAGATAATTATATTTACATTTTCAATCGTCTTTCATATAATTGAAAAATAAATGGTTTAAGACTATTTCAGCATAATAGCCTATAAGTGTTTACTTTAAATAATAACTTCAATTGGCTTAACGGCTTCTCTGTTTTTCAGTATCCAGCCGTTCAGATTAATATTCAATTATCACAAGATAATTGCTTCCTTCGAGAGGGAATAAAGGAATCGAGTTTGCTTTTTTTAATCTGTTATTTTAGAATTAAAAGAGAACGTGTGGCGAGATTTTTGTAATTTACTTCCCAAAGCTTCTAAGCCTTTATTAAATTTCTCTTTTTTTAAAAAATAAACTCCATGGTATTCCAGTGTTTTTAATTTACTCTCAATAAGAAATGGGTTTTATACCATATTGAAAAAATAAACGGCGGTCAAATCTAAAGCTTTAAACGCTGCGAGGAAATTTTGCGTCTGAGAGCTAAAGATTTATATTTTCTTGTGTCACGTTAGCACGTCAGCTGACGGTGGCATGGAAAAAAATTTAATCCTTTTTCCCTTTCCGTCAAATTTCTCGCATTAGCTTACACTCGTAGTATTGCTCCACGGATTAGGCTAAATTATTTTCAAGTTTTCGCTTCTAAAGCGACATCGTGTGAAATCGTTTAGGCTGTTTGAGAAAACATTTGGCGCCTATTTAAGCAGCTCAGCATATTTCGAAATCAACAGAATCTTTTCGACGAACGCAAGGCGAGGAAGGAGAAATTGCTACTGAAGGTAAAAAATTGTAAATTAATATATAAATTTTGAGAAAAGACTTTTCTTGTAAATTTTAATTATGATTATTTATCATACCAGTCTTTATGATTAATAATCTTAACTGTTCAAAAAAGCAAATTTAAATTTTTATCTTAAAAGAAATTTTATCTGAGAATTAAAAATTTTACTTTGATTTAGTTTTTATAAATTCGAACATTTTTCCGACATAATTAATTACATTTAAAGCTTCCGTTTTTCTAGAAGGGGGAAACGCTGTATAGTTAATTAATAAGGTAAAATAGTTTTATTAACTACTATAAATCATATCAGTCTTTATGATTAATAATATGAATTGTGTTAAAAAAAGCAGTTTAACCAGAAATTGTGTTAACAATTTAAACCAGAAATTTTAACTGGGAATTATAGAAACTAAAAGTGAAAATTTTAAAAATCCGAATCGTTTTTCGAGCTTTGGAGATAATTACATTTAAATCTTCCATTTTCCGAAAAAGAGTTTAATTAACTACTATTAAATAATGTAACTGGATTATATTATTAAATGACTTTGAAATAGCAATGCATATCTGATGGTAACTACATAATCTTAAAAATTGCTCAGAAATGCCTGTCATGTTTTTAACATTCAGTTATTCTCTCAATTTATAAAATATTCTTTACTATTTCTGTCATATTTTTGATTTTAAGTAAAGTTTGAAACTAATTAAACATGTGCATTCCTCTCTATCCTTTTAAGCTGCAATAACTGGACTTCCACTATCACAATTTCAATTAAAATCAAACATGAATCAAGTGGAATTTGATTCGTTTTTTTTTTCCTTTTATATCGTATCAGTCGTACTTTCATTAATGCACAAATGCCATAGACAGTAGAAAGATGCCCATAAATGTTTAATCAATTCTAAAATAGACGAAATCTACATAATGAACTAATTAGGAATAAAAAAAGCCTTTGAATGCATGATAGAACTTTGTAATTTCAAAGCTTTGAGCGTTAAAATCAAATGTCAAAGATAAATTAAACAATGTTTTTTTTCCTCACACACTTTTTTACAATTCATTTTTTACTGTAACTTCCATTTCATATATATATATTTTGTCTAATTAGAAGGTTGAAAATGATTACTTTAAAACGGTTATGATCAATGCTGAGATATGAAGCAAAAGAAATTCTCGAATACTTAATTATTTATGGCACATATTCTAATACCAAATACCCAATATTGATAGAAAAAAGAAAAAAAAATAAGAAAAACGATTGCGAATCTTAACATAAATTGTTATGAGTTCAAGTTTCGATTAATTGAAATTACCTTCTCGTTGTTTTAAATACCATGCAATTTTAAGACAATGAAATTACACTTTGGAGTAGTTTCCCCTTCATTAAAATTTTGAAGTAATTAATATAATTCCGATTAAAAGTTTATTTATACAATTAATAAATAAATCGAAGGCCAACCGATTACAATATTCAAACTATAATTGGTACAACTTTTACGTGAAAAAATTTTCAGGCTTGAAAAAATTTTTTTATTCATTCTAAAAAATTTAATTACAAAATCTTACTCTTTTTTAGTTTGCTGAAAATCTAGGTTATATGAAATAACAGGTCTCATTGAAATATAAAAAAAACTGCGTTTTTAATATTAAATTTTTTTTACTACGAAGCAAATATTTGTTTTTCCACAATGAACAGGATCCTTAAGTTTAAAAGAAAAAGAAATGTTGATACGTATTCTGTTCTAAATATCATGGCTATCACATTAAGATTTCGCATGAAAAATATCACACTGTGGTATTTTCATATAAAAACTTGACTCAAAATAATTTAAGGCCCTTTGTCTTTGATCTGTATCTTAAATTCTATCTGCTGTTCACGCACAAAAATTTGAGAGAAAATATAGCTTATCAATACAAGTAATAATGTTTCTTTCAGCACATTTGACTCGACATTTTGATATCATAATTACGATTTGCACATCCTCATTTGAAATACTTTGCTCTTTCTGTTTTTGATGGTTAGGAAAGGAGCCATATAATCGTTTCCAGTTGCACCTTACAAAACTCTCAAATAAATTATATTATTGAAATTATTTTAAAATTTGCTGCAAGATTCGTCATTTTAGATTCGAAGTCTAGAAATTAGCATAACAGCTCTTTGTTTAAAAACAATAGTAATGTTTCTAACATTTTCATGAATTTGAACTTTCAGTACTATCAAAAGTAAAAGTTTCAAGCATTGGAAGAATTTCATAACCTCTTAAATATTTTTCTACTTTATGAATATTAAAAAAAAAAAAAATTCCTGTGTCTTTCCAAGAGAGACGAATTATAGATTATGCAGTTGATTGGGAAAAAGAAATGTTCTTTCATTTATTCTGACTGAATAGTTCTTTCACTTATCTTTAAATAAGATAGTGAATAACTTGTCGAAAATCGCTGATAAAGTAGATCTTCCAAGTGTTTTCAGAAATGGTATTAAAAAGATATAGAAGCTTTCAAAATTTGAACTTACAAGACTAAAAACGTCGATTAAAAAATTATAACATTTAAAAAATAAAGGTATATCAATCCAAATCGAATTTTATGAATCATATATTTTGGTTATACAGTAATGTGAGAAAAAATAACTCACCAAAATTTTTTTTAAAAACAATTATTTTTACTAATTTCATAATCAATTAACCTGTATTCTGACTATGCCGCATATATATATATATGATAAGATGATCCGATGTTGTACATATCTGTTGTTCAGATTTTAAGTGCTTTTGATGAGAATATTGCGAAATATCTCGACAAAATGTTTCTTAATTTTCGATAAGAAGAATATAAAATATAATTTAAAAAATTAAAATAAAAAGTTTAAAAACGACGTTATAAAGTGATATCAACTCAAACATAAATGTTTCTCAATCCAAATCGAATATTATAAATAATAGTTTTTGGCTATACCGTAATGTGAGAGAAAATTATTCTTTCAAAAATATTATTTAAAACAATCCTTTTAAAAAAATTCATAATCAACTTACATTCTGGCTATGGTGTATATATATGATAAGATGTTCCACCGCTGTACATATCTGTGGCCTAGATTTTCGGTGCTTATGGTGAGAAAATTCCGAAATATCTTGTCAAAAAGTTTAATTTCGATCAGAGAGATTAAAAAAATTATCTTTTATTTAAATTCAATCCCTGCTGTGGATTAGGTTAGAAGATTTAAAATTCAAATGACTTATGTTGTAGAAGTCATAGCTTAACAATAAATATTGAATAATGAGAAGCACATGAATTCAGAGCGCAACTCCAAAATATAGTCATAAAAATGATGAAATGTTGAACTAAGAAATAATGGAATTGTGTAAGTCAAGGGAATAATTAAAGTCAAAAGCAGAGAAATAGAATAGAATATGTAATGGAAAATAGTTCGTATTATATAATAGTAGCACGAACTAATTGTTCGATTCAAAAAGTTAAACGATAATTGTCTACATTTAGTCTTTCGTTGTGAAACGATCCAGAAAAAATCCCAACGGAGCTAGTCCGCACCTGTGGCGGCTGCAAAAATTGAGATTGCCGAAGTCGAAAGCCGTCGACTTCGGCAACCTCAATCACCTCATTAATAGCAACAGAATCCAAAACGCATATTGTTTGGCGACTTTCTGGGTTGAACTGATTATTGATTGGAATTATTACTCTTCATTCTTGTTGATCTTGGGCTGTTTTAAAATCGTAACAGACTTCACTCCGGCGGTGTATGGGATAGTTGAGATTTTAACGAAATTTAGTCATCGATTGGTCATTTGTAGCAAGTTAAAGGTACAAAACGTATTCTGTTCAGTGCCGTTTTTGGTAATTTCATTATTTATTGGGATTACTCGTTATTCGTGTTGATTTTGAGTCACTTGAAAAGCATAACGGTCGTCACTCGTACTAGTGGCGGCGGAAATAAGAGGTTGCCGAAGACGAGAACAGTAAATTTATCTCCCGTAAAAAGTTTGGAACTGGAGGTGTTTATTAATCGGCTGTTCTCTTGGTTGAATTGCTTATTTATTGGAATCGTCACTCTTTATTCTTGATATTTATAAATATTCAAATTATTCTTTAAAAAATTCTCAATGGATGAATCCATGGATCGATTTAAAATTTAAGAGACATTTTAATGAATCAAAATTAGAATTCAGTGTTATGATTAAATTTTTAAGTATTGATTCATACATTCATTCTGAATGCTGATATTTAATCGGTTTTAAGTGGATGAAGATTTTTAAGAAATTAATTCTTTTATAGTATTATTGTTAAAATTTTTTTTTCTTTTATCAAAAACTATTTAGATTATAAACTCTGCCAGTTTATGTTTGTGATTTTCTTAGCAATTGAGTTATATTTTAGTTATTTAATCAAATTTACATACCTTCTTCATTTATACTGAAATCCCCAAAATTATCCGTTTGCGATTATTTCAACGTTTTATATCCGTATTAGCTACTTATTTAATTTAATAAAGAAATACATAATAACTTATTAAATCAAGAAGAAATTTTTGAAGATAAAAAATAAGGACTAATTCCTCGAAAAGAAACCATACAAACAGCGTTTAATTAGTGAATTGAGAGATGTGAACCGTATCATGTCTTCATTGGATTGGATTGTTTGAATTTTTCTGACGCAAGAGCTACGGTTTTGATTATGCAGAGCTAAACAAGAGTTTAATCTTATAAACTGTTAGTTCATCCTTCTATAGATTGAGCTTCTTTAAAACTTGCTGAATAACTGTTTTAAGTAAATTTCTTTTCATTTGCCATTAATTAAAGATTAATTTTCATATTTATTATCCGAATTTCGAGTGAGAACAAAATAATTTTTAGCGAAATCGCTGTCGCAAATAGAAACAATTTTAAATCCTCTAACAATTGAAATAAGCTGAAATTCTTTAAACACTTTTGAATATAGGAAAATAAAATCCAATTCCGTAATATTTGTATTTTCTTAAAAAAATTAATAGAATTCAGTAAAAGCTTAGTTTTCTGACCTATGCAAATGTTGGATTTTTGAAAAAATTTGTCGAATAGTCAACTTAATTTTAAGAATTTATGTACATCACTTTTATTCGTTCAAATTAAGAACCAGAATCGTATGCAGAAGTACATGACGTGAAGTCTCATAATATGCATAGTAGAAAATAGTAGATGAAGTTAAAATTTAAATAAAGGAATAGTATATGCCATTTAATAGTGTTAACATTATTAATAGTGTTTGAAGTCAGAATTTTGTTTGAAGATGGGGAAAAATTGAAATTCGTTGTTGAAATATGTTAATTTGATAATACATTATGGTAATTCATGTCATAAAACAAAATCTCAACAAAGGATTTTGATCCTTTTAATAGTGATTTATCCTTGAAAATCAATCTTCTCTTTGACAAAAATTCTTGATATTATTTTCTTATTTCAAAATTCATAAATTGAAACCGTTTAATGAATGTACGAAAAGTAAAGCTTTTATAGATATTTGTTTAAAAGAAAACTTGGAAATTTAAAATTTCTCTTTTATCATTTCATTGGTCTCATTTCCATTGTTAATAATAAAGTTTTCTAATAGTAGTTCGGCAGTAAAATAAAGAAAATCTTCATGAACATTTAAAATTAACTTTAATTTCACTCATCAAAAGTTTTCAGCAAGCTTGTAGAAGTGAAAGTGACTCTTAATAATGGTTTCTGAAATTTGAAAGCTTTTAATGAGATCTATATAAAATGATCTTTTTATTCTCTAATAACTTAACATATTGTTCCTCAAATACTTTTTTACTCACCTGTAAAAGAGACCAACAGCCGTTCTAGATAATAAAGGCCATCAATATTGAAAATTTATTCGCTCGACAGGATATTATATTTGTATAACACTGAAATATGGTCAAGATATTGATGGATTTGTTTATTAAATTTAGATTTTTTGAAATAGTCCCCAGTATGATCGTAGGCATGGTAAAATGATCCAGCGATCTTTTTCATTCTCGAATCTTAATGGTAGGTCATAAATTTAGTGGCCTACTTTTGTTGCACGACCTCTCTTCATTTGCCGATTCTGGACTTCAATAAAACGAGAAGAGAGGGCAACAAATGATTCTTCGCGCCTTTCGTATGCTGAGAAATTTGTCAGATATGATTGATGACCACCCGAATGACCTCCTGCATTCCGAGTGACACTTCACTCGCCGCTCGTACATCATCGAATGTTTAAATTTTACGACTTGGGATTTCACAATTGAGGTAAGCCCCAAATAAAACAAGTGTAGAGGGAAAACTTCGCCAAAACTATGCGTTGGAATTTCCTGAAGAAGAATGGGGGAAAACTACCAATCTACATACATTTCAACCAGCTTAATAGTGTTAGAAACGGTTACAGGATATCTCTTAACAGATTAATTTTTCAGTGTATTTCTATTCTCACTATAAATTCCAAATACATCAGCTTTTTAAATAGTCTTCTTTATGACGGATATTTGTACTACATACAATTCAACCAACTTAATTGTGTTAGAAGAAATAGCAAAATATTTCTTGAAAGATTAAATTGTCATTTTATTTCTATTCTGTCTATAAGTCCCAAAGACATCAGTATTTTTAACGTTCTCCTTTATGATGAATATTTGCACTATTACCGTTAAAATTTATGACAAGTTCAGCACATTTTTAAGAATAATACAAGAATCTACTCATTTACGTGTTTAACTTCTTTTTTTGAAGTAAGGTTACAGCATTTGTTCAAAAAAGTATTATTAAGTGATGAAATGTAAATCGTCTTCATTCTAAATTTTTATTTTAATACTCTCTCCCTTGGAAATCGGTTATTATATAATTTTAATGCAATTTTAGAAATTATAGAGGCAATCATTTATCTCAACTTCAAGTAATTGCATATAAATAACTTAACATACATGGCTAAAATGCATTTCAAGAATATGAACGAATACTGCGAGCCAATTCAGTTTCTTAGGAAGTAAAATATAGTGATGATATTTTATAATTTTTAGATAAAGAAAGGTTAAAACTTTTAGATAATGCAACTATTTTTTATCCTTTATTAAAGAAGATTAAATATACCAATTAAAAATGAGACATATATTATTTCGATATTATTTCTGAATTTTCTATAATCAGGTTTCAACTTGAAAGTAGAAAAATGGGTCACAGTGAATAAATTAATAAGTTCGGGTCTTTTATAATTATTTCCTCCTCTATCTTTGCGTTTAAATATGAATGCGTTTGCCTCAACAATTGTATCATTCTAGGCATTTAAAGAAATGATATTAAAGATATACCTACAACTGAAAAATTAAAACTTATAAAGAATTTAATGTAATGTACTTTTTATTATAAAGCTTCAACATAAAAGTATTTTAGATATCTTTGGCTAAATTTGGAAGTTTGGAGATAGCGTTGCAGCGATATATTATATAGCTCGTCTTCTTAGCGTGGTGAAAAATTAGGATATGTGTCCTAAAAAAGCTCTTAAAATGGGACAATTTAGTGTAACAATTAACTGGATCGTAAATTTCAATTATTTAGTTTCTTAGCTTTGTTAAATTTTGGAATGCTTTATAAAATAACTATAGTCACTGTTATATCAAAATGCTGTATGTCAAATTTGGAATTGATGCAAAACGTTGCAAGTCAGCTGCATCTGTTCTCAGACTGTTGTATGCGACTAATTGATGTAAGTTATCATAAAATATCAAATGTCGTTTCTGATTCCATCAGTAATATCATCATGTGTTTTGCTGAGTGTGTTTTGACATACGACATTTTGATGTAAAAATATTATTTTTTCAGTTACCTGAATCCAGTTTTTGTATGATTTTTATAGATCAGAACATGGAGGGACTTCCTCTTCTCCGTGATGTTACACGGATGATTCTGGACTCGGATATCATAGAGGATCCTAAGATAGTGACTGCCAAGCATAAAGTCACTGAATTCAGACATCCTAAGGAGTTAGAGGTAAAGAATTTCTTCTACATTGATTTTTTACAAACCTACAGTATATAGTTCAATAATTATTCGCTTGAAACACGAATAAAAATTTAATTTGTAAATTAAAATTTCTAAATAATTATAAATTTAATATAAATTTCTAAATATAACTGTATAAAACGAAAAAAGATTTAAAATCGAAATTCGATGAAATTTAAGAAAGTATTAACTTTAATATCCAGTTATTAGAAAATTTCATAGATTATTTTATTCTACTGCTTAAAGCTGAAGTTACTTAAGATTATAATGAATACTAGCAAACCTGAATAAAACTGACATTCTTTTATTATTATTATTATTTTAATTTAAAGGAAAAAAAAATATAATTGACATATCCTATTATTTTAATTTAGTTTCAAAATCTCGTATATTCAAACTTTTGTGAAATTGAAATTTATTTGGGTTCTAACTGAATAAAAGAAATCGAGAAATACGGTTTTAAAATCCTCGTAAGTCAGTTCATTGAATTTGCTACTATTTTAAGCAGTTGTTATTACCACCAGGAAAATTCTGTTTTTCGACTTGCATGGTTTTCAAATCAAGGCAAAGATGTATATTAAAATAAGATAAAATAGGCAAAATAAAATTAATAGAATATTTTTTTAAAATTGCGGTAGAATAGCTCAAAATCTTAACGCTGTCGAGAAAAGGAGTGCATACAAATATCCTTATTTCAAAATCATGTATATTAAATTTTCTAAAGAATTAATAACAATGGAAAAAATGCCTAAAAATGAATTTATATCGCTGTAATGACAATTTTTTTAGTTTTAAGTAGCGTTTTTACGGAAGCTATAAGTTTTTATCTCCAAAGTTTCTATGAAAAAAAAAGTTACAATTTTGGTTGAATTGTCTGCTATCGGAGAAGATCAGTTTCATTTGTTAGCAAAATGCTTACTTTTTTTACCTCCACTGTAGACTTTTACTATACTTTCTTTCAAACATTATTAAATCATTGTTTGAAGCGAATGAAAACCTGGTAAAAAGAAATACATTAAAAAAATTTTAGATATTTTATGGGAACATTTATTTTAATAGTTTAAATTTAAAAAATCTATAGGAAAATCATTATGTAGAAATAAAATTGATATAAAGGAAATGATAAAATTTTGAATTTTGTGATGTTTAAAAATATTTCATCTGAATTTACTGTGGAAAAAAAAGCAAAATTTTGATTAATTTTTACTTGAATTGAATATTTCATTCATTCTCGAATTTTAAAAAGTTCATTGCATTATTTTTCTTCACTTAAATAATATGTATAAAAAATTTAGATGAATTCGATCAGGCTTTTTAGGATGACATGCAGAATGTTAATACATGATGCCCATAATGGCTTTTATTTTTATTATTATATTATACGGAATTTCGTTCTTCTGTTTTAATAAGAAATACTAACATTCAAGGATTTAAACGAATTCAGCAAATGGCAATCAAAATATAAACGCAAATACTTGATACCATAAAGAAATGTTCATTAAAATAAAGAAGTTCCTTTGAATTCATTGATAAAAAAGCGATTTTAATCAATAAATTATATTTGTCAATACTAAGTTCCTTATTTAACACTTCACATAACGTTCACCGCAAAATACAATTAAGAAACATTTATTGTTACCACAAAAAGGTCAGCTTACTGAATCTCAATTTTCTCGTTATCTCTATATGTGAATTATCGCATTTCCATACGCACGGACATAAGGATGATCCCTCTTTTATCCACCAAAATTTGACTCACATTTACAATGCAAATATATTGTTAATTATCATGTTCTCATAAAGAGAAACGGATAGTCATTTAAATGCGATTTCAAAAATCTATTTTTTAGACATGGAATTTGAAGAATGGGTATTCATCAAAATATCGGTTCTGAATTTTTTGACAATTGCAATAGTTTATCTCTGTACACTTCGTACACGGAAAAATGAAAACACTCCACACAACTCTAAGTTTAAATAAGTTAAGCTTAACATAATTTAACTTATAAGAAAGCATCTCCTTTTGCAGCGATGAAGCAATCCCAGAAAAAAATACTTTTGATGAAACTAAGGAGATAAAATTTGCCTTCGAACTTTTTTTTTTGTCTTAGTTCACTGAAATATTCAGGCCTAACTTCAGATGAATTCTCCGAAATGAGAACTAAATTGATGCAATTGTTTTCTTTGTTTTTTTACAGAAAATTTTTGATTTACGTATTGAAGATGAACCTTCAACTCACGAGCAAATGGTGAAACTATGCCAAGATGTGCTGAAGTATAGTGTTAAAACATGTAAGTACTACTTTAGCCACTTTAAGTTTGCCGTTCCCTTGCATTTTAGAAGTAAAACATTACTTCTGTACTAACGATCCCTGTTCACAGTTGTTTGTGCTTGACCTGATCAGTAATTCACGACTGCTCCATACCAACACATACCACGGAAATGGAGTAACGTCACTCCAAAACGCGAAAATGTATTAGTTTAGAGCTAACGGCTTATGACCGTTCACAGGTTACTTGAATTTTAATTAAAATTATCCATTAACGCTAGCTCGAAAGAAACAGGTCACACAAATAGCGCAGCGTTGCGCGAAAAACCGAATTGTTGGCCTGGTGCCGTTGAGAATGACCGCATCTGTCCCCATGAATTATCGCTGCCTAAACGGACTTCTTACTTGATAAATAATAAGGGTAATAATCCCATTACAAAATAACTTTTGATTAACCTCCTTATTATGTTTGAAAGAGGATCAAAAAATAATTATTATGGATAGAATACAATATAAATAAGTTCAATATAATACCATGATCTTTGGTAATTTATCATCATTTTACCAATGATTATTTTTACATCGTTTTAATTGAAAACGCTTGTTAAATTTTGAACTAGAAAAAAAAACTAACTAGGCGCAGTATAACCTATGTATTAGATTCATGCGCATAAAACATCAAAACAAATCAATATAATATTATTGACACTGTTAATATAAATAATTATAAATACTGTTAATATATACTGTTTAAATAATTATTGACATTCCAAACAGAAAAAATACTTGATTGTTAGAATTATGTTAAACCAGAAAGTTCAGTAGAAATAACGTAATCATTAAATTGTGTATAAGAAACATGTCTCTAACATTCATAAACTTTTTAAAAGCAAATATAATGAAAATTGTGATGAATTAACAATAGCGGAAAAACAAATAACTGAAATTCTAATATTTTAATGTATAATTTGAAATTTCAGATTCAATGTAAAAGGACGATAGATAATTTACAAATAATTCATTAAAATGTTTTTGAGTAGAGTTTAAAATGGCGATGTATAGGAGCAAAGCAGCAATTTCATAATTCCATAAAAGAAACTTTAAGCGACAGTTGATGTATTTTCTGACACCGGCCTCAATCGTCGGTTATCATTTCTATCTGCGATACGATGATTCTCCGACTTCTACAGAAAATGACAGTCAAAAAGTGTTGCTAATTTTTTTCCTACTTCACATTACAGTAAGAAAGGGTCCACTACCCCATTCTTATTAATGTCCTTTATGTCGATAACAGATTTTCCGACATTTTACCGCTAATAAAACTGATCATACGTATATGTTGGCTTAAATCAGAGCCAAACGTCTTTGCGTAGATAGAGTGTGGGACTTAGTGGACCTCATTAATTCAAAATTAAGAAGTCTGTCCCCAAATGACCTTAGTGTGATTTCAAATGGGAAGTTAATTTAATAGCCCAATTTTCTAACTAAAATTCTAATTCTCATATTCTAAAAACAACTTCATAGGAAAACACCTCTGATCTTCCAATGATATAAACATATACGGCGTAGTTAAAAATATAATTAAACATTTCAAAACAAATAAAATGAATCTTATAAAAGTTTAGAATTGAAAATTGGAGATTTAAAGAGATTATTCCCGCTTATCAATGTGGCTAGCATTTATCTGTAGTGCTTGCTTGAATTAAAAGAAATGCAAACTTAAAAAATGGCATCTAAAAAATAGAAAAAGGGTAAAAACACGAATGAGATTTATAAATCATTTCATTTACAATGCTTTTGCCTAAACCTTTTTATGTGGAAAAATTTAATCTAAGATAATCTTCTGACCTCTACATTCTATTAGCTTATAACTTTTGAATATTTAAACGTTGTCTTAGAAACCGTTTAACAGACTATGAAAAATAATTTCTATGGTATAATTAAATATTTAAGGCTTTTATTAAATATATTCAATTATCATCATCTTAAAAGTCGATTTTCATATTCTAGACATAAAATGCAATAATATATTCTTTCGAATATACTGAGAAATTTCGAATATATCCTAATAAAATATTCTTTTTTATTACAAGCATATAGCTTATTTTTAAGTAAATAATTTTAAAAAATTTGCTATTTCATGGTAATAAAACATCTAAGTCACACTCTGTTATTTTTAATATTCATTTCTGTAGAACCAAACATACGTAAATGAAAATAAGGGACAATTTAATTGAAGCGATACGCAGAACATTCATTAAACTACATTTATTTGTCGGAAATTCGTTTGCACTGCAAATATAAGATGTAACGTAATAAGGAAATGGGAATTTCGATTCATCTTTTCTACATCTGACAAATTGAATTTGTGTCGACACAATTCAATTACAAGCAACCGGAAATTATGGTACCTGTTGCGCTAGGTGTTTCTAATGCCTACCTTTTGCAATAGGTTAAATGAAGACAAACGCTGGCAAACGGAGATATAAAACAACTGACTTTATATAGATTGAATAAGTTATGCAAAATACTATTATTACTTAAATATGTTTGGAAATATTATGGTGCTTTGCATTTCTTTAAATAATATATTTCTTACTATGAATGACCAAATTTTAGTAAATGTCCACATTCTTCGATGAATATCGACGCATACAAAATATGTCAGTGAAAAGGATGCATCATTTTGATGTTTTGTTTATTTTTCAGTTTTAATTTTTAAAAATACCTACAGAAGATAAAAAGATATAAATTAACTTTTCTGGGAAATTAAACTTGAAAAAATTGTATGTATTTATTTTTCGGAATAATAAACATGCCCTAATATTAGGTGGATAATTTTGCATTGAATTACTTTTCCGAGTGCAAAAAGTTAAAATATATTATTATATAGTAGGAGGACGCTTCAATACACAGATAAGATTATTTACCTGCGTACCCACATAAACACACACACACAGATAAACAATATGTTAAACTTAAAACGAATATTAACCTAAAAAAATTCTAATAATAACTTGCACATAAATTATATAACTATCATTGTAGAACCGCACGTCTACTTGCCATTTTTGTTTGCTAGTTTATAAAAGCTGGACTCTTTCATTCCATTATTAACTATCAACACATTTATGATATCTATATGCACAACTACGGTCAATATCAGACTTATGTTCGAGTGGTATTACCCATTTGAATCGATGGAACTCTTCTTTTTCAGGTTCGTAACATTTTCACAGTTTACAGTAGAAGGTTCTCTTCCGCAGGATGTTTACAGATAAACAATCTGTTGAATATTACTTTCTAAATAAGAAAAAAAATCCAATTATAAACTTACACTAAAATTATATGATTAGCGTTATACAACCGCACTTGCTACCAGCCATTTTTGTTTGCTAGTTCATAAAAGTCACATTCTTTCATTCCATAATTAACTACAATCAACACATTTATGACATCCATCTGCAGAATCACGATCAACATCAGTGACGAATTCGAATGGTATCACCAATTCCAATCGATGAAACCTTTCTTTTTGAGGATTGTAACGTTTTTCCAGTTTACAAAGAAGGTTCTCTTCCGTAGAACGCTCTTTATGCAGAAATAAACTCGTATTGTTCAGTTAGGACTTGCTTAGTGTGAAAATTATCCCAATTTTAATTGTATTACATATGCCAAATGTAATTTAATTCCAGGTCACCCAATGTTCGTGAGCCGACTCTACCAAGGCGTTGATGGATACGGATTGGCAGGGGCGTGGCTTACCGAAGCTCTTAACACTAACCAGTAAGCAGTAAAATTACTTTAGAATTAATCATTTTAGCATTCTTTCGCAAGAAAAGTGATATAGAATTTCCCTACGATAATTCTTTATTAATAATAATACGCTTGCTTTCCACATTTTTATTTTTAAATGCTATAAAAATCCTTTCATTGAGGTGTAAACATCTTCCCGATTTTTTATTCATGGAAATTTAAGTTGGAACTTACTGGAAAGATTTGTTAAGAAAATTGATCATATGCAATCTGAAATTAGAAAAAGAGTTTGATTTTAAATGCTATCAACACGAAATAATCTATTAGATGTTTTTAAATTTCTCAAACTAGACAAGTTAATCTAAGCAAATTTATTTATAGACGTATGCTGATAAATAAATAAAATTAATAAAATAAAAATACATTATTTAAAGGAATTGCTCTTTACTACCGTCCAATTTAGATTTTCAGAAGTAATAACTCATTCTATTTAATTAATTTTTACATATGAAAAAAAAACCTAGTATTCTAGGAATACATGAATTATTATCAATGATGTAAGGAAAATAACTGACATAATATCATGAATATGAAATTTATTGTCTCATCTAGCACAATTACGCACTATATAAGAAAATTTACATCGGTTAACGAATAATTAATTTTAATTCTTCTCATTATTCTGCTTATACTTAAAATAATTTTTTAATCCTTTTTGTATTGTTTCTTATTTTATGTCCTTTAATTTAATTGCCTAGATACGTATAAATAGTTCAAATTATAACATGTCTTTATGTACGGAATAAACTAGCAACTCTTAGCTTAAAGATCGAAGGTACACGCTTTATAATAAAAATTTATCATAAAAAGGTAAATTTTAAAGCTTTCTCATGAGATAGCTGTCTGATCTAAGCCATCGAAAGTGTCCTTCTTTCAACTTTCCAGCATACTGATATAAAAAAGAGGCAGATTTTGGTCTTCTGAGTATAGAGTAGAAAATGGAGTACATATTTTGAAATCTTTATTCCATCTATTATTTTTGCAATTTGACATAGATCGTCAACTCTGATGATAAATATATATGCTTTATTTCGCAAAACTAGCCATTAATGTTTTTATTCATATTGATACGGAAAGGCAAACAGAAATATTTCTCATACTTGAATTTCATTCAAAATTTTATAGAAATCTTAGAATTAGGTGGAAACGTTATATGAGAAGATTTCATGCCTGTAACTTTTTTTGCTTTTGAATTAGCGTCTTCACAGACGGACAAATTATCATTAGGAGGGGTCGCTACAAAATGTTTTCGTATATTCTCTAATGAAGGTGTGATCTCCGTCTCTCCAGCAAAAACTGAGGCCATGCATGGCATCAGCGAATAATAGTTACGAAATAAAAATCTTTGGCGTCAATCAAGCAAGCGAGTTTCTTTTAGCGATTAATCCATGGCATGCAGTTAATACACAATAACATGAAAATCGAATATGTATTTTGGACACCCTTTTTTTGACGGATTAAAACCAAAATCTGGCATACAACTATAATTGTAGTCACAAAATAACATATCAAATTTCATTAAGTCGTTGCATTTTTGTGATATTGCATTTAGATGCATAAAGAACATCGTAATCGTCTTATATCATCATATAAGACTGTCAGTCTCCAGATGGATTTTATTTAAAATTTGGTACGATCTATATTTCAGATGATAAAGAATGTGCCAATTTTTACTTATTTAACTCTTTGTATTGTAGCAATCGTGTGCACTTTTATTCGGATAACCGTAAAGAGTGGCTTCCATTAAATGGATTGAGTTCAAAATTTAATAAAAATCCACACAGTTGTTGTAAAGTCCGTGTGATAAACTTCATCCATCTAACTCAAAATTTTCTTGAGTAATCGTATTCACAGGAAGACATAATTCGAATTATATATATTTCGGACTCAGGGAAGTCTGAAACGTATAGATTCGGTAAAATCTCGAACTGAATATTTTTGACGAATATAATATTTTCTATTTGAATATTTCGCATGTATTGAAGTAAAAATGGATATTTCATACTCAAGGTTATCTGCAACGGGGGATTCATCAAAATATGGAGGCTTGAATTTCTTTGGCGATTATATACTGTTTCTTTGAATTTTTCTTACGATTGAGGAAAAAATTGACATTTTAAGACTTCCAGAATTTCTTTTAGTAATACTACTGGCTAAAATAAATAAATAAAACGAATTATAGAGGGAGTCCACTGTAGTCTTGGGGAAAAGTTCCGGTTTCGAAATCTCAAATTAGGATTACATCTGAACTTTCTATTTGTAATAAATATTATTATCAAAGAAAAGGATTTTAAAAAAAGTGTCTCATTGTGTGGTGAGAGACTTCGTGGCTTCGAGAGCCTGATTCCACGTGAAAATATGCTGTTTGTACGAGGATGGTACACGCTAAATCCATCCATACCTTTCCATTGTTTTGGTTTTAAAAATATATAGGAAGTGGGAGACAGCTAAAGTATGGTTCTCACCATTTGACTAATGGTCAAAATTACTCTGTCCATGTTAAAATTAACTCTTCTGCAATTTCTAAATATGATATTTATCCATTTAAGCTAAAAATCTAGTAATAAAAATTACATTTGATGGAACAGGGGTTTCTAAATAACTAAATGCATATTAAAAACAGCGAAATAAGGAATTCACATAATGTTTAAAATCTAGAAAAACAGAAGTTCTCTTTATTGACGGTATTTCAGTTCAATAAGCAGAATTTTTTTCCCTTCAAAAAAAAAAAAAATTCTCAGAAAATTAAGTCATGATTATACAAAACATGTCCTTATCTTTCCTAGAACCACCTAC
This sequence comes from Argiope trifasciata, assembly GCA_026543055.1. Taxonomy (NCBI): domain Eukaryota; kingdom Metazoa; phylum Arthropoda; class Arachnida; order Araneae; family Araneidae; genus Argiope; species Argiope trifasciata. The sequence goes on along the minus strand of JAPMOQ010026707.1, from coordinate 513,215 downwards.
GAAGTAGCTCCCGTTTTTGTTCTGCTGGAGAAAGCTTTACTGGATGAAATGATTCGGATGGTTGGATGGGAGGAAGGTGAAGGGATATTCTGTCCAGGTAAGTTTTTTGCTTACACTTTTAATACAACGAGTAATAATTTAATTCGTAATTCATGGTTTAAAATACCAAACAGAGTTAATTATTTTAGTGTGTCCCAAAAGTTTCTTTCTCATCATGGCAATGAATGACCTTGTTTAGTTCTGCCTGTGCAAACATGCAGGTTCATCTGTTAATCGTCCATGTCATTGGTTTCAGTGGTCCCAGAGCTCTAAATTGTAGTAAAGCTAGTATTACACTCCAAAAAAGTTATTTTGCCAATTTGGTGGAATTGGAAAGGTGTAACTTTCAACGAACTTCTTCCTCAGTGTGAAACAATAAATTCTACAAAATACTGTCATCAACTAAATCAATTGTAAGTTGTCATTGCAAATAAACGGCTAGAATTAATGAACCGATGAAGCGTTTTATTTTATCATGACAACTTGAGATCTCATACTGCATTAGTCTTAAGAGAAAAGCTCTTACAGTTTGATTAGGATACTTTACCGCAACTTGCATACTATCTAGATCTCGCTCCATCTAATTATTACTTCTTTCTGTCCTTGCAAAATTCTCTTCTCTATAAATCCATCAACGAAACAAAAGTGCACCTTGAGGGTTATTTCTTGTCTAAAACACAACAAATTTAGAAAGAAGGTATAATGAGGCTTCCAGAAAGATGGAAGAAGGTATAAAGCAAAAGGGTTCTTATATAACTAAATAAATAATATCTAAAGCAATAAATATTGTGTATTCATTTCCTATTAGAAATAGGAAAGAAACTTACTGGACACACTAATTTACGGGATGATTTTAATTGAGTTATAAAGAAACTGTTATATGTATCAGAAAAAATCATTATTATATCTGATCAGGTGGCTCCATGGCTAATATGTATGGTATGTCCTTGGGAAGATACTACTTCAATCCATCTGTGAAAACTAAAGGATTGCGAGAACTTCCTCCTCTTGTATGCTTTATTTCTGATGAGGTAAGCTCATATGATTATTATATTCATTCATATACTTTTATTTATTTCATTTTTACTAAAATAAAAATTATATGAGCATTGTAAGAGATTTCTTAATCAGAATGTCGGTAAAATAAAACAAATAATAAAGGTGGATTTTGCGTATGCGTGAGTTTTATTTCTTCATTTTATTAATTCCATTTACGACAGAGAGTCGCTAGGACCTAATAATGATGTTTTAACTTTGATGTTTCATTGTATATCAAACTTGAAATCATTTTCAGCTGACTAGAAAGTTCGAATGTTGCTATTTCAGATTTCATCTTAAGTTTCCTGTTTTAGGTGTTTTTTTTTTAAAAATAATATATATCTACGCCTAGTCAGTGTTTCTGCCAAGATCAATTTGAAGATTTGATTACCAGTCACAGCTATCAACTCAGTTAACAAAAATTTACGATTTTTTCAAGAACTTCAAAGCAATTTTTCAGCATGTCACAACCATAGTAATTTAAGTCACAAGGACTCACCTGTATATATGTGCTGTCTGCGAAACAATTCTTTGCTGTGGTCTTTCCCAACTGTGAGAATCTTCTGGATGAATATATTGCAATGATTTCAGATTTTAAATCCGATTTCTCTAAAGAGATAAAGTCTATGTTGGGCTTGTATACACTAATTTAGAAAATGAAAGTTATTTCCACTGGTGTGGGAGTTAAGAGAGAACGTTACTAGCCGAGATTCCATCTTCGTTTTCTGGCTACACTTCAAAATATGTCATTAATATAATCAAACGCCTCTATACAAGTCAATCTCAATCAATTCATGATTTGTGAATGAAAAATCTATTTATTTAATTATGTTATTAAGTCTACAGGTATCATCTAATCTGTTGTATTTCATAGTTAATGTTTCATTAATAGAATTTTATTCTGAATTTATCATTGCTGAAATGTACGCAATATATTTGCATCTCTCCACAGCAAAATATAATAGATAGGCGACTGCGAAAATATTAAATCCATTATCCAATATGGATATTCATGATAGGTTGCAGTTAGTAACGAGAAACAGAGGTACAAGTCATAGATATTGGCAAAAAGAAAGTAATGATGAACGTATTTGTTGTTAGCTCAATATTCAAAAAATTACTTGAAAGTTGGTATCTAATATTCTTACGGGTTCTTTAATTACTCGAAGAAGTGATTTTTATAATATACAGTTTTAATTAACCAATTAATACGTTCATAATACTATCAGACAAAATAACTTAATCGAAGCTGTAATGCTCCTGAGTTCTACTTTATCAGATTTACTTCAGACTGTATTGAAACTTCTTTTATTCATTGAGATTAGAGCTGGTAAAATAAGAAAAATTGTAACTTTTTATTTTAAAGGTGCTTAACGAAATTCTCTGTGAAATTTGCAGAACATTTTAAAAAGTAAATTTTGGTTGGATATCTCAGTCATAAATTTCTGAATGATTTTGAATTTTTCGGGCTTTTAGGTTCATTATTCAGTGAAGAAAAGAGCTCTCACTGAATAAAAAAAAGTTTAGACCTCATCGAAATTTCTTTCATTCATTGAGACTAAAGCTTATAAAATAAGAAAAATTGTAACTTTTCATTTTAGAGGCGCTTAACGAAATTCTTTATGAAATTTGCAAAACTTTTTAAATAACTAATTTTTGTCGGATATCTGAACCAAAAACTTCTGAATAATTTTGAATTTTTCACGCTTTTAGGCTCATTATTCAGTGAAGAAAGGGGCTCTCTTTTTGGGATTAGGAACAGAAAGTGTGATTTGTGTTCCCACCGACTCTCAAGGACGAATAATTCCCGAAGAACTGGAGAAAGCAGTCATTAAAGCTAAGAGCGAAGTAAGTTATTTTCGAGAGATTAATCTAAAATTCAGTCATATATATTAAAATATTTATCCATTCTATAATATTCATCAACTAAAATTTGAATTCTCGTACTTATTACAGGGGAAAGTACCATTTTTCGTGGGTGCAACATCCGGAACTACAGTGTTGGGCGCTTATGATCCACTTAAACCTCTATCTGATATCTGCAAGCGACATAACATGTGGCTTCACGTAGATGTAAGTGTTTTAATCGAAAAATTATATTTGTCTATGGAACTCCTACTTATAATAAACTAAACTGGTGCCCTGGCATTGGGGTAGTGCGTGTTCCCCGTAATCTAGGCGTGCCGGATTCGAGTCCTGATTCGCGCATGGTTGTTCTTCACCTTATGTTCTATCTGTGAGGTGTGAGAATGAGCCGCCCGGTAAAAAGGGATTGTGCAAGCGAATGTGTGAGTTTTATCCTTATATGAGCTAGAAGTCAGACTTCTGTTCTAGGGTGCTCAGGGGTCTTTACTCTCAGAAGCTACTGCATACTCCTTTCCGTGGTCACGAGGACACGACATATCATTAACGACTTTTTAATTCACAAACACAACGTAGGATTCAAAATATAAACTAATAAATTTAGAGCAAAAATAAAACCCCGTCACCATTACATAAGAGGACGTTGCAGGAAGCAACAACGAATTGAAATAAAGGTGCAGTTTGTCCGTACTTTAATTGAAGGGTTTGCTGCAAAAAGGAGGTAGCTCCAATCAATCAAATTTGCAGAAAGCCGTAAAAAACATCTGAAAATTCTAAATTCCAATGAGACAGACAACACAATCCTTTGAGAAATGCGAGAACAAAGATTGGAGCTACATGTTTTTGGCAACTAATGAATAAAGAGTTTTTTTTTACCATTTGTAACTCTAACATAATGCATGTAACTCGAAATTCCTCCAAAATGAAACTACGTCCTTTTTGAGCAAACACTTCAATTGTATTTCAAAATAGGTCTGAATTCTGATTGCTTAAGGTGAATACCGAGAGGACGGACAAGCCGACTTCTTTACAAGAATTTGCATAGATTAAATGCTGAGTATATATGAAAAGGTTAGTCAATCCATGCGTCACCGCTGTGAATGGTAAGAATAGTAAGGAATTGCTATGAAATTAGACGTCATACATAATGCGCAAATGTGTAGTAGAATGAAATGAAGAATGTTCAGTAATATCTAGAAGTTTTCTGTAGCTATTTATAAAATATTGGTCAGCAATTTCTGTTTTTTCAGATCACATAGGTGACGTTTCAACTGGTGCAATCCAATGCGATGGCGATTTTTTTTTTTTTTTTTTTTTTTTTTTTTTTTTTTTTTTTTTTT